>CM033469.1:285477168-285927833 GCA_019447015.1 Hymenochirus boettgeri
ATTGAAAGCTTTTGACTAAAAGATTTAACTAAATGACTTTCCTGGATTTTTTAACCAAACATACTTTGCTTCAGATTTAATTTTTCCCCCCCCATATTTCTCTGTATTGAGCTAGATGTTGTAAAAAGGCATTTCCTATGGTTAGGTTAGCTTTAGCTAGCATTTGCTAGGTTAGGCTAGGTTACACTAGTTAGGTTAGTTAGGTCCCTGCTGAAAAAATCTACCTTGATGTGGTAGCAGGGCTTACAAGTCTTTTGGCCAAAATATTTTATTCTTCATAAATTATGTTGAGGCTGCAGATACAGTTTTGCTCAGATATGCAGGTCCCTTGGAAGTAAGCCCTCCATATGCAGGGCCCGTGGGCAGTAAGTCCCCCCCATACACATGGACCGTGGGCAGTAAGTGTGGGCAGCATGGCTCCCCTCTACATAGGGCCCGTGGGCAGTAAGTCCCCCCCCCCACCCAATGCGCCGGGGGGAGGTGATGGGGGCATGTCCCCCCCTCTACAAAGGGCCTGTGGGCAGTAAGTCCCCCCCATTAGCATGGACCGTGGGCAGTAAGTGTGGGCAGCATGTCCCCCTTCTACAAAGGGCCTGTGGGCAGTAAGTCCCCCCATCCGCCTAGACCGTGGGCAGTAAGTGTGGGCAGCATGCCTCCCCTCTACATAGGGCCCGTGGGCAGTAAGTCCCCCCCATACGCATGGATCGTGGGCAGTAAGTGTGGGCAACATGCCTCCCCTCTACATAGGGCCAGTGTGCAGTAGTGGGCCTCCTCCCATGTAGCAGGCCGGTGGGCAGTAAGTACCCAACTAGCATGGACCGTGAGGCAGTAAGTGTGGGCAGCATGCCCCCCCTAATGGGCGTGGGCAGTAAGTACCCCCCATACGCATGGACCGTGGGCAGTAAGTGTGGGCAGCATGCCCCTCTTCTACGTAGGGCCCATGGGCAGTAAATCCACCCCATATGCATAATGTGATATAATTAGAATAGTGTTAGATTAGAGTTTATGGGTTTTAATTGTTTACACTTACTTTTATTCATAATATTGAAGCTTAGACTAAAAGATTTAACTAAATGACTTGCCTGATTTCTAAATAAACATTACTTTGCTTCAGATTTTTTTTTTTCCATATTTCTCTTTATTGAGAATGTCCCATTGTTTAGTTGGGGGATTCTGGAGCAGTACCAGTTGCACTCCTATTGGCAAACTTGTGCATGGGAGCATTTTATTACATGGGTGTGTGCATGTCATTTATACTATGGGGTAGATTTAATTATATGGGTGTGTGTGTGTCATTTCTACTATGTGGGATATTTTATTTTATGTCTGTTTCATTTATACTATTGGGGACATTTTATTATATGGCTGTGTGTGTCATTTATAATATGGGGGGCATTTTATAATATAGGTATTTTCATTTATAGTTTGTGGGTCATTTATACTATGGTGGACAATTTATTATATGGAGGTCTGTGTCATTTATACTGTTGGGGGACATATTATATGGGTGTGTCATTTATAATATGGGGGCATTTTATTATAGGGGTATTTTCATTTATACTTTGGGGACATTTTATTATTTGGGTGGGGGGTTATTTATACTATGGGGGACATTATTATATGGGTAGATGTGTCATATATACTATGGGGGACATTTTATTATATGGGTGTGTGCATCATTAATGCTGTGGGGATATTTTATTGTATGGGTGTGTCTCATGTATACTCTGGGAAGACCTTTTCTTTTATGGGGATGAACCCAACCCCCTTTTGAATGCACCTGGGGTGTTGGTTGATTTGCTAGATTGGATCCCAACCCCATGCCGAATACACCTGTGAGGTGTTGGTTGATTCGCTAGTTCGGATCCTAACCCCTGAGTGAACGCACTTGAAGGTTGTTTGTTGATTCGCCAGATTGGATCCCAACCCCAGGCCAAACACAACTGAAGGTTGTTGGTTGATTGGCTAGATTGGATCCCAATGCCAGGCCGAACACACCTGTAGGGTTTTAGTTGATTCCCCAGATCGGATCCCAACTCCCATCTAAATGCAACTGTGGAGTGTTGGTTGATTCGCTATATTTTTATACACATAACATATGTACATGGATAGAATATTGGTTGATGGATAGGATGCAGAAAATAGTTGTTAATGGAGCTTCATCAATATGGTTTTAAGTAGGCCACCTCTATTTAATCTGTTTATTAATGATTTGGATATTGTAAAATATTTTAACAAGCAACTCAAAGATTAGGGCTAGAAAAGAAGGATAAACATGTCACGAAAAATCCTGCATGTTTCATACATGCATTAAATACAGTAGGCCAAATATCATCCATACAACTTAACCATAATACTATCAATCTATATATTTGTCAGGACATCATGCTGAAGTTGAACCACGTGTATCAGACTTTATAAACTCTCACAAACATATCCTGACACTGAAATGGTAATTTTTAAACCCAAGACCATCTGGTTTTGTTAATTTGCACATTAGCGTGAAGTGATTGACATGGAGCAATCTGAATGCTTAAATAAAGTTTATTCATTCATTATCATTTATATCTGTGTGCCACGGCTGCACTCATTTGAACAAAAGATAATACAAATGTTCAAGGCGAGACCAAAATGTCCCATGTTCCTGAATATCAGTTTAAGAAAAACAAATTTGTACAACAATTGTAATAAAGTATAGAATTAACACTAATTTAACATCAAACTTTAAGATATTTAATAATAATAATTTTACAATTCTTCAGAAAACGGTCCATATGTGAACTGATTTCAGTTTACAATATCTGTTTAGTAATAATCTCAGGAATACATATTTGTTGCCAGAGATTCCTTTTGTTGTAGCTTCCGTATCAGCTCCAATAAATTCATCTGTAAAGTCAGTTCCTATGGGAGTAGAAAAATAAATGGCTTTGTAATGTACACAAATGCAAAACTCAAAAGTAACTTCTCATTGTATTTTCAAAAACTACAGAAAATCGGATCGACTTTTAAGGGTTACTGAATTAGCCTTGTATGTTCGCTAACCCTCAGAAGTAGTTTCTGATCGTATTTTTGAAATTGGAACTACTTTCCAGGGTTACCTTAAAAGTATGGTCAGAAACCCTTTGAAAAGTAATTTCTTATCATACCATCAATGGTTACCGAACATACAAGGCTATTTTCGGTTACCCTCGAAAGTAGCTCTGATTTTCGAAATAACGAAGGTTCCGCAATCCAAAAGTTTCTATCGGTTCGGAATGGATCCGTTCAAAATTTTAGATCCAGAAGTTCTGATTTGGAACCAGTCTGTTTCTGGCCCAGATCCCACCTCTACTAGCCATATATGCTTGTGAAGGTTCTCATTCATCCAGGTCATAGTATATCTGTTGTATTCAATTAGATCAACTGGACTTGAAGTTCAGTTCTTGAAGATGTTTCGCTAGTCATCTGACTGGCTTTCTCAATATATCAAACAATTGCCACAGATTCTTGTACAATTCATTCTGAATTGAGAAAGCCAGTCGGATGACTAGCGAAATGTCTTCAAGAACTAAACTAAGTCCAGTTGATCTAATTGAATACATGTATAGCCATATAAGCATATTTACTAACACTAAAGAGGGAAGTGGCACATGGTTGATTTGCTCTGCAAATCAAAACTCTGATGTGCCATGAAAAACACAAGAACCCTTTTTTTCCCTTTTAAGAAAACCCCTGGTCCAATGTACTGAACTGGATTTACACGAATTAACAACAACCAATCTGATATGGAAATCAGAAATCTTAAAATTCTATCAAAGGATGAGGAAGCAATCAGACTTCTCATCTGCTCTTTCTAGCGTTATCTAGAATAGAAACTTTGAATCATTCCACAAAAATTGTCATCAAGAAGGACACCTTTGTCTTTGGTTGAAATTGACAGACACACTAAGCAACATTTTCTTGGAACAATAAATTATACTTCAATAAAGATTTTTTCCCCCTGCCTTTTTGACTTTGGGTTTAATATTGTCAAGCTTTGGGTCAGCCACAAACAAGCAATGAAAAGGATAAGAAAATGCAATACCTGAGGGTTTGTTGTGATATAGAAGCCTGAAACCCCAGCCTTTTCAAGGGTACTTTGCTGATCTATAACTTTCTGATCTAATTCCAATACAATTTTCTCATCCATCATTCGCTGTTCTTCTTTAATCCTCTGTTCAAGGGCCTGAAGAAAACAAAATAGTTTGCCATGAAACAAAACTGTACATAAAATAATACTTAAAGCTGGTCACAGGATATATTTACACCTACTTCATAAATTAAAGAGTCTCACTTATATCTAAAATAAGCACCTAAATTTAGATATTTTTTGACAATATACGGTATTGCAAACGTGACATTTGTTTTAGTCCTGTGTAATGTCTAAGCTTCATTCAAAAAGTGGTTTATTTTGAGCTTTAAATAAGCATTTCATTACACTACCATTCAATTAACACCACTATTTATTTGCATAAGGGGAAAAAAACCTCACATTCGTTGTGTCTAGAATATCCCACGGCACCACTTGATAAAAAGGGGAGTGTGTGATTTTGTAGACACAATAAGGCAGTGGTCAAACTATCAAAATATGGTAACAAGAGTGCAAAGCACTTTTCACTTTCATTAGGTGCACTTAGGCTTTCCAAATCTGTGCAAAAACAACATACCGTAATTTCTGTTTCTTGTCACCTTCCATGGCAGCATTCACCAGACTGGGATATCCCTGGCTCACAGGAAACGCATGGTATAAAAGTCCCTCCCACAATCCACTCCTTGTCTTTATTATAAAGCTGTCATAGGAAACATAATTATAGAGACATTAATACAAAATCAAATTGAAAAAAGGGAGGGAAATCCTCTGGTGAATGCTGCCATGGAAGGTGAAAAAGAAACAGAAATTACGGTATGTTGTAAACAATTTCGTGTTTTCTCTGTCACCCCAGTGGCAGCACTTCACCAGACTGGGACATATCAAAGCTAAGCATAGGGAGGGTAATGATCACCTACATTTTTTTTTTATTGTTGAATCACAGCCTCTAATACCCTGCGACCGAACTTAGTCTTATAGGTTGCAGAGACGTCTAGGCGATAATGCTGTATAAAGGTCTTCCAAGATGACAATTTAGCAGCTTCACAAATGTTCTCCAAGGAGACCTTAGAATTAAGACCAACTGGAACTGCCTGACCTTTTACTTGATAAGCTTTCGCTATAGCCTGAGTGAGCCAAGAAGCCAAAGTTCTCTTAGATGGGGATTCCCCTTTTCTGAATCCTCTAGGAATCACAAAGAGTTTTTCCAACTTCCTCTTTTCTCTTTAAGTAATGAGTCGAAAGTCTTACCAAATCCAAAGAATGAAGTTTTTGTTCCTTCTTTGTTTTGGGATGGATCTGGACAAAAAACTGGTAAATTGATTTCCATGTCCAAATGAAAAGGAGAAATGACTTTAGGCAGAAAGTCAAAAGCCGGCTTAATCCTGATTCTGTCATGAAAAATGGTCGTGTCTGGTTGTTTGGATGAAAATGCCGCCATCTCGGACACTCTACATGCTGACGTGATGGCAACAAGAAGAACGGTTTTAAGTGTAAGAATCCAGTCTGAGCTTTTTTCTATGGGCTCAAAAGGTGACATAGTTAATGCTTTAAGAACCATTGGAAGGCTCCAAACCAGACATGTATTCTTCGATGGAGGTCTTATCCTGACTAGAGCACTGAAAAACCGAGAAATTAGATGATCCGAGGCCCAGGGATTATCCAAAATCACCGACAGAGCAGAGATTTGCCCCTTAAGAGTGCTGTTAATCCTTTTTTGTACCCTGAAAAAAGAAACTTTACAATTAAAGAAGAATTAGCCTCTAAGGGATTAAAATTAGAATCCCTGGCAAATTTCACAAATTGGTCCCAAACTCTATAGTACTGTTTTGAGGTGGACCCTTTCCTTGATTTCAATAATAATTGAACAACTTGATCCTGCAAGCCTAGCGACAATAACCTACTCCTTTCAATTTCCAGACCATCAAATTCAGGCTGTTGTCCTCCTGAAATTCTACTGGTCCCTGACTCAACCACCCTGGAAAAATTGGGATTTTCCAAGGCCTTTCTACCGCAAGGAAGTTCAGGAGTGGGAACCAAGGCCTCCTTGGCCAAAAAGGAATAATTGCTAGGACTAATGCTCCCTCCACCTTTATTTTTTGGAGAACCTTTCAGATCATCGGAATCGGAGGGAAGATATATAAGAGCCCTACGGACCAATCTTGAGCAAGAGCATCCGTCCCTGCTGCTTGAACGTTCGGTATTCTTGAAAAAAAATTCTGACATTTTGTGTTGCTTGGCGTGGCCATGAGATCTATCCTTTGAGTCCCCCAGCTGCGGCAAATCGCCTGAAACAAATTGTCGTGAAGACTCCATTCTCCTGGATGAATCAAATTTCTGCTTAGGAAATCTGCTAACTCGTACTGAGGACCAGGCAGATACACTGCCAAAATGCTTTCCAAGTTTCTTTCTGCCCATTCGAGAATGGGAGATACTTCCCTCATTAAAGACCTGCTTCTGGTTCCTCCTTGCTTCTTTATGTAAGCTACTACTGTAGCATTGTCGGAAATAATTTTTAAATGCTTTCCTACTAGCCTTTGAGCGAAGAATAGTACTGCTTTTTGAACTGCTCTTAGCTCTAAAACATTTGAAGACTGTTTTTGTCGACAATTCCAGCTTCCTTGAGCAACTTCTCTTTGACAGTGAGCGCCCCATCCAGTCTCAGAGGCATCCGTAGTAATTGCTATTCTCAACGGTTCCTCTATCAGTCTTCCCCTTCGAAGATTTCCCGGAGAAGTCCACCAAACTAGAGATTGCTTTATTCTTTCTGGAATTAAAATTAACCTTGATAGGTTGAGTTGAGGATCCCTGACCGACGATAACAGGTGGTTTTGTAACTCTCATATTCCATCTCGCCCATTCCACCATCGGAATACAAGAGGCCATTAGACCTAATATTACCATACAATGTCTTACTGTGATCCTTCTTGTTTTTAGGAAGTTTGACACCTTCTGAATTACTACATTTACCTTTTCTTCTGGTAATAACACCAAATTTCTTGCGGTCGAAAAGAGTGCTCCTAAAAATACCATGTCTTGTGAAGGAGTCAGATGGCTCTTTTCTCCTGTTTAAACCCCCCGAGCGTGTCAAGATGTTATTACTTTGGAAGTATGAAAACCTGCTAACTCATTTGGGTTACCTTCTGCTACTGTTAGTAGGTCGTCTAGAAATGGAAAATTTTTAATTAATCCCTTGCTTCCTTTTCTCGGTCTATTCAAGGATACAGAATCTCGTAAATACACCAATGGAGATGGGTTTATTAGACCGAAAGGAAGACACTTGATGCTAGTGAATATCGTTGGCCGACAAACCTAGAAACCTCCAATGATCTTGGTGAATGGGAACGTGAAATAAGCATCCTTTAGATTGATGCTTACATCCATCAGACATTCTACTACTTATTGCCTGAATTATGTTTGCAATGATTCCAGCTTGACCTTCTTAGTTTTTAAAATTATTTTAACCAACCGACGGCTTTCGGAACCTAAATAGAGGGGGAATAGAACCCTTTCTCTTCTTTTTTGTTGCTTTGGAACTTCTGTCTGGAACCCACCAAGACATTAATTGATCTATATAAGGAATGAGTTCTCTCTCTTGAATATCCTTGAATTTCTTTGTCCGGAACAAATGATGAGAATGAGGCGTTCTTCGAATTTCTATCTCTATGCCAAAGGTGGGAACTTCTGCGCCCGTCATTGCTGTTAGATGATTTTGGAATGAGGTTTGCCGGCTTCTTCTATTGAAAACTGCATTCCTTCCTGTCTTCCTCTCCCAATTCAATTGAGACGAACGGTACTCTCTTTTTTCCTCTGGGTGTCTAGAGGACAAAAAAAATCATTTCACAACTTCTCTGGGAAAAATTGGTCCGGTGTCCGAACCTTTTTAATCTCCTTTCCTATGGAAGAAATACACTTTTTCCTCCTGAAAAACGCTTTATAAGATCATCGAGTTTTTCCCCAAACAACATTTTCCCATCAAACGGCAGCTGGCAAAGATTTGACTTTGAATTGACATCCGCTGACCAGTTCTTTAACCATAGAGCCCTTCTAGCCGCTACTGATAGAGCCATGGCCCTGGCTGAAAGCTTAACTAAATCCACTGATGCTTCAGAAATGAACTCTGTTGCAAAAATACACTCTTGAACCATCCCTGAAAGCTTAGACCTTCTAACATTAGAGTCAATTGCATGTTGGAGATCTGCTAACCAGACTTTTAAGGCCCTGGAAGTTGAGGTTAATGCCATAGAGGGTTTACAAGCGGCCCCTGCCGCCATATAGGATTTTTTCAGGTTGGTATCTACCCTTCAATCCATTGGATCTTTAAAAGGTAGCCGCATTCTCAACTGGTAACGTGGTTCTCCTAGCTAATCTTATCACTGCTGCATCGACTTTTGGAGGCAATTCCCAGGCTTCCGCATCCTCTGTATGAAAAGGATATTTTTTACAGAATCTGTTACCCACATCTACTCTTTTTTCCACTTTCTTCCACTCTGAGGAAATAATTTGCCTTAGGGACCGGAAAACACACTGAATTCTTTTGCGTCGATGGAAAATATTTAGAAGGGGGGTGGGAAACTCATGAGATGTGGACTTAGCTGGGTGAGAATAGTTTTACTGTGAGCGGTGTTTTGCTGTAGACGTTTAAGTATGGTTGGTTTTGGGACAATATGTTTGCACGTTTACTTTTCCATTTGAAATGAATATTGAAAGCTTTTGACTAAAGATTTAACTAATACTTGTGAATTTGCCTGGATTGTGCTGTAGCCAAACAATGCTTTGCTTACAGATTGTTTTGTGGTTTTCATATAGTTCTGTTGTTTAGTGGACAGCCAGATGTTGTAAAAAGGCAGTTTCCTATGGTTTGAGGTTTAGTTTAGCTAGCATTTGTTAGGTTAGCTAGGTTAGACTAGTTTCGGTTAGTTAGTCCCCTGCTGAGAAGTCTACCTTGGACGTGGTAGCAGGGCTTACCGTGAATGCGTATTTGGCCAAGGAATGAGGTTTAATGTCAGGTTCTTTTATATTCTTTGAGGGGGCTGCAGATACGGAGTTTTGCTGCGGAGAGGCAAAGAACCCTAGAACACCCCATAATTAACCCAGCTCTAGTATGACAGGGCCCAAAAAATTGTGCATTAGCCCCGCACCGCAGTATGCCGTCACCAAAGGGATTTTTAGAGAGGGGCCCCCACCATATTCGGGCCCCCTGGGTAGTGAGTATCCCCACCCCATACGCAGCTGGACCTTGGGTGGCGTGAGGGGGAGTGTGGGGTAAACAGAGAATGGCCCTCGCACCGTCTACATTATGGCCTATGGGCAGTAAGCCCAAACCATATTGCATGGACCGTGGCAGAAATAAGACTTGTGGGGCATGCAGCATCCTCCCCTCTACAATAGGAGTCCGTGGGGGGGGGGGGGCATATGGGAGGTCCTGCGACTCCTAACGACAATGGACTGGTGGGGCACATATACACGGTGGTTGTGGCATGCATGCCTGCCCCGCGACATAGGGCCCCCGGGGCAGTAATTCCCCGGCATACCAGGACCGTGGCAGTGACAGTGTGGGCAGCCATGCCCTACCCTCTACATAGGGTAGGGCCGTGGGCAGTAGGTCCCCCCTACACATACTGTATATAGTTAGAATATTTTAATAACTGTTTTTTATAGTTTATAGGTTTTAATTAATTAATTTTTGTTTGGCACTTTCCTTTTATGTATAGTAATGAACGCTTTTGCTAAAAGATTTAACTAAATGACTTTCCTTGGATTTCTTAACCAACATACTTTTGCGTCATATTTACTTTCAAAATTTCATCCCCCCCCATATTTCTCATTTATTGAGCTAAATGTTGTAAAAGGCATTCCTATTGGTTAGGTTTAGCTTTAGCTACATTTGCTAGGTTAGGCTAATGGGTTTACACTAGCTAGGGTTAGTTGGTCCCTGCTGAAAAATCTACCTTGATGTGGGTTAGCAAAAGGGCTTTACCAAATCTTTTGGCCACAATATTTTTATTCTTCATAATTATTTTGACGCTGCCAATACAGTTTTGCCTCAGATAGGCAAGGGCCCTTGGGCATTCGCCCCCCATATCGTGGGCCCTTGGAATTAAGCCCCCCTATGCAGGCCCGTGGGCAGTATGCCCCCCCCCATACGCATGGACCGTGGGCAGTAAGTGTGGGCAGCATTCCTTCCTCTACATAGGCCGGTTGGCCCCTAAGTCCCCCCATAACTCATGGACCGTGGGCAGGAATGTGAGCAGCATGCCTCCCCCTCTACATAGGGCCCGTGGGCATAAGTCCCCCCCATACGCATGTCGGGGCAGTACGGGTGGGCCACATGCCTCCTCCCCTCTACATAGTCCCGTGGGCAGTAAGTCCCCCCCATTAGCATGGACGCATGGGCAGTAAGTGTGGGCAGATGCCCCCCTCTACATATGGGCCCGTGTCATTAAGTCCCCCCCCATTAGCATGGACCGTGGCAGTAATTGTGGGCAGCATGCCCCACCTCTACTAGGGCCTGTTTGCAGTAGTCCCCCCATAACTCTGGCCGTTGGGCAAGATAGTGTGGCCAGCATGCCTCCCCTCTACATAGGGCCAGTGGCAGTACGAGTCCCCCCCATTAGCCTGGACCGTGGGCATAGTGTGGGCAGCATGCCTCCCCTCTAATAGGGCCTGTTGGGCAGTACTTCCCCCATTAGCATGGACCGTGGCATACGTGTGAGCAGCATGCCTCCCTCCCCCTCTACATAGGGCCCTTGGCATTTAAGTCCCCCCAGTAGCATGGACTTGTGGGCAGTAAGTGTGGGCACATGGCCCCCCCCTCCTACCCAGGGCCCTGTGGGGCAGTAAGTCCCCCCCATAATTGCACCATGGCCGTGGGCCGAAAGTGTGGGCCATCCTCTCCCTCTACTGCGGGGCTCCGTTTTCAGTAAGTACCCCCCCCATATTACTGACGCATGATCATGGCAGTAAGTGTGTGCAACATGCCTTCCTTTACATAGGGGGCCCGTGGGCAGTAAGTCAACCATATACGCCTGGACCATGGCAGTACTTGGGCCAGCATGCCTCCCCTCTACATAGGGCCAGTGGGCATAGTCCCCCCCATACGCCTGGACCGTGGGCAGAAGTGTGGGCAGCATGCCCCTCCTCGACTAGAGCCCTGGGCATTAACTCCACCCCCATATGCATAATGTGATTATTAGAATATTGTTATACTGTTTGATTAGAGTTTATGGTTTTAATTGTTTTACACTTTACTTTCTATTTCATATATTGAAAGCTTTCGACTAAAAGATGTAACTAAATTACTTGCCCTGATTTCTTAACTAAACCATAATACTTTGCTTCAGATTTTTTTTTTTTCCATATTTCTCTTTATTGAAAATGTCCCATTGGTTTAGGTTTTGTGATTCTGGAGCATACCAGTTGCAACTTTCCTATTGGCAAACGTGAATGGGGACATTTTATACATGGGTTACCTGGGTGTGTGCATGTCATTATATATACTATGGGGGTCGATTTAATGCTATGGGTGTGTTGTGTCCTTTCTACTATGTGGGGATATTTTAATTTTAGTCTGTTTCATTTAAATACTATTGGGTACATTTTTATATTATATGGCTGTGTGTGTCATTTATAATATGGGGGGCATTTTATTAATATAGTATTTTCATTTATATTTTTGGGTCTTTATACTATGTGGACATTTATTTAGGAGGTCTGTGTCATTTATACTGTTGGCGTACTATATATGGGGTGTGTCAATTTATAATATGGGGCTTTTTACTTATAGGGGTATTTTCATTTTATACTTTGGGGACTTTTTATTATTTGGGGGGGGGGTTATTTTACTATGGGGACATTATTATATGGGTAGATTGTCCTATATACTATGGGGGACATTTTATTATTTTTGGTGTGCATCATTAATGCTGTGGGGATATTTGATTGTATGGGTGTGTTCTCATGTATACTCTGGGAAGACTTTTATTTATGGGATGAACCCAACCCCCTTTTGAATGCACATGGGGTGTTGGTTTTATTTGCTAGATTGGATCCCAACCCCATTGCCGAATACACCTGTGAGGTGTTGGTTGATTTCGCTAGTTCGGATCCTAACCCCTGAGTGGAATGGCACTTGAAGGTTGTTTTGTTGATTCGCCATATTGGATCCCAACCCCAGGGCCAAACACCACTGAGGTTGTTGGTTGATTGGCTAGTTGGTATCCCAACGCCAGGCCGAACACACCGTAGGTTTTATTGATTTTTCCCCGGATCGATCCCAACCCCCATCGAATGCCACTGTGGAGTTTTTGGTTGATTCGCTAATATTTTTATCACATAACTATGTACAATGGATAGAATATTGGTTGATGCTAGGATGCAGAAAATGTTGTTAATGGAGCTTCATCATATTGTTTTAAGGTAGGCAACCTCTATATTAATCTGTTTCTTCAGTAATGATTGGATTGTAAAATATTTTAACACGCACCTCAAAGATTAGTGATAACAGAAGATAAAAAAAACAATGGTCACGAAAAATCCTGCATGTTCATTCATGTGCATTAAATACAGTAGGCCCAATATCCACCATACACCTTAACCATTAATACTATCAATTTTTTGTTGGTCATACATCATGCTGAAGTTTAAGAACCACGTGTATCAGACTTTTAAAAAAAAACCCCGCCCCCTCCCCAAACCCCCTCCCGAGCCCCCCACCCACCCAACACACCCTCTCCCCCCCGCCTCTCCCCCCCCCACACCCCCCTCTCACACAAACATCTCCTGCCACTGGAATGGTAATTTTTTAAACCCAGACCTCTTTTTTTGTTAATTGGCACATTAGCCGTGAAGTGATGTGACATGAGCATCTGAATGCTTAACATAAGTTTATTCATTCTTATCCAATTTAATTAATCGGTGTGCCACGGCTGCACCATTTGAACAAAGATAATACAAATGTTCAATTCGAGACCAAATGTCCCATGTTCTGAATATCATTTTAAGAAAAAAATTTGAACAACAATTGTAATAAGTATAGATTCACACTAATTTAAACATCAACTTTAAGCTATTTAATATATCTTTACAATTCTTCAGAAACGGTCCATATGTGAACTGATTTCATGTTACAATATCTTGTTTATATAATCTATCAGAATACATATTTGTTGCCCGGAGATTCCTTTTGTTGATAAGCTTCCTTAATAAGCTCCAAGAATTCATCTGTAAAGTCAGTTTTCCTATGGGGTAGAAATAAAATGGTTTGTAATGTACACAAATGCAAAACTCAAAAGTAACTTCTCATTGTATTTGTCCAAAACTACAGAAAATCGATCGACTTTTAGGGTTACTGAATTAGCCCTTGTATGTTCGCTAACCCGCAGCAGTGTTTCTGCATCGGTTTTGAAATGGGAACTACTTTCCAGGGTTACCTTAACAGTATGGTCAGAACCCCTTTGAAAATAATTCTTATCATACATCATGGTTACCGACTACAAGGCTATTTTCGGTTTACCCTCACAGTAGCTCTGATTTTCGAATAACGAAGGTTTTCCGCAATCCAAAATTTTTATCGGTTCGGACTGGATCCGTCAAATTTTAGATCCATAAGTTTCTGATTTGGAACCCATCTGTTTCTGGCCCAGACTCCCACCTTCTAACTAGGCCCTATTGCTTGGTGAGGTTCTCATTCATACAGGTCAATGGGGTTATATCTGTTGTATTCATTAGCTCAACCTGGACTTGAAGTTCAGTTCTTGAAGATGTTTTCGTCTAGTCATCTGAACTGGCCTTTCTCAATATATCAAACTTGCCACCAGATTTGTACAATTCATTCTGAAATTGAGAAAGCCAGTCGAATGACTAGCGAAATGTCTGCAAGAATAACTAGTCCAGTTGATCTTAATGGAATACATGTATAGCCATATAAGCATATTTTACTGAACACTAAGAGGACGTGGCACAAGTGGTTTTGATTTGCTCTGCAAATCAAACTCTGATGTCCTGAAAAACCAAGAACCCTTTTTTTTCCCTTTTAAGAAAACCCCTGGTCCATGGTAACTGACCTGGATTTACAAAACGAATTAACACAAAACCAATCTGATGTGGGGGAAATCAGAATCTTAAAATTTCTATCAAGGCTGAGGAAGCAATCAGACTTCTCATCTGCTCTTTCTAGCGTTATCTAGAATAGAAACTTTGGGAATCATTCACAAAAATTGTCATCAAGAATACACCTTTGTCCTTTGGTTTGAACTTTACATAACACGAATTCTATAGAATAGTAAAAACACATGAAACCCCACTAGCAACATTTTTCTTGAACAATAAATTATACTTCCAATAAAGATTTTTTTTTTCCCCCTGCCTTTTTGACTTTTGGTTTAATATTTGTCAGCTTTGGGTCATGCCACAAACCAGCACTGAACAGGATAAGAAAATGCAATACCTGAGGGTTTGTGGTGATATAGAAGCCCTGAAACCCCAGCTTTCAAGGACTTTCTGATCTATAACTTCTGATCTATTCCAATCAATTTGCTACATCCATCATTCGCTGTTCTTCTTTCATCCCCTCTGTTCAAAGGGCCTGAATAAAAACAAATAGTTTTGCCATGAAACAAAACTGTAATAAAATATACATAAAGCTGGTCCACCGGAATATTTACCCTACTTCATAAATTAAGAGTCTCACTTATTTAAAATAGGCACCTAATTTAGATATTTTTGACAATATACGGTATTGCAACGTGACCTTTGTTTTAGTCCTGTGTAATGTCTACGCGTCATCACAACAGTGGTTATTTTGAGCTTAAATAGCCAGTTCATTACACTAACCATTCAATTAACACCACTATTTTTTGCATAAGGGGAAAAAAAAAAAAACCCCTCACATTCATGTGTCTAGAAATGCCCACGCACCACTTATAAAAAGGGGAGTGTGATTTTGTAGCACACAATAAGGCGTTGGTCCCAAACTATCAAAATCTGTACCAAGAGTTCAAAGCACTTTTTCACGTTCATTAGTTGCACTTAGGCTTTCCAATCTGTTCAAAACAACATAACCGTACTTCTGTTTCTTGTCACTTCCATGGCAAAGCCATTCAACAGACTGGATTCCCTGGCTCACGTAAACGAATGGCATATCACCAGCCCTCCCCAATCCACTCCTTGTCTTTATATAAAGCTGTCATAGGAAACTAATTATAGAGACATTAACCAAAATCAATTGAAAAAATGGAGGAAATCCCTCTGGTTGAATGCTGCCATGGAAGGTGAAAAAGAAACAGAAATTCGGTATGTTGTAAACAATTTCGTGTTTTCCTTCCACCCCAGTGGCAGCACCTCATTACCAGACTGGGACATATCAAAGCTAAGCATATGGAGGGTAAGACACCTACATTTTTTTTTTTTATTGTTGAATCCCAGCACTCTATACCCTGCACTGAACTTTAGTCTTATCGGTTGCAGAGAACGTCTAGGCGATACTTATCGTATAAAGGTCTTTCCAAGATGACCATTTAGCAGCTTCACAAATGTTTCTCCAAGGGACCTTAGAACTGAGCTTAAGACACTGGAACGCCTCGCCTTTTAACTACTTGAATAAGCTTTTGCTATAGCCTGAGTGAGCCAGAAGCCACCGTTCACTAGATGGGGATTCCCCTTTTTCTGATCCGCTAGGCATCACAAAGAGTTTTCCACTTCCTCTTTTTCTCTTAAGTAATGAGTCGAAGGCTGTACCCAAAATCCAAAGAATGAAGTTTTTGTTCCTTCTTTTGTTTTTGGATGGATCTCTGACAAAAAACTGTAAATGATTTCCCTGTCCAAATGAAAGGAGAACTGGACTTTTGGCAGAAAGTCAAAAGCCGGCTAAATTCCTGGAGCTGTCATGAAAAAATGGGTCGTGTCTGGTTTTTGGATGGAAAATGCCGCCATCTCGGACACTCTACATTGCTGAACAGTGATGGCAAACAAGAAGAAACGGTGTTAAAGTGTACGAATCCACTCTACTCTGAGCTTTTTCTATGGGCTCAAAAGGGACAATAGTTTAATGCTTTAAGACCATTGGAAGGCTCCAAAAACCGTACATGTATTCCTTTTCGATGGAGGTCTTATCCCTGACTCGAGCACTGAAAAGAACCGAGAAAATTATGAATCCTAGGGCCCCAGGGATTTATCCCAAATCCACCGACAGAGCCGAGATTTGCCCCTTAAAGTAAGAGTGCTGGTTAATCCTTTTTGTACCCTGGAAAAGAAACTTTACAATTACTGAGATTAGCAGATGAGAGTCAAGAGGGGCAGGGTACCTTAGCTGAAAGCGCAGGCCAAAGAAGGCAAGGAAGACTCTTCTTCTTGACTCTCCGTCATCATTTCTTCCCTTCTTTCTTCTTCCTCTCTTCTCCTCTACCTCTCTCTCCGTCTCTTCTCAATCTCTTTCTTCTCTATCTCTCTCTTCTCTGCTCTTTCTCTCTTTTTTCGCTCTTTCGCTTCTTCTCTTTCTCTCATCTCTTTCTTTTCCTCTCCCCTTTCTCCGCCTCCTCTTCCTCCTCCTCTTTGTATCCTCGACAGTTAGATACAGGCTAGCTCTGGAGAAGATTCAGAGAGTAGCAGAGAGAAGTGGCGAAGAAGAGCATAGAACGCAGAGAGGGGGGGTAGCGCGCAGTGAAGAGTAATGAGGGCTTAGGAGAGGCAGTACGACCCAGAGAGCGGAGATTGAGAGGGTGGCGGAGAGCAGTAGGGGGAACAGGCCCTTCGTATCGCTTACGAGGTTCGGACGAGCGTCGCAGCGCCGGTCGCGTAGGTGATCATCGCTATCCAGCCGCCCGCGCCGCTCCCCCCCCCCAATCCTCGAAGGGATTAGAAATTAGAAGCCCTGGCAAATGTCACAAATTGGTCCCAAACTCTATTAGTACTGTTTGAGGTGGACCCTTTCCTATGATTTCAATAATAATTGAACAACATTGATCCTGCAACCTAGCGACAATAAAACCACTCCTTTTCAATTTCCAGACATCAAATTCAGGCGTTGTCCTCCGAATTCTACTGGTCCCCCTGACTCAACCCCCGGAAAATTGGGATTTTCCAAGCTTTCTACCGCAAGGCAAAGTTCAAGAAGTGAACCAAGCAGCCTGGCCAAAAGGAATAATTGCTAGGGCTAATGCCTCCCTCCACCACTTTATTTTTTTGGAGAACTTTCAGATCAATCGGAATCCGGAGGGCAGATATATAAGAGCCTACGGACCATCTTGAGCCAGAGCCACCGTCCCTTCTGCTTTGAAACCGTTCGTATTCTTGAAAAAATTTCTGACATTTTGTGTTCTTGGCGTGGCCATGAGATCTCTCCTTTGAAGTCCACCAGCTGCGGCAAATCGCCTGAAACAAATGTCCCGTGAAACTCCATTCTCCTGATGATCAAATTTCTGCTATGACCATCTGCTAACTCGTACTGTGACCGGCAGACTACCTGCCAAAATGCTTTCCAAGTTTTCTTCTTTCTGCTGCCCATTCGAAATTGGGAGATACTTTCCCTCATTAAAGCCTCTTCTGGTTCCGCCTTGCTTCTTTAGGTAAGCTACTACTGTAGCATTGTCCGGAAATATTTTTAATGCTTTTCCTACTAGCCTTTGAGCGAATAATAGTACTGCTTTTTGAACTGCTCTTAGCTCTAAAAACATTTGAAGACTGTTTTTGTCGACAATTCCAGCTTCCTGGAGCACTCTCTTTGACAGTGAGCGCCCCATCCAGTCCTCAGAGGCTCCGAGTAAGGTCTATTCTCAACGGTTTCCTCTATCAGGTCTTCCCCTTCGAAATTTCCGGAGAAGTCCACCCAAACTAAGATTGCTTTATTCTTCTGGAATTAAATTAAACTTGATAGTTTAGTTGAGGATCCCTGACCGACATAACATGTGGTTTTGTACTCTCTATTCCATCCTCGGCCCATTCCAACCATCGGATACAAGAGGGCATTAGACCTTAATATTACCATACAAGTCTTACTCTGTGATCTGCTTTGTTTTTTTAGGAAGTTTGACACTTGCTGAATTACTAATTCAACCCTTTTCCTTCTGTAATACACCAAATTTCTTGCGGTCGCAAGAGTGCCCTAAAATACCATGTCTTGTGAAGGAGTCCGATGGCTCTTTTCTCTTTTAGAACCCACCCGAAGCTTGTCAGATGTTTTTATTACTTTGAAGTAATGAAAACTTAGCTAACTCTTGTCTCGTGCTTACTGTTGTAAATGTCTCTAGATAATGGAAAATTTTTATCCCTTGCTCCTTATCTCGGCTATTAAGTACCAGAAATCTTCGTAAATACCCATGGAGATTGGGTTTAGACCGAAAGGAAGACACTTGTATTCTAGGTTGAATCGCGTTGGGCGACAACCTCAAAACCCTCCACTGATTCTTGGTGAATGGGAACGTGAAAAATAAGTCATCCTTTAGATCGATGCTTTACCAATCCAGACCTTCTAAGCGTCTTGCAAATTTAGTTTGCAATGATTCCATCTTGAACCTTCTTAGTTTTAAGAATTTTATTTCACAACTCCAGGCTTTCGGAACCATAAAGATAGGGGAATCGAACATCTTTTCTTTCTTTGTTCTGCTTTGAACTCTTGAAACCGCATCCACAGAACCTTAATTTGGATCTATATAGTGGGAATGAGTTCTCTTTCCGTCTTGAATAATCCCGAGTTTCTTTGCCGTACACGAAATCTGAAAATGGGCGTTCTTCTAAAGTTCCTTCCCTCCTTGCACAAAGGTGGAACGCGCCCGCTTGCTGGTTCAGAAATTTGGAATGAGGTTGCCGGCTTTCTATTCGAACTGCATTCCCTTGTCTTCTCCCCTCTCCAATTCGATGACGAAAGTTATTCCTCTCTTTCCTCTGGGTGGTCTAGAGGACAAAAAATTTTCACAACTTCTCTGGAAATTGTCGGTCCGAACATTTTTAAATCTCCTTTCCTTATGGAGACAATACACTTTTTCTCCTGAAAACGCTTTAATAAGATCATCGAGTTTTTCTCCCCACAACATGCATTTTCCCTCAAACGGAGCTGGCAAGATTTGATTTTGAAATTGACATCCGCTGACCAGTTCTTAACCATAGAGCCCTTCTAGCCGCTACTGATAGAACCATGGCCCTGGCTGAAAGCTTAACTACATCCACTGATTCTTTCAGGAAATGAACTCTGTTTGTCAAAAATACACTCTACACCACCTGAAAAGCTAGACCTTCTAACATTAGAGTCAATTGGCATGTTGAGATCTGCTAACCAACTTTTTAGGCCCTGGAAGTTGAGGTTAATGCCATAGAGGGTTTACAGCGGCCGCCTGCCGCCATAATAGGGATTTTTTTCAGTTGGTATCTACCCTTCAAACCATGGATCTTTAAAGGTACCCGCATTCTCAACTGGTACCGTGTTCTCCTAGCTAATCTTATCACTCGGCTCGACTTTGGAGGCAATTCCAGGTTTCCGCATCCTCTGTATGAAAAGGATATTTTTTACGAATCTGTACCCACATCTACTCTTTTTCCACTTTCTTCCACTCTGAGGAAATATTTGCCTTGGGACCCCAAGGAAAAACACACGAAATTCTTTTGCGTCGATGGAAAATATTTCTCTTCTGAGGCTGCATTGGTTCCTTCCTCCATCGTTAAGAAAAATGTCTCTCTTGATCGCCTTAATCAGCGGTGCTACAATACTGGGATCAAAAGTGGATTCGGATTCTTCCTCCTCCTCATCTGATTCAAACTCTTGCTCTTCCGAAGATACTGAGTTACCCCCTTGTGACTGTTCCGAATCAGAAACCTCTGACAAGTGTCTTGTTTTAGCTTTCTTCTTCTTACTTTCTTTCACGGATTCAGAGACCGCTGACTTAATTAAACCCATTAACTTATCCATAGTTATCCTTTCTGGTAGTAGAACCACTTCTTCTTCTTTGTCTGACTTCTTTCTTTTAGAAGACTTAGAAGATTTATCTGAGACAGAGGCACTAAAACAAAACAAAAACAAACATACAAAAAACAAAATTAGAACCAAAAAAGAAACCTTGAAGTCATCTCTTAGAACTACCTACCTGGGGCGTACCTAGTTCCACACAGTTGGTGACCATCACTCACTGACTTTGGCTCCATGGTGAGGAAAATATCCGCGCAACCCGGAAGAAGATGTGCGTGCCGAGCCAACAGGCGCGCCGCTTCCGACATGCGCACCCCTCGGGGTCCTCCTTTCACTGTAGCGCGGACGCCATAGGGAACAGACACTGACTCCAAAAGCGTGCAAAACACCGGAGCACGCCGCCGGAACATCCCACTGCCATAAGAATGGACCCAGAGTCCATACAAATCCAGCCCGGTCACAAGGCCCTTCCCTGGCACACATGTTACAACAAAAAAGGGAAGGCATCAAAGCAGAGAGAGAGAGAGAGAACTGCTCTGGCAACGCCACAATGGCAGGTAAGCCCTGTGTGTCAGCACTACACCATGCTTCCTAGCCACAGGAAAGAGTGGATTGTGGGAGGGACTTTTATATACCAATGCGTTTCCTGTGAGCCAGGGATATCCCAGTTGGTGAAGTGCTGCCACTGTGGTGACGAGAAAAATGGTGATTGCTTGCAGTCCGATAGTGAAGGAAAAGCGTTGCTCAAAATAGGGTGACCTGCACATTTGCAATGCCGGTCATGAAAAACATGATCGGAAGCATACGAGAATCACGCCAGTGTGGCCTAGCCCTAATGTATTTTCCCTGATACAAGAACGTGTGCTCTGGGATTTATTTCTTCCAAGAGATGGGAGTATAGTCACAACAGCTGAGAGAAGAGGTGAAGCTATCAGCTTTAATGAGTGGCATCTTTCATAGCTCACCACACAGGATGAGGGAGTACTGTTACCTAAATATAGGTTTATAAAAACTATTTAAAAATATATTTTTTAATTATAGTTGTCCTTTAACTAATAAAACTAACAAAAAAACACAAAATGGATCTTTTTTTCCAGACCGGATGACATTTCGGCCCATTCACAGCCAAAATCTGTCCACACAAATAAACATGTTGGTAAATCACTGTCAGATCATTGTGTTCTCACTCAAAGTTAAGCTTCTGTTTGCAGCATCTCACATTAGCAAGGTATTGTCGACACTCCATCTGGTGCCCATACACTCAGGTATAAGATTAGACTTGTGTAAAGAAAAATGTCTAATCTATGAAAGAACCGCCTAGTCCTTTCTATGCAATCACAAAATATATGAGAGATATATTAAATTCAGTCTTCAGATATTAGATAGAGTAGACATTTGTCTATAGACCAATGTCTAATCCAGTGTTTCTCAACCAGGGGTCCGGGGACCTCTAGGGGTCCCTGAGAGGTTGCATGGGGGTCCTCAACTCAAGAGATTGACAGAAACTGCATGGATCCACCATTTTGATGAATACAGATTTTTTTTTTCTATAAATGTATCAATTTTCTGTATGAATTAACGGAGATTCAATAAAGTTTTATTCGTTTAAAATGGTGCTAATTTTGCCCCAACCAATCAGATTAGTTTACATTTGAAAGCTAACATTGATTGGTTGGGGCAAAATTAGCACCATTTTAAACGATAAGAACTTTTATTGAATAGCCCGTGTATGTTTGTGTATTGATGTTTTAAAGATAAAATAAATAATAAGTTTTTATAGATCTATCATTTATATTGTATAAATTAGTATTTGATGATTTGATGACTGAGGAGAAAAAGATAGAATATATAATATTATTTTATATAGGGGTTCCTGAGACGTGAAAATGTTTTAAGGGGTCCCCACAGATTAAAAGGTTGAGAAACGCTGGTTCATCTATCTAATGTCTGCCTAGTGTATGGTTAGTTTAAGGTTGTTAACTGTCAGACAAAAGCTATTAAATCAATATTATGATCGTAATTATAATTGCAAACATGAAACCGCCAGGAACATCAGCAGGTAAAACTTCTGCTCCACTCAACATAATCAATTGAACATTCATCTTTGTTTGAATGTTGAATTAGAGTAATTTCAAAGAGTAATTTTAAGGTAGTGAATAGCCAGAATCAAGTCAGTCTATCAGGAATAATCTTCCAGCGGATGATGACCTTGTCAGTACAAAATGGAGATCCCTGGTAAACAGGATAAACAATTTAAAAAATCCAGAGCAGTTTAAAACAGTATTAAAATGGTAAAATAAACCAGGTCTAGGAGCAGTAGATACTACGGTTTTACAATTACTCTTCTTTAGGTAGCTCAACCAAATATATATGGCTTACTTATTTAAAGGATAACTATACTCAAAAAAATAACTTTTTATAAATGAAAAGTACCTGGGGCATTATTCAATATTGGAGGGAGTATTATATAGTTCAGCTCACTCCACCTAAACGTTCGTACACAGTGTGATTGCGGGACCGACCCGCAACGCACAATGTGTATGACCGTTCATTTAGGACGAATGACTGACTAGGCGGACCTACGAATGAACGTCCGTTTCGGCGATAAACGGCCCACACACAAGCCGATTATTGGCTGAAACGGTCGTACACATTGTGCGTGCGGGTCGGGACCTGCCATCGCACGTGTGTAGAACCTTAAGAAAAAAGTATTGTTAATGCATTTACAGTACACAAATCAAAAGATATCATTGCTCGAAGTCTTTAGTGTGTCATTAAAAAGAACAAAAAAAAAATCCTCACCTCTAGCTCTCTCTGCTGGCTGGCTTTGAGTACTGACATATTGTGAGCTTGCATGATTGCTGAGCTTCTCTGTGCTTTCGAAGCAAATCTGTTTTAGTGCTAAAATATTATGGGAAAATGTTTAGCAGAATATCTGCTAACAAAAATTTAAAATGGATAAAATAAAGGCAACACATTCTAAAAGTAATAATGTGATTTATTATAAAAACACAAGAATCATAGTAAAATTATAAATACCAAAATGTAAAATAAAAACAACGCCATTAAAAAAGCTCCTTTGGAAAGCGAAACATAGTAACATAGTAATTAAGGTTGAATAAAGACATTCGTCCACAGTCCAACCTATTCCCTTTTTTTTTTTTTTTTTTTTTTACCCTACCTAACAGTTGATCCAGAGGAAGGCAAAAAACCCCAGCTAAAAAAGACGCGTTAGGATCTTGGTTGCCTCCCCCCTTACCAGCATTTGAAACCTTCAAACACCTGTAATCCATAGTCTCCCTCTGCTGACAATATGTGACCTAGGTTCCATGCACAGATCTTTTGTTCTGATTGATTCAGGATACATGTGACTCATAAGAATATTCATTGCTTACTATATTATATTATATCTTGATGAGGTTTATCTGTTCTGGTTCTTAGATCTGTAGGGGGGAAGTGGGCGTATCCCAGTCAAGGACTCTTGTTCTGTACTGCACATATATACCCTACTTTCTTCTCAGTTATGTTTATGTAAAATAAAACAACTACAGCTACTCAGAAGTCACTAACATAATTAATAACAACTGACATTGCTATAAGAACTCTTGTGTATTTTGTGACAAGCAGGTACGGTTATTTGCAATGGTAGGCAAATATAGAAGTAGAGGCATACAGAAGTAAGCATCCATGATGCAACATACAGATTTGAACATATTTCTGTAATCCTTTGTGTTTCTTTCTTGCATGTTTGCAGGACTTTTTTGTTGTTGCTGTGAATATTTTGTGTGTGCTTGCCAGTATATTTGTAGATACTAACGTGTTTAGTTTAGTAACGTGTTTGAAAAGCACGTGCCTCGCTTGTGTTACCGTCCAATTGTGCGCTATCAGATTTTAAGTGCATGAGAAACAGGATAGTGTGGCCTAGCCATCAGATGACCATATGTAATAATGCACAGCCTCAGTTTTCAAGTTAAGCTATCTTTGAATTTGACCAGAAAATGCAGATTAAAGGGTATCTCCACCCTCAAATCCATTTTTTCCTATAATGTAGGGAACCCCCAGGCAACCTAAAAGCCAGCATGATTTTTAAAAATTGCACAGAAAGAGACTTACCTAGCTTTCCCCGACTTCTGCCTGCTCTGCTACTTCCAGGGATGGATGGGACCGGCAGCCGTGTCTGTGATTGGCTGAGTCAGCCAATCACAGACGCGGCTGCCGAACAAGACAAGGGAACAAGTTCTGGTAAGTTTATTTCTGTGCTTTTTTTTGGGGGGGGGGGGGGAAATAAAGAGGCAGCACAGTGTGATCCGATGTACTGATGTAGTAATGTAAAAAATACCCGGCTTTGTATCATTGCGAGAGGAATGCAAGTATGTTCTTGGCATCCATTTTAATATTGTTGTTTGTTACCTCTATGCTCAGAATGTAGCTTTAAACGTTGATTGTAGAGATTTTTTTCTGTTAAGTGTTGAATCTCAAGCAAGCCCTGAACGATTTCAAAAACTGTACCATCAATAAGTGCTAAGGCAAGGTCGCTTAAGATAGTATGTGACATTCGCTGTTGGCAGGAGCTATGAAGAGATAATGCGATGTTAGAAATTTTGAATAAAAATTACCATTATAATCTCCCAAGTAAAAAAAAAAAAAAAAAAATTTATAATTTCTATGGAGGAAGGAGCAAACACTTCTAACTTTATTTCTATATTAATATTTGCAGGTAGAAACTACAGACAGTTGTGTATTTTCTAAGAAGCCATTAAACCAAACAAATAAAAATGTGCCTTATTACCTCGGAAGGTCTTTTACCAAGCTCTGCAACTCAGAAAGTAAGTAATAATGCCTCTCTTGCTGTTGCGTTATGTCAGTTTGCTCTTCGTACATTTCTGTGTAATCTGCCATACTCATTCACTAAACTTCATTCATGGGGTCTGTTTTAATCATGTAAACGATATTTTGGAGCCACCCTTAGTCCAGGTAATCTAATAAACAAAGGAGGTACATAAAATTACAAATTAAATATAGACAAAAGTATAAATGTGCACATTTTGACACAGCATATCTTTGCATATTTATTTTTAATTAGTACAAAAACGATACTTTAAAATAATCAGGAAACTGCATACATAAGAGGCAGTCATATGCATTTTCCTGAAATATGCATGTGAAGGTTCTTATTCATCCAATTCATAGTATGTCTGTGCTTTTCAGTTAAATCAAATGGACTTTAATTTTAGCTCTTGAGAAAGCAAGCTGGATGACTAGTGAAACATCTTCAATTCAGAATTCTAAATTGAGAAAGCCTGTCTGATGACTAGCAAAACATCTTCATCTTCAAGTCCAGTTGATCTTACCAAATACCACAGATATTTTCCTGGAATACAACATCCAGCTCTTGATGTATGACATACATTGCAAGGTTGAGTCAAGTGACTATCATGAATTAGAATCACATTTGTTAGGCTAATAAACTACCACCACCTTATCCAACTGTACGCAGGGTGAGGACCTAAACTGGTAGGAACAAAAAACAAGGTGGAGGGACGCACTCCAAGGTGAATTTAAACTTTATTTGTGCCCACACAAACTCACAACTTTTCGGGGGTTCAAGGTGCCCCCTTCTTCAGGTGATAGTGCAACAATCTACAGGGAATAAATAGACTCATCCAAACCATAGAAACTCCCCTCAGGGGGAGGGTCCTAGTGAAAAGCGGGATTAAAGTGCAAAATATAACAAAGTGACAATGCATATATAAAAGTGCTCTCAATATACAAGCATCCAATGATTACAATAATAATAAAAACTTGTTTTTTTAAAACGATCATATATCCAAATGTGAATAAAATGTGACAGTGTTATACTTCATGTTGATAATATGAATAAATAGAAATACAAAATTAAGTGTCCCCTGTTAATATATAGTCCATACAACAATTTATTAATTTGGCTTGAAAAAGCCAAATTACCATACTGTTCTTTCTATTTCTTCTTCTTCTTCCATTTATTCTTCCGCTTTTGTGGACCGTATCTCCTCCCACAGTTTTTGAGCTAGAGACATGAAATTCGGTACAGACATGCGGGGCATATAGGAGAAGTGTGCTATCTTCTAGCTAAGGAATCCGCGGAAGCGTTACGGCGTTATCGGCGAATTTTCGGACATTTTTTCCCATAGACTATAATGGTAATCTTTAAATGTGAATATTTCAAAAGTTTTTTTCATGGTCATAAATACAAATGGTGATACCCCCAACCCCCCACACAGACCCAGGTACACCCACCTACTGACCTACCTTTCCATTCCCATGGAAGTCATATTTAAAAGGTAACTAAGTCAAAAAAACGAATTAGATTTTTCCTCAATAAAAGATAGTTTTATGGTTATAAACACAAAAAAGACATACCCCTCCACCAGACCAGGTACACCGCACCTACTAATCTACTTATTCCTATTATCATCTGTGGCAGCACATACTTAAAGGGTAACTAAAGTAAAAAAAAGCAAATTTTGATCAATAATCAAACTTTGTTTTTTTAACCCCCAACGTGATACAGGTATACACAGCTACTGACCTACCCCTCCATTACTGTTGCAGCCATACTTAAAGGGCAACTAAGTCAAAAAAACTAATTTTGACCCAATCATCAAAAAGTTTTTTTTTTTTAACTCTCAACCCGACACGGTACACACCACTACTGATCTACTTATCAATTACTGTTGCAGCCCATACTTAACGGGTAGCTAAAGAAATAACCAAACTAATTTGACCAATCATCAAAAATTGTATTTTATCCCCCAATCTGATATGAATACACACACACCAACTGACCTACCTTTAATGCATGTGACATATTTAAAGGGTAAGTAAAAAACAACAATGTCCTCTTCATTGACATTATTGAGTTTTAAAATCTGCAGCACAAACACACAAATTCCCTTCCAAAATGTAGTCTTTCAAGCCAAATTCAAAGTTTATACTTAAACTGTCCCTTTCTAGTTTCACCTTGGAGTGCGACTCTCCACCTTATTTTTTGTTCCCTGAGCTCTATATTCCAGAAGGAGGAATTATGGGTGTCTTCACCCATAAGTTGGGTTAGAGCGTACTTACCTTTCATTATTTTGTGAACGAAACTGGTAGGACATTACCCCGAACTTTGGCCAAGTTCCACCATACCATTCTGTCAAAGTCCATCTCATAGCCCCTCACCCTCTCACAGTCCTTGACTGCAAACTGGCCTATCTTTCGATTAGATAAGTCCCGGAACTATGGAGCAGACGAGGAGAGACCAGCACTACTAGTTTTGTGTTTTCCTTGTTTCTATTAATTGGATACAACAAGATTTATCAGCACTTACATATTGTGGTTAATAGTTGGGTCCAAGCCATTTTTCTAATCCTGGATATTTTTCTACTTCATTACAAGGAACAAAACCTAAGGATTTCCAAATACTTCTCTCCTATAAGCAGCCAAAAAAAGTCAGTGCGTAGGTCCCTGAGGACAAAAAAACAAAAAGAACCAATTAAAGATACGCAGGAATCAGTATAATTAGTTTATCTGCATTGCTCTAGTTATATTTAAAATCTTAATTTGCTACATGAGTGTATTCAAAAAATAAATACCGTATATACTCGAGTATAAACAGAGTTTGTATTGTTGTTAGATCAGCTTGAATACTTTTTTTGTCAATACTCGAGTCACTCACCATTGAAGATCAGCGACCTCTCCATTCCGGCAGCAGCGTCCTCTCCATTCCGGCAGCCGCACGATCATTCCATGTACTGGCGCGCCAGCCGACGTCACTGCCCGGCGTCCCTGAAAAGACTTTGAAAGCTGCTTGTTACCCTGCAATTTATTTACCAGTTAGTGCGAGTTGATTAGAAATAAATGGTAGGGTAACAAGCAGATTTCAAAGTCTTATCAGGGACTTACATATTCCATTCCAAATTTATTATTCTTTTCCTAGCAAAAGATAAAGCTTCCAAATGTGCCCGGGTTTTCTGCTTATTCAGGGTTGGAGCACCGTGTAAGGCACCAGATTTAAAAATACACAATTCAGAAGGTCACAAGTTCAATACCCCAGACTTACCTATTTTTTGGTTTCTATTATGTTCCAATTAAAAGATAAAGCTTCTAAATGTATCTAAATTTTCGGCGTATTCGGGATGACAGTTTTAGAAACACACGGTTCAGAAGGTGATTATGGTTTGCACAAAGTTTAAGAGGCTGTGGGAAAACTATTGTTGTTTACCTGAAATTTAAATTGTATTTCATTTGCTTTATATTCCTTCTGGTCCAAAGAATAAACAAACTTAAAAAGTGAAAACAATATAGAAGGGTTGAAATTTACTAATGTACTATACGGTGAACTTTCACTAAGGGTGTGTTAATAATACTTTATGCCCCTTAAAACAAAAGATGGTGCATTGCATTTAGAACAATCCGCCCCCCCCAACACTAAAGAGAAAAAGGGAATGTCTGAAAGGAAGGTGGCTTTCTTTTGTACTACATGTCATTGCTGTGGAAGGTTTTCAGGTGATTAGTGCAAACCGCATGATTTGCATAACCAAATGGGTTTGGGCAGGGTCTCTGCCACACGCTTGCCCCTTACCGCTGTTGACGATATTTTTGGAGACCTTTGTCAGTGGTGGAAAGTCGCGAAAACTGCCCCAAGAAGCAGGAGGGAAAGTAAATGTTTTAAAACGCCCTTTGTGTGAAGTCTGTTCCGTCTGTGAGTGGCCCCAGGCCTCACACACGTGTTATATTACTGGTTGCCCCCCAGTAATAAAAAAAAAAAAAAAGTGACGACTACATATGACGGGAAAGGACGTGTGAGAGCAGTCACTTAGTCACGGGTCCATTGGTACCCGCGGTGCGACGTGTGTCCCCACAAAATCTCTCGTGATTTGCTTGTGTGTTACCAACGACCTTCCACCCAGGCGCCAAGCGGCATTACCAGGAGACTTCGTATTTTCCGTATCCGCCCTTACTGTTCTCAACTGTACCGATCAGACTGTGGATTAGTCTAGACAGGAGCAGAACTTCCAAAGTAGTATGTGGAGTAGAAGGAGGATGGGGACGATGGAATAATAGTAACGCCGGAGATTCGTGATGTTGTGTAATTAACGTTGGACGGTACTTGTTTGTTCCAGTATTGTTCACGACATTGAACTCTCACAGCCATTCTGTGTATGCCATTGGCATTAACTCCACAGGATGTTTCTATACAGCACACACTGGAATTTCCACCCTGATAGTGGGGTAACGCTGAGTGTTAAGTGGGAGATGCTGTTGCCTCTACTCATAGACGATCGATGGGGGAGGTAGGAGTTATACCACTGCTCCGGTGAGGTCCGCGCAACAGACCCTTTATTTTGGCCAGATAACTGTATCATACCGTTGATGTTGTCATCTATTTGGAGGGTGCGGCACAGTTATATTTGACGTATTGTGTTAACTACATTGTTTTTTGAATGCAGTTCTGTTTCTTTTGGCTGGACGCCGATGTGACTTGTGCATAACGTTGTGCGGTGTGATATATATAATGTTATCTTGTGCTACAAATTCTTGTATCCGTTGCTAACCGAATCCACTATTCCATTTTTTCTGCGTTTCTGTCCATGAGTTTTTTTAATGCGGTTGATCGCATTTTTCGAAATTAGGGGGCGGGCCGCAGGACCCCAAAGGGAAACAATTTGTCACTGCCTGGGGTTTCAGGAAGCTTTTGGAGAGAGGAGGTAGGGCCAGGGGAGTGTTTGTGTGGAGAGAGATCTTGCGATTTTCTGGTGATTTTGATTTTTTTTTTATTCTTCAGAGTTGTTACCTTAAGCCCAACAGACCGGAAAATGAATCAAGGAAACGTCCCCGGGCAACCATTGCGAAAAAATGGACAAGAAACGGCAACGCGGGGCCGGGTGTTATCCGTTGTTAGGTTTGTCATGTATTTTGTTACAGGGGGACAAGGAACATGGCTTGCAGCAATGCGTTTTTTAAAAAAAAATAAACTGGAAAGGGAACAGCAATGCAGCATGTGTGAAACGATATGTGAAACTATGGGGTTTTTTACAGTCTGTCATTTTTTTAAATTGGGCTTGTGAAAACAATCCTAATAAAAGCTGAGGAGGCAGAGGCAATCAGAGTGCCAATAGTAGGATTGTTTCAGATGTTGAAAATTACACCACTCCCACTACTTCCTTAAACTAGAGTGCATTGTAGAAAGAATGCTTGGGAGGGTTGTAGTTTTTCAAACATTCTGGAAGAATCTAGGTTTTTATATATTGTATATCTCGCACCCACCTTAAAGTACTGTAAATCTTTAATGGTGCTGCTTCCCTCAAAAAACTGCTCAAACAACTTCGAGTTAAATTGCCATAAACGAGTATAATAGCAGGAAGGCGCACCCATGAGATATAATTGGAAATTTATTGATTTTAATATTTATGCATTAATACTTAGTTATGAGATCTACTGTTTGGGCCTATCCCTGGTTACACTGGGACGATGGAGCATGATTTTTTGGCATGTGAGTGTTATTGAAGGTTATATGCTATGAACAATTGGGTCTTGCATTAGCTACATGTGTTGGAGAGTGATTGTGTGTTATGTTGTGAGAATGTATCATAAATGTGACTGAACCACAGTAAAGCCACCACAAGAGGACAAAACGTGGGAAAAGGAATTTTAGTCCATCAGTGAAACTTTTATATTCGAAAGATGTGGCAGTGTTCTCCAAATGGTCCTTACTAGTTGAAATTTAACGGTGCTCGTTGGATGATGTTACAAATTTAGAGGAGGAAAGTCACTAAACGTCTCCAGGACAAACATGGTCCCAAACCAGAAAGAGGCACATCACAAACCTTACAACAACCGTTGTCCTCCACCTCTCCCTTGATGTGGGCCAGGCTATTTGGAGATTTTTGAAAAAATTAAACTGGAGTGTATGTGGGTCAGCACACAATCCCACTTAGCTGGATTGTAAAAACACAACTTGCTAAAGGTCTGACGTACAGGACATGCTCTGAGTTAATCAACAGGATCAAAACAAAGAATGTTTGCAGCCTTGCTCTTCCTAGAAGTGCAGCCAATCCACATGAACAGCACAGAGATTCCTCCCTTCGCCTTGACACAGAGAACAGGGAATTTCAGTTTTTTTTTCCAAACACCATCAAATGTCTAAACAATGACAAATCCTTTACTTGTCAAACAAAAAAAGAAAAGTCATCTTAAAACGGGTATTTATATTTAATTAGATTGCGATGATTGTAAGAAATGGAAAGAATCCTAAACTTGCAAACAAAATAAAAAAAAATATAAGTAAAGTTCTGGGGAATAGAACCTTGCAAACTTGTAAATTTCTCTGTTCTTGACTAAAGCAGAGGCTTTACCTCTAGGATAAACCAGATTTACGTAACCAACAAAAAAATCCTTTTTTTACTTTATTACATTTTAATTTTTTAACAAAACAAAAATCTTTGTAGTTACGAAAAAAAAAAAGTGCATATTTGCTTTTTCTTTTCTCTTAAAGGGCATGTCCACCCCAAAAACTAAAACTTTCTATATTATGTGACCCAAAATAATTGCTCAAAACAAACTTGGTAGCTGACTAATCCTGCAGCATGGAACCAATACAGCGATGACAGAGGACGGTTAGATTACCTTGCCTCGGTTCTTTTCATGGTCTTGAGTCATGTCTGTTAAATCCGCTAGTGAGAACAGAGAAAGTGCATTCAGTAATGAATTCTAAACCCCTGGATCCCGCCCTCTTTTTCCCCTCAAAACCAATCGCAACATTCCTTATATTATTACTTTTATACAGAATCTAATTAATTATTATTTAAATAATTATATTAAAACTAATAAAAAAAAACTAATAAAACTGCTTTTATTTTCAGTATTACAGTATACCGCTGGCTTATGAGTAAGACAAACAAGGCTTAAGGGATCTTGCCACGCCCGAGACTCTAATCCCAACCTTATTTTTGTGTGTTTCGTGGCTGCCAATTCAAATTGTTTAGCCCAATCAGGTCCACCACCCTACATGTTTACTCTATTCATAATTGATTTCAGGTTTAATAAATAGGGTTTGGCCAATTGGCCTGGTAGATTCTGAGTGCTACTGGTGTCTATTGGGGTGATGTCATCTGAGTACCCGGACAGGGAGGATTTTAAATCAATTACTATTCACGTAGCATGCTCTCCATAAACTTAATTTATAGAGAACAAATATACAAAAGGACCAAACGGAAAAAATTAAATGGTATTACCAAGCAACCACAGCAAACAAACCAATTGTTACCAGATGACTGATTTATGAAATGATTAGGGTTAGCATGGCACCCCAGAGTGTGGTTAAACTTGAGGGTCTGGCACCAAAGAGACAGTGACATATAGACAGGTTCCCCACATAACATATGCGGAATTGGGTGTTCCCCTGTTCTATGGTGGGCCACACTTGGAATATTGGCCAGGGCTGTCTAGTTGGTTGTGTTCTTGTAAGTTGTGTACACGTATTGTGGCTCAGAGTTGGCATCCAATATAAGGTTACATTTCTGTTCCTCCCAACAGGTGGTTTAAAGGATCTTATACACGGATCTGTGTGCAGTCAATATCTCTCAAAGCAACACACCACAATATTCTACTGGCATTTCTGTTCCTAGCCATATAGAGCAGGGGGTCTTTCTTTTATTAAAACTAACTGATGCCACCTTGCAGGCTGGAGATGTTTTATAAGGACCTTGGGTATATGTCATTTTTAAAAACACATCAATCCTGTGTAGCAGGAACAGAAAACTTTGCGGGATTACAACTTTCTTCACATGGAGCAGACACAGGGGTGTGGTTAAGCTGCCATTTTGACCATTCCCATTTTGAACTTAGGGGCTTTCGTAGCTCTGTAAGTAAGTTTATGTTATTTTGTAGTATTTTGTGTTTTATAATATAGTTCAGTGGCTATCTTTATAGACATTTAACTGATGGTATTTAAATTGGTAATGTGAGAATTTAGTACACACAAACTATACAAACTTTCCTATATGTCATATCATATACCCCCCCCACCTCATTGGTAGCTCCTAAACACTAAAAAACTCAATGCAAATCTCCTATGGAAGATATAATATGATTTATATAAACATAGGGATTTAAAATATATCCCTTATATTTGGGAACAGCTTTCCCTCAGATCCACAGCCCACTCCAGCACTGTTATGATGTTACATGTTCCCATTATTTTATGCAGTTTGGTCAGGTGTTGGATTTACCACTGACTGAACTATATTTTATTAAACGTTTTCCTTATAGTTGTACATATAGATGATTTTTGCTGCTGTTGCAGACTCCTCATATTATCTACCCAATTTTCCCTACTGATTTCTACCTGCAAAGTTTTTTCCCAGTAGGCATACAGTGTGTGAGGGATGTCGGGTGATTGTGTGAAATTTCCCAAAAATTCCATGTAGAGTTGATAATCCCAAATGCTCTTCTGAAGCGGGGCCAACAATATGAGCTTACTTTGCAAAGAGATTAGGGCGAGATAAGGACAGATGGGGGACAATTGTTGTGGTTTTTTTTGTAGAGTTTCATGTGTTGTAAAAATGAGGACGAGAACACCCTGGGTGGTTCATTTTTGGGAGATGTTCTTGTATAGTGGGAAAATCATACATACCTATGATTTAGAAATCAGGTGCTGTTAGGTCTTGTAGTGAGTATATTGTGGCTTTGGTCCCAGTCAGTGTTGGGTGGGGTGGTAGTTGCCCAAGTGGAAACAACCGGTGTCCTGTGCTAGGGGTTAGGTGGAGGGATGTTGGATATAAGTGGGAAGTTCAAGAAATTGTGCCATTATGTTTTAGGGTGTAGTCAATGGGGCCAAGGAGCTATCTTTCTTCCTTGGTATATTTTTTTTATGATGTGTTGCAAGGGATGTTTAGGAGGAAGTTGAGGGCTGGGTGCGTGGTTTACACAATCTCTTTCCAGTTTGACCCATTGTCGCTGGGGTGTCTGGAAAACTTATTGTATATTTTGGACGAGTTGGTAAGTGGTTCTCTGGGATTGAACTTATGGGGATTGGACCAACACAAAATATACAAAATACATAAACTTACTTACAGAGCTAAGATCCCTATTTCAAAATGGAATGGTCAAATGGCAGCTTAAACCACACCCCTGTGTCTGCTCCATGTGAAAGGAAGTGTAATCCAGAAAAAGTTTCTGTCTGCTACACAGGATGTGATGTGTATTGTAATGGACATATACACCAAGGCTCCTTATAAAACATCTCCAGCCTGCAGGTGGCATCAGTGAGTAATAAAAGACAAGACACCCCTGCTCTATATGGCTAGGACAGAAAGTGAAAGTAGATTGTGGTGTGTGCTTTGGAGAGATATTGACTGCAACACAAGATCCTGTGTATAAGATCCTGTTACCACCTGTTGGGAGGACAGAAAATGTACCTTATTGGATGCAAACTCTGAGGCAACAGATAAGTGTACACCAACTTACAAGGACACACAACTATACAGGCCTGGTCAATATTCAAAGTGGTGCACCATAGACAGGGACACCCAATTACTGCATATGTTATGTGGGGAACCTGTTTATGTGCACTGTCTGCTTTGTGCCAGACCATCAGTGTAACCTACTGTGTGCCATGCTACCCATAATCATTCCATAAATCAGTCATCTGGTACAAATTGGTTTTGCTGTGGTGCTGGTAATACCATTTATTTTCCGTTTCCTTTGTATATTTGTTCTCTATATTAAGTTATGGAGGCTGCTACTGATAGTATTGATTTAAATCCTCCTGTCCTGGTACCTGCAGATGAAAATCCCCAATTAGACTCAGTAGCTCTACCAGGCCCAATTGCCAAACCTATTTTTACATGAAAAGAACAGAGGCAAGGTAATATAACCTGTCTCTGTTCATCGCTGTATTGGTCCATGCTGCAGGATTAAGTCAGCTACAAAGTTTGTTTTGGAGCACTTATTTGGGTCAAATAAATATAGAAAGTTAGTTTTGGGGGTGGACATGCCCTTTAAGAGAAAAGAAAAAGCAAAATATGCAACTTTTTTTTATTTCGTACTACAATGTTTTTTGTAAAAATTAAAAATGTAATAAATTAAAAAAAGGATTTTTTTGTGGGTATAGTAAATCTGTTAGCCTAGAGGTAAGAGCTCTGCTTTTAGCAAGACAGAGTAAATGTACAAGTTGCAGGTTCTATTCCCCAGACTTACTTATATTTTTTTTATTTTTTCCGGAAAATATGGAGCAGACGAGGGAGAGACCAGCACTACTAGTTTTGTGTTTCCTTGTTCTATTAATGGATACAACAAGATTATCAGCCTTACATATTGTGGTAATAGTGGGTCCAGCCATTTTCTAAATTCCGGATATTTTTTACTCATTACAAGGAACAAAACTTAAGGATTTCCAAATACTTCTCTCCTATAAGCAGCCAAAAAAAGTCAGTGCGTAGGTCCTGAGGACAAAAAAAACAAAAAGAAAAAAAACCCCCCAATTAAGATACGCAGGAATCAGTATAATTAGTGATCTGCATTGCTCTAGTTATATTTAAAAATCTTAATTTGCTACATGAGTGTATTCAAAAAATAAATACCGTATATACCGAGTATAAACAGAGTTTTCAGGCTGTAAAATCAGCCTGAAAACTTGGACTGTTTTACTCGAGCACTCCCCAGTGAAGATCCAGGACCACTCCCTTCCGGCAGCAGCGTCCTCTCATCCGGCAGCGCCACGATCCATTCCCTGTACTGGCGCGCCAGCCGAGTCACTGCCGGCACAAGCCCGGGCCGCAATTAGTGACGGCAGCACGGCGCCCAGTACCATGGAATGATCGTGCGGGCTGCCGGAACGGAGAGCCGCTGTGCAGGAAAGGAGGGACCTTACCTCAATGCCAGCAACACAGTCCCAGAAGCCATTGGATTTAGGAGAGCCACAGCTACTGGATGAAGGGAAAGCCCAACAGGTACAAACTGAACTGGGTGGAGGGTGAGGGTGGCATTCAAGATGTTTTGGAAACTACAACTCCAGCATGCTTTATTAGCTGGGAGTTGTAGTTTTCCAAAACCAATCTGAATGCAAGTAGAGGGTGGCATTCAAAGAGTTGGAAAACTACACTCCAGCATGGCTTTATTACGCTGGGAAGTTGTAGTTTCAAACTCTTGATGCCAAGTTTCTACCCGCGGGTTATACTTCGAGGCAACAATTGTATAGATTTTGAGGTGAATTGGGACCTCGGGTATACTCGGGTCGGTTTAGACTCTGTATATACGTACTTCTGTTGTATTCAATTAGATCAACTGGACTTGAAATGTAGTTATGAAGACGTTTCGATAGTCATCAGAACGTGGCTTTCTCAAGCCAGAATGACTTGTACAAGATCTGTGGCAATAGTACCCTGGAAAATCCCAATGAGCATATCACAGCAAGGTGTTAAGGGGTGTGATTTGATGTGGCTAAGAGGTGTTATAGGACGCCCGAGTAAGGTGTTAAAACAGCATGTACATGGCAGTACAGTTAAGTATATACGGTTCAAATAAATGAAAAAAACATCGTCTGAATGACCCATTTTCAAAACAGTCAGCTTTTCTTTAGACAATAAATAACTTACATCAGCGTTTTCAGGCTGATGAAACATTTCACTCTAGTTCATTTGATGGTGAGTTTATTGACAAAGAAACCCTTTAAGAATTTGCAAGACTAGCCAATGCAAAACTTTATCTAACCAAAAGATTTGCATTAGGTCAAGCCCATCCCTTTATTCAAGAAGGAATGTACAAGACTGTAGGAGAACTTATTGCATTTTATATAACATTATATATATATATATATATATACACATATTATATATAAATATATTATTATATATATATATACACACACACACCAACCACACATCTATATAATATATATATATCATAAGTAAAGTCGTAGGCCCAGTGGGATTTTTTGGAAAATCAATCAAATTTATTGGCTTCGTTTCAATTGTGTCATCAACGCGGTTGCAGGCGCCAGAGCGAACGGAATTGTGTTGATGTGTTACAAGAACACAGCACGGGCACAGTATAGCGACCCCCCGCGCACAGACAACGTCACCACGTGAGTGGAGGAGTTGCCCCACACGGCAGACCAACCCCCACCCGCCCCCCCCCCCCGGTCCGGGGACAGCCAAAGACCACAGTGCTTAACGCTCAGCAACAGGCGCAAGAAAGTAGAGACCAACCCCACCACACGCATGAAGACCCCCCGCCCCCACCCGCCTCCAGTCCCTCCACACCGCATGGCTACCAGACACAACAAAAGTAAAAGGCAACAGAGCAGCAAGAAGGCTAAAGGGGACTAAAAACCACCAACGTGCTAAAAACAGTACAGACTAAGAACAGGACACTACCCGCATATAAAAAATACTAAAGTGCATAGGTGCTAACTGTTGCTTTCTGTTGATGTGCGTACTCTTTGCACTTTCCTAGTATACACATTTATTATAGCCTTGCACCTATGCACTGTCTTATTGGCTATCCTTTTCGGTTATTTGGATTTCGGGACTTCCAGCTGCTGCTTTATTTTAGCTTTTGCACGATAGCACTTTAGTAGTTTTTATATATGACGGGTATTGTACCTAGTGCAGGTTCATTCCCCGACTTACTTATATTTTTTTTATTTTTGTTGAACTGTTAGTGTTCCCTTCTTACATCCATGCAATCTATGAAATATACCGTTAAGATGACTTTTCTTTTTGTTTGAAAAGTAAAGGATTATGTCATCGTTAGGACATTGAATGTGTTGGAAAACAAAAAACTGAAATTCCTGTTCTGTGTCAGGGAGAGGGAGGATCTCTGTGCTGTAATGTGATTGGCTGGCAGCTTCTAGGAAGCAAGGCTGCAACATGCTTGTTTTGATCTGTTGATTACTACAGAGCATGTACCTGTACGCAGACACTTAGCAGTGGGTTTATCCAGCTAAGGTGGATTGTGGGTGCTGACCCACAGTACTCACAGGTTATTTTCATAAATCATCCAATGGCCACAGCAAAGGGAGAGGTGAGACACAGGTTGTTGTATGTTTGTGAATGTGCTCTGTCTGTTGGGACAATGTTGTCTGGAGACGTTAGTTCTCCTTTAATTGTAACATAGCTAAAGAACACAGGTAAATTCAACTGAGGAAGGACCATTTGGAGAACATGCCACATCTTCGAAAATAAAACGTTTCACTGATGGACTGAATTCCACGTTTGTCTCTCTTGTGCGCTTTAGCTGTGCAGTCACATATATGAATACATTCTCACACATACAACACAATCACTCTCACACACATGTACTAATGCATACACAATTTCATAGGCATATACATTCAATAACACTCACATGCCAAAAAATCATGCTCATACGTCCCAGTGTAAACCAGGGATAGGCAACCAGTAGATCTCATAAGCGAAGTATAATAGCAATAAAATTACAATAAATAAATACAAGTTATATCTCATGGGTGCGCCTTCCTGCTATTATACTTCGTTTATGGAATTTACTGCGAGTTGTTGAGCAGTTTGAGGGAAGCAGCACCATTAAAGATTTACAGTACTTTAGGTGTGCGAGGATATACATATATAAAACAGTAGATCTCCAGATGTTTGAAAACTACAACTCCCAGCATTCTTCTACAAGCACTCTAGTTAGGGAAGGGGGAGTTGTGTGTTTCAAACATTCTGAAACTACTATTTGCCCTGCCTCCTCACTGACTTAGGGATTTGTTAACAAAAGGCCCAATTTAAAAAATGGGACAGACTGTAACAACCCCAGTAGGATTTCACACTATCGTTCACACGCGCATTGCTGTCCGTCCAGTTTAGTTTTAAAAACGCATTGCTGCAAAATGATTCTGTCTGTAACCAAATACATGAAAAACACGTACAACGGACACCACCGCACGCGTTGCGTTTTGTCCTTTTTCGCAAAGGTTGCCTGGGGAGTTCCTTGTGATGTCATTTCCGGTCTGTGCGCTATAGGTAACACTCTGAAGATAAAAAAAATCACCAGAAATCGCAAGATCTCTCTCCACAAACACGACCTGCTACTCTCTCTCCACAGCTCCTGAAATCCCTGGAAGTGACAAGTGTTCTTTTGGTCCTGGCCCCCTTAATTTCGAAAATGCGATCAAAACGCATTTAAAACAGAAACGCAGAAAAAAAATGGATAATGTAATTGGTGCAACGGATACAGAGAGTGCAGAGAAAATGCGTAATAACACACAAAAACGGTGTAGCAAAATGCTTAGAAACGGATATCCAAAAGTGTTATATAACGTCAATAAACGCAGCACCACGTTTTAAGTTGGTTTGTCAGTTCAGGGTGTAACGACCCGCGTACAGACAGGATGAAGACAGGCAATCTATTCCATTCTCCACTAAGGTAAAGACTAAGGGGCCTCCTGCAATCACTCGGGCTGACGACATGTAGAAGGTAAAACTTCCAACCTATTCATCCTGCTACCCATTCTATTTTCTCAACAACACTACAAAAGGGGAATGAGACAGGTAGGGGGGAGGATTATTGGTGCCGGCCAAAAGTGTGATTCCACCCTTTACAGGACGAAGCTGAAGGTTGTTTCTTATCAAAAAAAGTTGGTTTCTTTTTCTAAGTAGTTCTTATTCGCCGACTGAAGTTGGTTCGTATGCGAGTTGAATAAATAGAAACTGATGTATGCAATAGGAAAACTGCTTGGGCCCACTGAAAAACACGCAGAAGACTTTGTAATACCCCTGGCACAAATTCGTGAGTCCAGCGGGCCCCAATTGGTTTTGGCATGCAAGTTGGCACCAATCGGCAAAATTAGCCAGTTAGCCATTGAATAAGAAAAGAAACTTGATGTTATTGCAATAGGTGTATGCTTGGGCCATGATAACCCCACGCCAGGACAGACTTGTACATACCCCTGGCACATATCAGTGAGTCCGCTGGCCCAAATTGGTTTTGGGATGCAAGTGGCAACCAAAGTCTGCCCCAAAATAGCCTTTTTGAACATTTGACTAAGAAACTGATTATTGCAATAGGTAACGCTGTGGCCACTGAAAAAAAGACACTGCGACCGACTGTGTACATACCCAGGGCACATAATTCAGTGAGTCCAGCCTGGCCCAAATGTTTGGCAGCAAGTGGCACCAAAGTCGCAACTAGCACATTTTAGCCATTTGCATAAGAAACTGATGTTGCAATAGGTGAAACTGCGTTGGGCCACTGAATATATAAAAAGAACTGCAGACAGACTTGTCAACTTTACCCCTGGCACATAATTTAGTTGCGTCCAGGCCTGGCCCAAATTGGTTTTGGGCAGAAGTTGGACCAAAGTCTGCAAAATAGCCATTTTGCACATTTGAATAAGAAAAACTGAGGTATTGCAAATAGGTAAAAACTGCTTTGGGCCCTGAAAAAACACTGCAGACGACTTGTCATAACCCCCGGAAATAATTGTGAGGTCCAGCCTGGCCCAATTGGTTTTGGGAAGCAAGTTGGGCACCAAAGTCTGCAAAATAGCCAGTGTTACCATTGAATAAGGAAACTGATGTATTGCCATAGGTAAACTGCTTTGGGCCACTGAAAAAACACTGCAGACAGACTTGTAATACCCCTGGCCATAATTCAGTTGAGTCCAGCTGGCCCAAATGTTTTTGGGCAGGCAAGTTGGCTACCAAAGTTGCAAAATAGGCCATTTAGCCATTTGTATAAGAAACTGATGTATTGCAATAGGTAAACTGCTTTGGGCCAATGAATAATGGATAAATACACTGCAGACAGACTTGTACATACCCCTGGCACATAATTCAGTTGAGTCCAGCCTGGCCCAAATTGGTTTGGGCTATGCAAGTTGGCACCAAAGTCTGCAAAAATAGCCATTTTCGCCAATGTGATAAGAAACTGATTGTATTGCCAATAGGCGAAACTGGCTTTGGGCCACTGAAAAAACACTGCAGACAGACTTGTACAACCCCTGGCACATAATTTCAGTTGAGTCCAGCCTGGCCCAAATTGGTTTGGGCAGAAAGTGGCACCAAAGTCGGCAAAATAGCCATTTTAGCATTTCTTGAATAAGAACTGGTGTATTGCAATAGGGGGTAAACCGCTTTGGCCACTGAAAAAAACACAGACAGACGTGTACATACCCCTGGCCATATTCAGTGGAGTCCAGCCTGGCCCAAAGTGGTTTTGGGCATGCCAAGTTGGCACCAAAAGTCTGCAAAATAGCCTTTTGCACATGTGACAAGAAAAACTGATGTATTTGCAATAGGTAAACTGCTTTGGCCACTGAAAAAACACTGAGACCGACTTGTCTACCCCAGGCCACATAATTGCAGTTGAGTCCAGCCTGGCCAAATTGGTTTTGGGCATGCAAAGTTGGCACCAAAGTCTGCAAAAATAGGCCATTTAGCCATTTGAATAAGAAAAATGAGTATTGCAATAGGTAAACTGCTTTGGGCCACTGAAAAAAAACACTGCAGCCAGACTGGTACATACCCCTGGCACCATATCAGTTGAGTCCAGCTGGCCAATGGTTTGGGCATGCAAAAGTTGGGCACAAAGTATGCCCAAAATAGCCATTTGAGCAATTTGAATACACAAGAAACTGAGTATTGCAAAGGAAACTGCTTTGGCCACTGAATCAAACACTGCAGACAGATTGTTGTAAATACCCCTGGCACATAATTCAGTTGAGTCCAGCCTGGCCACAAAATTGGTTTGGGCATGCAAAGTTGGCACAAAGTCTGCAAAATAAGCCCATTTTGCACATTGAAAAGAAACTGATGTATTGCAATAGTGGTGAAATCTTTGGGCCACTGAAAAAAAACACGCAGACCGACTGTACATACCCAGGCACATAATTCAGTGAGGCCAGCCTGGCCCAAATGGTTTTGGGGCATGCCAGTTGGCACCAAAGTCTGCAATAGCCATTTTAGCATTGATAAGACAACTGATGTATGCCAATGGTAAAGGCTTTGGGCCCCTGAAAAAAAAAACATTGCCAGACAGACTTGTCCATACCCTGGCACATAATCAGTTGAGTCCAGCCTGGCCCAAATTGGTTTTTGGGCATGCAGTTGGACCAAAAAGTTCTGCAAACTAGCCATTTTAGCCATTTGAATAAGAAACTGGGTATTGCAATCAGGTTGAACCGCTTTGCGGCCACTGAAAACACACTAAAGGACAGATTGTACATACCCTGGCAATAATTCAGTTGAGTCCAGCCTGGCCCAAATTTTTGGTTTGGGCAGCAAGTTGCACCAAGTCTGCAAAATACCAATTTGCACATTTGAATAAGGAAAACAGATTATTGCAATAGGTTTAACTGCTTGGGCCACTGAAAAACACGCAGGACCGACTTGTACATACCCAGGCACAATAATTTCAGTGAGGCCAGCCTGGCCCAAATTGTTTTGGCAGCAAAGTGGCCCACCAAAGTCTGCAAAATAGCCATTTTGCACATTTGAATAAGAAACTGATGTATTCAATAGGTAAACTCGCTTGGGCCACTGAAGGAAAAACACTGCAGACCGACTTGTACATACCCCAAGGACATTAATTCAGTTGAGTCCAGCCGGCCCAAATTGGTTTTGGGCATGCAAGTTGGCACCAAAGTCTGGCAAAGATAGCCCATTTAGCATTGAATAGAAAAAACGATGTTATTCAACGGTAAAACTGCTTTGGGCCACTTGAAAAAAACACGCAGACAGACTTGTAGTACCCCTGGCACATAATTCAGTTGAGTCCCGCCTGGCCAAATGGTTTGGGCAGCAAGTTGGCACCAAAGTCTGCAAAAAATAGCCATTTAGACCAGTTGAAATAAGAAACTGATGTATGCAAGTTTAAACTGCTTTGGGCAAATGAATAACACTGCGACAGACTTGTACAACCCCTGGCACATAATTCAGTTGAGTCCAGCCTGGACCAAATGAGTTTGGGCATGCAGTTGGCACAAAGTCTGCAAACAGCCAATTTTTAGCCATTTTGAATAAGAAACTGGTGTATTGCATAGGTAAAACTGCTTTGGGCCACTGGAAAAAAAACACTGCAGACAGATTGTACTTACCCCTGGCACTAATTCAGTTGAGCCAGATGGCCCAAATGTTTTGGCAGCAAGTTGGCACCCAAAGTCTGCAAAATAGCCATTTTAGCATTGATAAGAAACTGATGTATTGCAATAGGTAAACTGCTTTGGGCCACATGAATAAACACGTGCAGCACAGACTTGTACCATACCCCGGCACATTAATCAGTGGAGTCAGCCTGGCCCAAATTGGTTTTGGCATGGCAAGATTGGCACAAATTCTGCCAAAATAGCCAGTTTTGCAATTGAATAAGAAACTGATGTATTGCAATAGGTAAACTGCTTTGGGCCACTGAAAAAAACACTGCAGACCGAACTTGTATACATACCCCTGGCATAATTCAGTTGAGTCCCAGCTGGCCAATTGGTTTTGGCATGCAAGTTGGCACCAAAGTCTGCAAAAATAGCATTTTAGCCATTTGAATAAGAAAAATGATGTATTGGCAATAGGTAAAACTGCTGTGGGCCACTGAATAAACACGGCAGTACAGGACTTGTACTACCCTGCACATATTCAGTTGAGTCAGCCTGGCCCAAAATTGGTTTTGTGCATTTGCAAAGTTGGGCACCAAAGTCTGCAAAATAGCCCATTTTAGCCATTTGAAGTAAGACAACTGATGTAGCAATAGGTAAACTGCTTTGGGCCCTGAAAAATCACTGCAGGACAGCTTGTAATTACCCTGGCAATATTCACCTATGAACAATGAAGGGTTTTCGAGGTTTATGCCCTATGTGACTGTAAAATAGTTAGTTGGCAGCTTATTATTATTTTGATGTATTTTGAAGGTAAAGGGTATGTCTATCTGCAAATTTAATATTAGTGATGTTAGAGTGCACTAGCCCACCTCAACCGCTGGTTTGTTGTTTAAAAAATGTGCCAGACTCTAATTTTTTTTCCCCGGGCTGCTGAGGAAGGCGGCCGCAGAGTGTTCTGCGACCACCCGCGCGCACCCCTCCCGGACAACCCTCCAAGCCCCCCCCCGGCCAATCCCGGGGGAGGGAAGGGAGGGAGCCAGGGAAGGGTGGAGGCTCCCCTTCCGGCGGGGGCCCTGAAAGGGCCTTGGTTAGGGGAGGTCCCGCCAGCTCGAACCGGGACCCCCCTCCCCGGCCCTTAAAGGGCCCTTGCTGGCACTTACAAGTTGCCCTTGGGCTTGACAGAGCCTTTTGGGGCTGAAGGGGTCCCGCAGTTCGAACGGGACCCCCTCCCGGCCTATAGGGCCTGCGGCACTTACAAGTGCCCTTGCGCCACTGAAAAGTGCTTTGGCGGGGGCGTCCCGAAGCTCGAACCGGGACCCCTCAGTGTGCGGATCTTAAAAGAGCCCTTGGGCGACGTCTTCGGGCTGGCGACACCAAACCCCACTCAGGTCGCAGATGCCAGGCAGACTCACTGCGGACGACAGTGAGGGCCCGCTGCACGACGGCCTACAGCGGAGCAGATGTTGCCAGCCTTTCTCGTTTCTTCAGCCATCTACTGCGATGGCATCTGAGTTCCGCGGAGGAAAGCTACTCTTTATATAGGTTGCAGAAAATACAATAAGCACGTTTATGATTGGTCGGCACGAAAGTGGTCTGCCTGAATAGAGACCTGGAGTGGGTGGTTGGTGGCGCCAGCCCGAAGAAGTCGGAGTAGGATAAAGACGCCGCAACATAGGACTAGTTGATGTATGAGGCGAAAGAAGGGGGGTACAAATGGGGCCCGCAGGCTGCGTACCTACGGGGGTCGGCGGCCTCGGCGGAGCTGTGTGCGGGGACTGGAAGAAGAAAGACGCGCCAAGGGCTCTTGTAAGAGTCCACACTGGGGGTCCCGGTTTGAGCGAGCGGGGACCCCGCCAAGCACTGTCAGTGTTACCGCAAGGGCCTTATAAGGGGGGGAGGGCGGGGTCCCGGTCGAAGATGAGGGACCCCATAAAGCCCCAAAAAGGCCTTCCAGGGCCCGCCGGAGGGAGCCTCCACCAATCCAGCGGATCCCTCCCTTCCCCTCCGGCGAGTGGCCGGGGAGGGGGGGGCGTGGAGGGGTTGCCGGGGAGGGGCGTGCGCGGCGGGTGGTCGCGACCACTGCGGCGGCCCCTTCCCGCAGCCCCTCCTAGCCTCCCATTCCGAGATTGCCACGAGAGGGGAAAGGGTTGGGAGGGGCTGATGGGAAAGCGGCGGCGGGTGGTCGCGCCGCGCGGGGGGTTGTGGGCGGGGTGGGCGTGCCTGGCCCACGCCGCGGGAGGTTAGGATTCGGCTGACTTCGCCACCTTCAGTTGGCGAAAGTAAAAACAGCCGATACTAGCCGAGCGAAACCAGTACCGGCGATTATATAAATAGAGCGGCGGTTAAAAGGTAAGTATCGCGCGAAAGGTTACGCTTCGTTAAACTTTTCGCCGTCGTTTCCGACTTTTAGAAATCACGGTAAAGCGATTTCGTTAATGTCCAGCGCAAATGCCCGCGAAAAGTTAACGAACCTTTAGAAATATGCCCTAATAGAATATGTCAGAATCACAATCAGTATTTTGTGGCACTATACATTTATTAGTGGAATCTTGGTTATTTTATAGGCTTTCAAAACTTTAATACATTAAATTAGTAAAATAAATTCAGAATGAAAAGCTAATGATAAATTAAGTGAAGCACAATTCATTATATGTTGTTAACCGCAACGCTGTGAATCAAACCATAAAGGACAAACTCTCCCTTTGATTATATCCATGAAGAGTAGAGATGGCGAACTTCATAAAGTTCAGCTGTTTTCCAAAATTTCGCCCTTCAGAGTAAGTTTGAAAGTTTCGAATTCGGACCAATTAAGTCAATGGAGAGTGATTAGTTTGGAAAGTCCGGATGATTTACAGCTATAAACTAACAATGGTAACTACTGTGAAATGGCTGTGGCACCTGGGAAATGGTCGGGGAACATTGTTCAATGTCACCAAAACTTGATAAAACACTTCCCTGAATCGGCAGGCACATTGTCAGGCTTTGTGGCAAGATACATTCGAGGAGGAAACAACAATTCGAGGGATTATCAAACAATACTTTCGAGGGTAGCGCAAACAGAACCATAAATTCGAGAGTTACCGAAATCAAACACTACTTTGAGGGCTTGCGAAAACGACGATAATTGGGAGGGTTGCGAACGATACTTCAAGGGTAGCGAACGGGCTCATAAAATTCGATAATCTGAAAACAGGCAACGATGAATGATCGATAATTATGAAAGTCAGGTAAGTTTGAAAGTCTGAGAAATCCAGGTCTGGGTGGGCTAGTTCGAGAAGCTGAGTCAGTTCGAACCGCTACGTTTGGATCGAATCGGGTTGAGTTTAAGTTCTAGTCCATCTATCCATGGATAAGGACCTGCATGACTAAAAGGATGGCATGCACTGAACTAACGCCAGTCATTTGCAGGGATGTAGTAAAAGGCAGTGTCTCTGTAGCATTCATTTAGCAGGCAGTATACCCGGCTAGAAAAAGAATCTGGGGAGACACTGTTGTAAATGAGATGTAGGTTTAATTAATTGTGTGCCCAGCACCACGCAAAGAAACAAATCCAAACAGCTGCACAGTCAATCCCCTTTTCTAAGTAAGATAATGAGAGGACCTACCAAAACTCCCAGGGAAAAATAAGGCAAAACCCGTGCTATATATAAAAATATCGGGTTAGGAATGGTTATGTACCTCATTTTGCATTGCCAAATTTGGAAATAGCAAGTTGCAAGGCCAATGCAATAAATTTAGCAATGTTTATGAGCTTGTTTTTTTGCACAAAAATTAAAGCGCTTTTCAATTGTGCTTTAAAGCTGAATAAAAGATTCAAATAACTCACATTCACACCCTTGCAATAACATACGCTCAAAAAAAGCTTTAGGGCTAGGCCACACTGCTGAGTTTTTTTTGCGTTCGCTGGCGTTTGCATGCGATTTCTAAATTATTGAAAACGCGGCAACGCAACAAAAGTGCGTTTTTCGGTGCGATTGCAATTGCCGTTTGCGTTTGCATTTTAATTCGCAAACGCATGCGTTTTGCCGATATTATGGAGAATCGCAATCGCAAAAGCAACGGAAAATCGCACATGAAAGCGCATCTATGGGTTTGCGTTGCGTTTCAGTGGGCCGTGCCCTAAAACCGTTTAAAACATCAATTGGGGGGGGGGAAGGAATGAGCATTAATTAGAATTAGAAACTATTAAACATAATATGACATTTAATTTCCCACAACACCGAACTTCTCCGTCCACCCCCACAGTAACATTTTTAAGCTACACGGCTTGAAAAAAACGTTCTGGGGAGAAAACTGAAAAGGATCGGCTTCTGTATCGATGCATTGGTGATTGTGACAGTGATTAGCTACTGATGACACTTCTTTGAATGGTACCAATATTTAAAGTTTTTTTACAGGGTAACTTGGGAAACCATTAGCATGTATTTCTAATTTTGTTATTAAACTCTCTTAAACACAGGCACAGTATAAAGGGATATCCACCCCTAACACCGTATTTTAATGTTAATTGGCCAGTATATGCTGTAAAACAAGCCACACCGACAAAAAAAAAAGCCATTCAGGCCAATCTTTCAGATACTATCATCTTTTGTAGACCAGGGCATCGCTGTCTAAATTCAAGCTTGCAGACGTCACCTTGCGCCTGTGCCTTATCCATTCCCGGCAGGCTGAATCTTACTGTCAGCTAATACTGTGACATCAAAGCAGAGCCCCCCGTCCCGCCATCCTCGGACCCTCCTTTTGTGACCGCGTGCCCTACCTTTAAAAATGGTAACATATGGAAGGACACACTAGCCCACCCCAAACATGAGTCAGTTGTGATAAAAAAAAGATGCAGAGCTCTACTTACACTCCTTCGTTCCCCAGGGTTCTGGATGGTGACGCATCCTGCTTGCAGTTCCAGCAAGCCGAGGGTCAAGATTAGAGCAACAGGGCTCGAAAAATTGTAATTAGAGTTCTGCACATTTTAACAAACAAACCTAGCGGTTGGAGGTGGGCTAGTGCACTCTACAATACACTAAGAGTAAATTTTGCAGATGGACATACCTTTAAAAATAAAATTCAAACTATAATAGGCTGCCAAACTGAACGTATTTATATCAACATAGGCAGAAAACATCATAAACCTTCATTATAGTCATAGGTGAATTATGGCCAGGGGCTAAAACAAGTCGGTCTGCAGGGTTTTTTCAGTGGCACCAAAAGCAGTTTTATTGCCACTACATCAGTTTCTTATTCAATGTGCAAAAAAATGGCTATTTTGCAGGACTTGGTGCCAACTGCATTGCCCAAAACCAATTTTGGGCCAGGCTGGACTCAAGGAAATTATGGCCAGGGGTAGGACAAGTCGGTCTGCAGTGATTTTTCAGTGGCCCAAAGCGGTGTGACCTATTGCAAATACAACTAGTTCTTATTCAATGGCTCTCTAAAAATGGCTATTTTGCAGACTGTGGTGCAACTTGCATGCCCAAACCAATTTTGGGCCAGGCTGTGGACTTTTTTTCGGGGGGGGGGGGGGGGGGGGGGGGTGGGGGGGGAAAACCCTCAACATGAATTTAGTGCCAGGGGATGTACAAGTCTGTCTGCCAGGATTTCCAGTGGCCCAAAGCAGTTTACCTATTGCAATACATCAGTTCTTATTCAATGTGCAAAAATGGCTATTTTGCAGGACTTTAGGTGCCAACGTGCATGCCAAAACCAATTTGGGCCGGCTTGGACTCAAACTGAATATGTGCCCAGGGGTAAAGTACAAGTCTGTGTCTGCAGTGATTTTTTCAGTTGGCCCAAAGCAGTTTACTATTTGCAATACATCAGTTTCTTATTCAAATGGCTTACTAAATGGCTATTTTGCCAGACTTTGGTGCCAAAAGTGCATGGCCCCAAACCCAAGTTGGGCCAGGCGGGACTCAACTGGAATTATGTGCCTGGGGTATGGACAATTCTGTTCTTCAGTTTTTCGGTGGCCCAAAAGCAGTTTACCTATTGAAATACATCAGTTCTATTCAAATGTGCAAAAATGGGCTAGTTTGCAAACTTGGTGCAAACTGCATGCAAAAACCAATTTGGGCCAGGCTGACGCAACGGAATTATGTGCCAGGGGTAAAGTACAAGTCTGTCTGCAAGGTATTTTCAGTGGCCCAACGCAAGTTACTATTGCATACACTAGTTTCTGCCCTATTCAAGGTAAAATAGCTATTTGCAGACTTTGGTGCCACTGGCATTTTTTTTTGTGGGTGCCCAAAACATTGGGCAGCTGTTGCACTCAACTGAATAGTGCAGGGGTATGTACAGTCTTGTCTGCAGTGATTTTCATGGCCAAAGCAAGTGTTTTACTTTGCAATACATCAGTTCTATTCAAATGTGCAAAAAATGGCTTTTGCAGGACTGTGGGCCAAATTGCATGCCCAAAACCAATTGGGCCAGGGCTGGACTTCAAACCCTGGGGGGAAAAAAAAAAAAAATGTTTTTTAATGTTTGTGTTTTTTGGGCCCAGGGGTATGTACAAGTCTGTTGCAGTGTTTTTTCAGTGCCAAGCAGTTTACTATTGCCATACATCAGTTTCTTATTCAAATGGCTAAAATGGCTATTTTGCAGACTTTGGTGCCAACTTTGCATGACCAAAACAATTTGGGCCAGGAGGGACTCAAATGAATTATATGCCAGGTATGTACAAGTCTGTTCTGCGCAGTGGTTTTTCAGTGGCCCAAAGCGGTTTACCTATTGCAATACACCAGTGTTATTCAAATGGCTAATAAAATGTATTTTGCAGGGACTTTGGGCCAAACGTGCAGCCCAAAACAATTTGGGACCAGGCTGGGACTCAAACTGAATTATGTGCCAGGGGGTAGGTACAGGTCTGTCTGCCGTGTTTTTGCAGTGGCCCAAAGCAGGGTACTATGAATACATCAGTTTCTTAGTCAATGGCTAAATGGCTAGTTATTTTGCAGACTTGTGCCAACTGCATGCCAAAAACCAATTTGGGCCGCTGGACTCAACTGAATTTGCCTGGGGTATGAAAGTCTGTCTGCAGTGTTTTTTCAGTGGCCCAAAGCAGTTTACCTATGAAATACATAGTGTCTATTCCAAAATGTGCAAAAAGGCTATTTTGCAGGACTTGGTGCCAACTTGTGCCAAAAACCAATTGTTGGGGCACAGGCTGGACTCAACTGCGAAAATATGTGGCCTGGGGTATGTACAAGCGGGTCTGCAGTGTTTTTCAGTGGCCCAAAACAGTTTACTATTGCAATACAGCAGTTTTATTCAAATGTGCAAAAATGCTATTGCAGGACTTTTGGTGCCAACTTGACTGCCACAAAACAATTTGGGCCAGGGCTGGACTCAACGAATTATGTGCCAAGGGGTATGACATGTCTGTCTGCAGTTGATTTTTCAGTGGCCCAAAGCGTGTACCTAGTGCAATACATCAGTTTCTATTCAAATGTGCAAAAATGGCTCTTTTGCAGACTTGGTGCCAACGTTGCATGGCCCAAAACCCACAATTTGGACCAGCTGGACTCAACTGAATTATGTGCCAGGGTAAAGTACAAGTCGGTCTGCAGTGTTTTTCAGTGGCCAAAGCAGTTTACCTATTGCAATACATCAGTTGCTTACAAATGGGTTAATAAAATGGCTATTTGCAGACTTTGGTGCCAACTTGCAGCCCAAAAACCATTTGGGCCAGGCTGGACTCAATGACTATGTTTGCCCAGCGGGGTAAGTACAAGTCTGTCTGCAGTGTTTTTTCAGTGCCCAAGCAGTTACCTATTGCAAACATCAGTTCTTATTCAAATGCTTCTCTTTAAATGGCTTATTTTGCAGAGTGTGGTGCCAACTTGAATGGCCCAAAACCATTTGGGCCAGGTGGACTCAAACTGAATTATGTGCCAGGGTATGTACATGTCGGTCTGCAGTGATTTTTTTCAGGGGCCCAAAGCGGTTTACCTATTGAAATACATCAAGTTTCTTATTGAATGTGCAAAAATGGATATTTTGCCAGACATTTGGTGACAACTTGCATGGCCAAAACCAATTTGGGCCAGGCGGACTCAACTGAATTATGTTGCCAGGGTAAAAGTACAAGGCTGTTGCAGTGTTTTCAGTGGCCCCAAACAGTTACTATTGCAATACATCAGTTTCTTCTTCAAAGGCTCTAATATTAAAATGGGCTATTTTGCAGACCTGTGGTGCCAACTGAATTGACCAAAACCAATTTGGGCCAGGCTGGCTCACTGGGAATTATGTGCCCAGGGGTTAAGTACAGTGTCTGCAGTTGATTTTCAGTGGGCCCAAAGCAGTTGACCTATTGCAATACATCAGTTTCTTATTCAAATGGCTTAAATGGCGATTTGCAACTTTGGGCCAACTTGCATGACAAAAACCAATTTGGGCCAGGTGGAGCTCAACGAATTATGTGCCGGGGTAAGACAAGTCGTCTCTGCAGTGTTTTTCGTGGCCCAAAGAAGTCTTACCATTGCAAATACATCAGTTTTTATTCAAATGCCCATAAAATGGCTATTTGCGACTTTGGTGCCAACTTGCTGCCCAAACCAAAAAAAATTTTGTTTGGGGGGGGGGGGGGGCCATGCTGGACACTCAAATGAATTAGGTGCCAGGGGTATGTACAAGTCGTCTGCAGTATTTTTTCAGTGTGGCCCAAAGCAGTTTACTATTGCAATACATCAGTTTTCTGTATTCAAATGTCAAAAATGGCTATTTTGCAGACTTGGTGCCAACTTGCATGCCCAAAACCAATTTGGGCCAGGCTGGACTCAACTGAATTATGTGCCAGGGGTATGTAACTACATGTCTTTCTGCAGTGATTGTCAGGGCCCAAAAGCGGGGGTTTACCTATTGACAATACATCAGTTCTTATTCAATGTGCAAAAAATGGCTATTTTGCAGACTTTGGTGCCAACTGGCATGCCCAAAACCAATTATGGGCCAGGTGGATAAACGAATTATGTGCCACGGGGTAAAGTACAAGTCGGTTTGCATGGTGGTCAGTGGCCCAAAGCAGTTTACCTATTGCAATACATCAGTTTTCTTATTCAAATGGACTAAAATGGCTATTTTGCAGACTTGGTCCAACTTGCATGCCCAAAACCCATTTGGGCCAGGCTGACTCAATGAATTAGTGCCAGGGGTATGTTAATGTCGTCTGCAGTAGTAGTATTTTTACAGTGGCCCAAGCGGTTTTTTACCTATTGCAAACCAGTTTCTTTATTCAAAATGTGCTAAAAATGATATTGTGCAGGACTTTGGTGCCAACTTGCATGCCCAAAACCAATTGGCCAGGCTGGATCAATCTGAATTATGTGCCAGGGGTAAGTACAAGTCTGTCTGCAGTGTTTTTTCAGTGGCCAAAGCCGTTTACCTATTGGCAATACATCAGTTTCTATTCAATGTGCAAAAAATGGCTATTTTGCAGACCTTGGTGGCCAACTTGCATGCCAAAACCAATTTGGGCCAGGCTGCACTCAACTGAATTAGGTCCAGGGGTATGTACATGTCTGTCTGCAGTGATTTTCAGGGCCCAAAGCGGTACTATTGCCAATTACATCAGTTCTATTCAAATGTGCAAAAATGGCTATTTGGCCAGCTTTGGTGCCAACTTGCATGCCCCCCCCCCAAAACCAATGTGGGCCAGGCTGCTAAACTGAATTATGTGCCAGGGGTAAGACAAGCTGTCTGCATGTTTTTTCAGTGGCCCAAGCAGTTTACCTATTGCAATTACATTCAGGTTCTTATTCAAAGGCTTAAAATGGCCTATTTGCCAGACTTGTTGCCAACTTGCATTGCCCAAACCAATTTGGGCCAGGCTGGACTCACATGAATTATGTGCCAGGGGTAAGTACAAGTCTGTCTGCAGTGTTTTTTCAGTGGCCCAAAGCAGTTACCTATTGCAAAACATCAGTAGTTTGCTTATCAAATGGCTTTAAAATGGCTATTTTGCAGGACTTTGGCTGCCAACTGCATGACCCAAAACAATTTTGGGCAGGCTGGATTCAACTGAATGATGTGCCGCGGTATGTACATGTCTGTCTGCAGTGATTTTCAGTGGCCCAAAGCGGTTACCTATGCAAATACATCAGGTTTTCTTATTCAAATGTGCAAAAAATGGCTTTTTGCAGAACTTGGTGCCAACTTGCATGCCAAAAACCAATTTGGGCCAGGCTGGACTCAACTGAATTCTGTGCCAGGTTAAGTTCAAAGTCTTGTTCGCCCAGGTTTTTTCAGTGGCCCAAAGCAGTTACCTATTGCAATACATCAGTGCTTATTCAAAGTGCAAAAAATGGATATTTGCAGACTGGTGCCAAACTTGCATGCCCAAAACCAATTTGCGGCAGGCTGCGCAAAGGAAGTATGGCCAGGGGTATGTACATGTCTGTCTGCAGTGATTTTTCAGTGGCCCAAAGCGGTACTATTGCAATAATCAGTTTCTTATTCAAATGTGCAAAAATGGATATTTGCAGCACTTTGGTCCAACTGCATGCCAAAACCATTGGGCCAGGCTGGACCAAAGAATTATGGCCAGGGGTAAGTACAAGTCGGTAGGCAGTGTTGTCAGTGGCCCAAAGCAGTTTACCTATTGCCAATACATCAGTTCGTCTATTCAAATGGCTTTAAATGGCTATTTGCAGCTTTGGTGCCAACTTTGCATGGCCAAATACCAAGTGGGCCAGGGACTCAACCTGAATTGATGTGCCCAGGGGTATGTACAGTCTGTCGCAGTGATTGTTCAGTGGCCCAAGCGGTTTTTTTACCTATTGCAAGACACAGTTCTATTCAAATGTGACAAAACATGGACCTATTTTGCAGACTGTGGTGCAACTTGCATGCCCAAAACCATTGGGGCCAGGCTGATCAACGAGTATGTGCCAGGGTAAGTACAAGTCTTGTCTGCAGTGTTTTTTTCAGTGCCCAAAGCAGTTACCTATTGCAATACATCAGTTTTCTATTCAAATGTGCAAAAATGGACTATTTTGCAGACTTTGGTGCCAACTTGCAATGCCCAAAACAATTTGGGACAGGCTGGATCACTGAGTAGGTGCCCACGGGGATGACAAGTCTGTCTCAGTTGTATTTTCAGTGGCCCAAAGCAGTTACCTATTGCAATACATCAGTTTCTATTAAATTTGCAAAAAGGGCTATTTTGCAGACTTGGTGCAAACTTGCATGCCAAAAACCAATTTGGCCAGGCCTGGAGACTTCAACTCTGAATTATGTGCCAGGGGTTGTAAAAGTCGTCTGCAGTGTTATTCAGTGGCCCAAAGCAGTTACTATTGCAAAAAAAAAAAAAAAAAAAAACATCAGGTTCTTATTCAAATGGCTAAAAATCGGCTATTTTGAAGACTGTGGTGCCCAAACTTGCATGCCCAAAACCAATTTGGGGCAGGCTGGACTCAACTGAATTATGGCCGAGGGATGTACAAGTCGGTCTGGCAGTGTTTTTCATGGCCCAAAGCAGTTTACCTATTGCAATACATCAGTTTCGTATTCAAATGTGCCAAAAATGGCATTGGGCAGACTTTGGTGCCAACTTGAATGCCAAAAACCAATTGGGGCCAGGCTGACTCAACTGAATATTGCCTGGGGTATTGATACAAGTCGGTCGCAGGTTTTTCAGTGGCCAAAGCAGGTCCTATTGCAATACATCAGTGTTTCTTATTCAAGATGAGCAAAAATGGCTTATTTTGCCGACTTGGTGCCAACTTGCATGCCCAAACCAATTTGGGCCAGGCTGGACTCACTGAATTATGTGCCAGGGGTAAGTACAAGTCTGTCTGCAGTTGTTTTATTCAGCCCAAAGCAGGTTTACCATTGCAAACATCAGTTTCGTATTAAAGTGGCTAAAATGGCTATTTTTGCAGACTTTGGTGCCAACTTGCATGCCCAAACCAATTTGGCCAGGTGGACTCAACTGAATTATGTGCAGGGGGAGGTACATGTTCTGTCTGCAGTGATTTTTCAGTGGCCCAAGCGGTTTACCTATTTGCAATACATCAGTTCTTATTGAAAATGTGCAAAAATGGATATTTGCAGAACTTTGCTGGCCAACTTGCATGCACAAAACCAATTTGGCCAGGCTGGACAAATGAATTAGCTGCAAGGGGTAAGTACAGTCTGTCTGCAGTGTTTTTGCAGTGGCCCAAAGAAACGTAGTTTACCTAGGACAATACATCAGTTTATTATTTCAAATGGCTAAAATGCTACTTTTGCAGACTTTCGGTGCCAACTTGCATGCCCAAAACCATTTGGGCCAGGCGCGACTCAAATGAAGTAGTGCCCGGGGAAGTACAAGTTGTCTGCAGGATTTTTCAGTGGCCCAAAAGCAGGTGTACCTATTGCAAGTACATCAGTTCTTATCAAATGGTAAAATGGGGATTTTGCAGACTTTGTGCCAACTTGCATTGCAAAAAAACCAATTTGGGCCAGGCTGGACTCAAATGGAATTATGTGCCAGGGGTAGATACAAGTTGTCTGCGTGGTTTTCGTGGCCCAAAGCAGTTTTACCTTATTGCAATACATCAGTTTCTATTCAAATGGCTAAAAGGCTATTTTGCAGACTTTGGGGTATGCCAAACTGGCATGCCCAAAACCAATTTGGGCCAGGCTGGACTCAACTGAATTATGTGCCAGGGATGGACAAGCTGTCTGCAGTGATTTTTCAGGGCCCAAAGCAGTTTACCTATTGCAATACAGCAGTTTCTTATTCAAATGTGAAAAATGGCTATTGCAGATTTGGTGCCAAACTTGCTCCCCAAACCAATGGACAGGCTGGACTCAACGAATTATGTATGCCGGGGTATGTACTGTCTGTCTGCCGTGATTTCAGTTGGCCCACCAAAGCGGTTACCTATTGCAATACATCAGTTTCTTATTCAAATGTGCAAAAATGGCCTATTTTGCAGACTTGGTGCAACTTGCATGCCCAAAACACCATTTGGGCCAGGCTGGACTCAAACTGAATTAGGCCAGGGGGTAGTACAAGTCGGTCGCAGTGTTTGTTCAGTGCCCAAAGCAGTTTACCATTGCAACATCAGTTCTTAGTCAACTGGCTAAAATGGTATTTGAAGACTTTGGTGCCAACTGCATGCCCCCTAAAAACCAATTTGGGACAGGCTGGAACTCACTGAATTATGTGCCAGGGGTAGTACATGGCTGTCTGCAGTGATTTTTCAGTGGCCCAAAGCGGTTTACCTATTGTATCATCAGTTTCTTATTCCAAATGTGCAAAAATGGATATTTTGAGAGCTTGGTGCCAACTTGCATGCCCAAACCAATTTGGGCCAGGGGACTCAAACTGAATTATGGTGCCAGGGGTAGTACAAGTCTGTCTGCAGTGTTTTTTACAGGGCCCAAAGCAGTTTACCTATTTGCATACATCAGTTCTTATTCAAATGGCAAAATGGCTTATTTTGACGACTTGTGCCAACTTGCATGCCCAAAACCAATTTGGGGCCAGGCTGCACTCAAGGAATGATGTGCCAGGGGCTGTACATGTCTGTCTGCAGTGATGTTCAGTGGCCCCAAAGCGGTTTACCTATTGCCCAAAACCAGTTTCTTATTCAAAGTGCAAAAAATGGATATTTGCAGACTTTGGTGCCCAACTTGCATGCAAAACCAATTTGGGCAGGCTGGATATACGAATATGTGCCAGAGTTACGTTCACGTCGTCTGCAGTGTTTTTTCGTGGCCCCAGCACAGTTTACATATTGCAATACATCAGTTCTTATTCTCAAATGGCTCTTTTCTAAAAAATGGCTATTTTGCAGACGTCTTTGGTGCCAACTTGCATGCCCCAAAACCAATTGGGGCAAGGCTTGCATCAATGAATTATGTGCCAGGGGTATGTAAAGTCTGTCTGCAGTATGATTTTTCAGGGGGCCAAAGCAGTTTACAGAGGCAATACATCAGTTTCTTATTCAATGTGCAAAAAATGGCTTATTTTGAAGACGTTGGTGCCAACTGCATGCCCCCAAAACCCAATTTGGGCCAGGCGGACTCAAATGAATTATGATGCCAGGGGTAAGTCAAGTCTGTTCTGCAGTTGTTTTTTCAGTGGCCCAAAGCAGCGTTACCTAGTGCAATACATCAGTTTCTTATTCAAATGGCCTAAAGGGCTATTTTGCAGACTTTGTGCAACTTGCATGCCCAAAACCACTTTGGGCCAGCTGGACGCAACTGAATGCTGTGCCAGTGTAGTACATGTCTGTCTGCAGTGGATTTTAAGTGGCCCAAGGGTTTCCCTATTGCCAAACATCAAGTTTCTTATTCAAAGGTGCAAAAAATGGCTATTTTGCGACTTTGGTGCCAACTTGATGCCCAAAACCAATTTGGGGCCAGGGCTGACTCAACCTGAATTTGTGCCAGGGGTAAGTACAAGTCTGTCTGCAGTGTTTGTCAGTGGCCAAAGCAGTTTAACCCATTGCAATACATTCAGTTTCTATTCAAATGGCTTAAAATGGCTATTTTGGCAGACTTTGGTGCCAATGCAGCCCAAAACCAATTTGGGCCAGGCTGGCTGGTTAAACTGAAATTATGTGCCAGGGTAATGTACCATGTCTGTCTGCATGATTTTCAGGACCAAGCGGGTTTACCATTTACAATCCATCAGTTTCTTATTCAAATGTGCAAAATGGCTATTTTGCAGACTTGTGCCAACTCTTGCATGCCCAAAACCAAAGTTGGGCCAGCTGGACTCAACTGAATTATGTGCCAGGGTTAAGTTCAAGTCGGTAGCAGTGTTTTTATCTGTGGACCAAAGCAGTTTACCTATTGCAATACACAGTTCTTTATTCTCAAATGGCTAAAATGGCTGTGATTTTGACAGACTTTTGGTGCCAACTGCATCGCCCAAAACCAATTTGGGCCAGGCTGGACCCAACGGAATTGGGCCAGGGGTATGTACATGTCTGTTGCAGTGGATTTTTCAGTGGCACAAAGCGGGTGTGTTTACATATGCAATACATCAGTGCTTATTCAAATGTGCAAAAATGGCTATTTTTGCAAGGACTTTGGGCCAACTTGCATGCCCAAAACAATTTGGGACAGGCTGGAACTCAACTGCAATTATGTGCCAGGGTAAGTACAGTCGGTTGCAGTGTTTGTTCAGGGCCCAAAGCAGTTTAACCTATTGCAATACATCAGTTTCTTATTCAAAATGGCTAAAAATGGCATTTTGCAGATTTGGTGCCAACTTGCATGCCCAAAAACCAATGTGGCCAGGCTGGACTCAACTGAATTTAGTGCCAGGGGTAAGTACAAGTCTGTCTGCAGTGTTTTTCAGTGGGCCCAAAGCAGTGTACCTATTGCATAAACAGTTCTTATTCAAATGCTAAAATGGCTATTTTGCAGATTTGGTGCCCAACTTGCATGCCCAAAACAAATTTGGGCCAGTGTTGGACTCAACTGAATTATGTGGCCAGGGGTTGTACATGTCTGTATTGCAGTGAGTTTCAGTGGCCAAAAGCGGTTTTTTACCTTTGCAATACATCAGGTTCTTAGTCAAAATGGCAAAAATGGATATTTTGCAGACTTTGGTGCAATTTGCATGCCCAAAACCAATTTTGGGCCGGGCTGGACTCAACTGAATTATGGCAGGGGTAAGTACAAGTATGTCTGCAGTGTTTTTGTTGTTTTTTTTACCCAATTGGCCCAAAAGCAGTTTACCTATGGCCAATACTCAGTTTCTATTCAAGTGCCAAAAATGGCTATTGGCAGACTGTGCAACCTGCATTGCCCAAAACCAATTTGGGCCAGGCGGACTCAACATGAATTATGTGCCAGGGGGTATGTCGTACAAGTCTGTCTGCAGTGTTATTTGCAGTGACCAAAGCAGTTTACCTATGCAATACATCAGGTTCTTATTTCAATGTGCTTTAAAAATGGCTATGTTGCAGACTTGGTGCCACCTTGCATGCCCAAAACCAATTTGGGCCAGGCGGACTCAATGACTTATGTTGACAAGGGGTAAGTACAAGTCTGGTCTGGCAGTGTTTTTCAGGGCCCAAAGCAGTTTACCTATGGCCAATTACATCAGTTTTCTATTTCAAATGGGCTTTTAATAATTAAAAATGGCGATTGTGCCAGGACTTTGGGCCAACTTGCATGCCCCCAAAACAATGTGGCCAGCTGGACTCAACTTGAATTATGGGCCATGTGGGTTATGTACCAAGTCTGTCTGAAGTGGATTTTCAGTGGCCCAAAAAAAAAACAAAAGCGTTAGTTTACCTATTGCAATACATCAGGTTCTTATTCAAATGGCTAAAATGGCTAGTTTGCAGAACTTTTGGTGCCAACTTGCATGCCCAAAAACCCATTTGGGCCAGGCTTGCTGGACTCAAACTGCTGAAATTATGTGCCAGGGGTAAGTACAGGTCTGTCTGCAGTGTTTTTCAGTGGCCCCCAAAGCCGTTTTCCGATTGCCAAGACCTCGTTCTCCAACAAATTGTCCTGACACAAAAAAATTAAAATGGCTATTTGCCAGACTTTTGGTGCCCAAACGTGCATGCCCCAAAACAAACCAATTTGGGCAGGCTGATCAACTGAATGATGGCAGGGGTATGTACAAGTCTGTCTGCGAGTGATTTGTCAGTGCCCAAAGCAGTTTAACATATTGTAATACAGCAGTTTCTTATCAAATCCGAAAAGAAGAACCAACTCAGTCGGCGAATAAGAAAACTAAATGAAAAAGAAACCAAAAATTTGTTTGAATAAAAAGAACCTAAACGTCAGCTTCGTTTTACTAGGTGACTTCGATTTTTTTCTTTTACTTTTCAAACCAAGATATAACATCTTGTGAGTCGTCTCACAGACGAAACAGCCTTCCCCCCCACCCCCCAAAAGGCCAAAAAGGGCTTTATAACTTACTTTCCCTCCTGCTTGGGCAGTTTCAGCGATTTCCACCACTGAAAGTGAATGAAAGGTTCTCCAAAATATCAGGCAAGCGTGATGGGCAGCGTGGGCGAGCTTGCACACCCATTGGTTGCAAGCATGCATGTGACTAAATCAATGACCGTTCACAGCCAATGACAATGCGAGTACAAAGGAAAAGGCCCCTCCTTTCAGACCAATTCCCTTTTCCTTTATGTGGGGGCGGATGAGTCTTGCATGACCACTTTGGTAAGGGCCATAAGTATTTTACCCCCCCTTAGTAAAGGTAAAGTTGCAGTGATAGTAAGTAGTAAACTACTTTCACCTTATATTGTTTTCCTTTAATAAGTAAAAATTGGTATTCTGTGACCAGAAGGATATAAAGGCAAATGAAATTACAATTTTAATTCAGGTAAACAAAAAATAGTTCCCAGCCTCTTAACTGTGGCAAACAAAATCTGCAGAACAAAATAATTTGACCACACTCTCATATGGTGACAGAGAACTCCATATACCACCTCAGTGAAATCATGGTAATTCATTGGAAATATTTGGTAGGTTTAGTAATTCATCTGGATATGGACATCCTATTGGAAAACGTTGGATTCACTGGATAGACTCCTATTGGAATGTTTGGTTAATTAATCTGGATATGACATTCTATTGGAAAAGGTTGGGAAATGCTAGGATATTCAAAAATAACGATTCTATGGGTGTATTGAATAGAATTTATTGAAATTCCATTCCACGGAACGGAACGCTGTCAGAGCGAAAACCTCCGGTTAGTTATTTCTCTAGTCATAAAAGATATACCGGTTTTTTAAAATCCAAAACTTCCCACTACAGTTTCCTTTTCCCCTTTTTGCCAGTTTTTATTCCCAGGATCCCTTTATCACAGGGGAAACAAAGGAGCTGATTAGAAAAACTCTTCTTTGTGGGTAAATTACAAGCAGGGGAGGGGGCAGTAAGTGGAAGCTGGTTTTGTGTCTGGTTTAGAGATTAAATCGACTGATACATTGGGTTTTGTAAAGATTTACAGGGTATTCAAAAAAGTCTTATCGTTTAAAATGGTGCTAATTTTGCCCCAACCAATAGATCTTCTTGAACATTGAACGAAAGCGAACATCTGATGGTGGGTGCAAAAATTAGCACCATTTAAATAAGAACTTGAATTGAATCTCCCTGTCTATGTTTTAACACATTTTACAAATAAATCTGAACCTGAACATATAGTGTTAATCTGTCCGGTACCAAATTAAAGTAAGAAAGAACAACTACGCTTGTGAACAGTCTTTTAAAGGGAAAAAAACATAAAACTACCTTTCAGTCCCCCCCCCCACACCCATTAACAATATAAAATGGTTTAAAACATGTTACTACCGCCACAATGAATAATCCTCCAGGCCAATGTCATTCTAATTAAAATGGTGTTGTGCAGAAATGATTTTCTGTGCGTATACCACACACGCACCACAATGGTCGCACACTATCAAAGAGGCCCGAGTCGACCACCAGGATTTTTTGGGGGGCCCCGCGCCCCCCCCCCCCCCCCCCCCCGGGGGCAAGTGAGGAGGGTATGTGATGTCACTGTGATTTCATGGGACATGAGGGGGGAGGATAGGTGTGTGGCTGCAGCCAGAGGTGGGGGGGTTGGTTAGGAGCGGAAATGGGTTGGGAAGTGGGTGTTCTGGGGGTAGGGTGCCAGGGCCAGTGTTTTGGAAGGGGATTCCAGTACTGACTGCGGAACGCGGGATTTTGTCTATTACAGTCCAGACAATCCCATCCAATAGGGATATCTGGCAAGCCTTGGCTACACACAACAGCACTTCCACAAGATGTTTTGTGTGCGCATCACTTTATCCTGTGTGCAGAACCTGCAGAGTGGGTCCGAGGGGCCAACAGCTTAGAAGGAAAACACTGTTCCAGTCAAAACTTACACACCACTATAACACACCCACCACGAGCTTCCCATTTTCCGGGACTCTCACCTCCGACATCCCTAAGAGGATAAACAAGAAGGAAATTCACTACACCAGGCCTGTGAGACTCCTTCCCACGAGTGAGAAACTCTGCCTGAAAGACTTGTGTTAACATAGTGGGAGAGAAGGGCTGTAGATTCCCTACCTACTCTGTCAGGACTTCACACAGCAGAGAGGAGGAGGGTACTTTCTGTTCTCCCTCACACACTGAGGGAGTCTCGAGGGCTGTCTCGCCGGCTGCACTGTGCAGGAGAAAGGCCTTAGGATGTCACAGTCAGCATCCCACCATTAACTTCTGCGTCCAGTTCATGTCTTTATATCTTGGCTGTGGCGCACTGTTAGAGAGGTGGTTTTGAGGGCTCGTGTGACGTGTTAAGGTAGGGAACTGGCCTTTCATTTAAAATCACTTAGTTCGAATCCACAGTTCCCCTTTAAAGACAGGAGGAAGGTGAAAGAACTTTATTGAAATCCAAAATTGAACGCCTTGCACATTTGGTTCCTGTTGTATAATGAAATAATCCTATGCAATGTAGTCGTGGCTTATTATTATTGTTTGTACCCAGCTTTTTTGGAAATTCTGTGGATTTGGGTTGAAATAGTCCAAAAAAAAAGAAAGAAACACAACAAAAAAAAAAAAAAAAAAAAGCTCAAAATCAAAGGGTGAATTTCACGAAACAACCACAAATATGAAAGCCAAATCTTCTGAAAATATGCGTATATCATGTATGAGCGCACAGGAGAATGGACAGCAACTAACTTGAACAGGGGCCAAGGCACAAGCAGCAGCGGACAGAAAAAAATCAACAGCTGTCTGTTTTTAACAGCGTCCTAGTTTTCAAAACTAAACACTAAGGGGTGTTCTCCGAAATACCACAACAATTTATTTGTGGAATATACAAACCTTATGTGTGTAAGGTTGGATTCTTTACAGAACATATATTCAGACTCCAACGCAATTTGTCATAGAATATCACACTGAAAAATTAAGGAACAGGGTACCGCCTCTGAAATGAGGCAAGTTGAAGCACCTTACAGAGTAGCCCTAAGTGAGGCAGCAGTTTGATGCCAAGAATATTTTTTTCTGGCCATCATGTGCCTTTAGGCCAAGATGCCAAGATGCCAGAATTGCCATTGTAGAAAAACACACTTTTCGGGAGTATTGTCACTTTAAAATAGCAGGGATCTGTGACTTTCATTGCACAACAGAAAGCAGCTACGAGCTGCTTCCCCCTCCCTTCCTGAATGGAAATTCAACAGTGAAATCCAAAATAACTGTCGCTCTGCAGATCAAAAATCAAGTTGGGCAATTTACCAAGTACTGTGGGAATCTAATACCAGTCACGTGGGCGGTCGGGCATCTTTACCAGTCAGTTAAGGCCCCTCCCACATTGGATAAGCCACAACCCCACTTCCAGACAAAGCATCACCAACTTTCAATTAAAAAACCACACCCTTCCGGTGGTGTGCGAGGAGGAACGCATCTTGGAATATTTATTTTCAGGTGCCAAAGTCTACAGACGCCCTGCTTTTTCCTTCTGGAGCAATTATCCCGTAGGTAAGTAGGGTAAGTATAATTGAGGATGGGTGGGGCCCCACTTAATAACCCTAAACAAGTATGTTACTAATAGTTCTAAAGGTTAGTACCATGTGAGAACCACAGAGATGTACATGAGGATAACAATGCAATTTCGTATGACATCGTCATGTCTTGGCGAGTGAGTCATCGAACAGCCATTTTGGTTGGGCCTTGTTAATGACCTGGACCCGGTGGGTAGCTCACAACTAGGCCCAAGGCTAAACGGCGTTGGAAACATATTGGGACTAAGGCATATACCATAAAGGGTATGTCCAGCCCAAAAAAAATATTTGTTTACGATAAGAATTCCCAAGGGCATCCAGCCCCAACCGCCTTACTTATATCTTAGGAAAGCGCCCCCAAACTTAGTTACCTCGCCCTCTTTGCCTCCCGCGGCGCTCCCGGCCTCTCTGCTTGCGAGATAAGAGTGCTCAGCAGAGGGAGGCGAGGCCGTGGCCGACCGGCAGCGAACCGCGGGTCTTGATTGACTGAGCACACGGCAAGCCAATGCATCGGAGCGGCTGCCGGCCAGCTCACTCGCAGGTGAGGAAGGAGGAGATGGTAAGTAAGTGTGGGGAGCTTTTAAAAGGCGAGTAGCAAATATGTTGCAGGGTGGGGCGGAGGCCCTGTGGGGAGATTTTATGATATTAAAAAAGACTTACGACCCCCTCAGGGGGAGGGAATCGGGAGAGGGGGAGGGGAGGGGGGAGGAGGGGGAGAACGACTATGCAGTACGCATGCCAAAAATTCTACCGGAGGCCAGGTGGAGGCAGAGTCCTCTATGGACTTGCTAGCCTCCTGGTGGGGCAGTTTTGGGACTTTGGGGGGGGGACTACAGGAGAACCCTATGGAGCTGGGATGTGAGGTGAAGGATTAGACTACACTACTAGGTGGGGCCCAGTAGTTGGGGGGGAGGGGATTATTTATAGTTTTGGGGTGGGAAATGCCCTTTAAGGTTTAATGAATAGATAGTGTATTAAAGGTCCAAGTTGGTCAGGGTGTAGTCGATTCCACTTGGATTCAGGAAGGATTTTTCCCCCGGTTCTGGAGCAAATTTCCAGGGCTTTAGATTGGTTTTTTCTCCTCCTATGGACCAGCTGGTATGGGGTTTAGGGTGAATTCGGGGCTTTTTTTTTGTGAGGAGCAGAGGGACCCCTACCTTTGGCGGTATTCAGAAGTGAGGACCTACGTAGAACTACCATGTCTCACCCCGGGGTAGTACAGAAGGTAGTTTGGATACTACCTCCTAGCTGCAGGTGCCACTTTAGCGGGCTGGTCGGACCCTACACATTCCTGAATGGCCAGCAGGGGAAGGGGCATGGCGCAGAGAGTGATGGAATCAGCAAGACTCGTAGTAGGTTGGCATCCAAGGGCCCCCTCTGTATTACCAGGGATGAGGACACTCATCTAGCTGCAGGTGCTACTCTCGGGCCGGTCTGATCCCAAATCCTCCGGAATGGCCCGCATGGGGAAGGGGCAGGCCAGCGAGCGTAGTAGATCAGGATGGCTAATCAAGCAGTGGAGTAGGTAGGTACAACACGGCCCACCTGGGACGCCCATGGAGGGGGAGTTAAATTTAGGGTATTGTAAAATGAAAAAGTTCCCTGGTGCTTAGGGATTGCCATATTGATCCAGGAAGGTATTTCCCTCCATCTGACCTTTGTCTCAGATGGGGTTTTCCGCCTCTCTGGAATCAACTTTCGCGATTCTAATTAAAGTTAATAAACATAAAATATTGGAATCTTAAACATTATGGTGGTTGTGATCTGTATTTTATCTCATTCTCCTCCTGGCTTTATATTCACTTTTAATATAAGGATCAGGATGTGATTGGAAAAGGTGTCTTCCCTTTATTAATTTATAAGGGGACATGGGTACCCACTGCCACATTATAAAGATCAACATAAGGTGACTGCTTGCTTTGCTTTGTGTTAAAGTCGGGCTTCATTCTGTTGCGCTGTCTTGGTGAGCTTGTGTGGTCTTAAGCAGCTTGCTCGCGTTTTGGCACATTAGTTACCAGTATGTCACTTTATCCTTGCTCAAGTATACTGTATTGATTGTTAATCCAATCGTAAAAGGTAGTTTTTGGTCCAAATTGAAAGTGCATGAGTGTCTTTGTTTCTTTTTAGTTTAACTGTCGTGCAGTGTTTGACAAGTGTGCAGTGTGTGTCTGGTGCGTAAGCCGGTGCCAGGTAATTCTATGTAGTGGCGCGGATGTGGCGAGGGATAGTGTAACATTTGATGTCGTGCTTTGTGGTGTTTGTGGCATGGCACACTTGTTTAAAAAGCATGGCATAGCACATTTAGTGGCAGATGGGTATGATGTTTTGGGGTGGGGTGGTGGGTGTTTCAAGTTTGTAGGTTTGGAGCGAACTGGGTGTTTGTTGTGATGTTGTGGTGGGTACAGGAGGCTGGATTGGATGACTAACATTTGGTTGTGTGGTTTGCGATTGTTGGGGGGGCAATGGCCGGTGTATTGAATCGTGGTCATAGAATTTAGGGGCAGGGTGTCAATTGTGGGTGTGGCGTGGAGCGTGGTGTTTAGCGAGTTCTGTAATGGTTTTTGGCATGGACCGGATAGTGTAACTAATGTTGGCCGTTATCGGGTGGTACCTTGATGCTGGGGGGTGTGGCCGTGATGTATGGGGGCAGACTGTAATGTTTTGTTTTTTCTGAGGGGGTGACTACAGAATCTGGTACCAATGTCATACCATGTGGAGCTCCGTGTTGCAATGGTTTGGGCATACGCAGTTTTCTTGATGTTGTGCAAGGCCGTTATAGATGTTTTGGGAGCATGGGCATGCCACGACATTTTGATTTGTGCCTGTGAGTTTTGATGACAGGGTCATGCCTTTGGGGGCATGGCCTGATGGTTTGGGTGTCATTTTCTATTGCTGCAAGCCAATTCCAGGAGGCTCGCTTACATTTTATTCAGCATGACAATGTAACAGATAGTATTACATAGTAATTAAGGTTGAATAAAGACATACGTCATCAAGTCCCAACCTATTCACCCTCTTTTTATATAATGATATATTATATCTATATATATATCTATATAACGGGGGGAGACAACGCTATTTTTGTTTTTTTTTTTTTTTTTTTTTTTAACCCTTACCTAACAGTTGACTCCGGAGAGAAGCAAAAAACCACCCAGCTAAAAGGGGGGAAAAAAATGCCCTTCCTGACTCCCAAACACGGCAATCGGGAATGTATCCCTGGATCAACAATATCTATATGCATTAATACCATTAATCTCAAATTTTTTAGTTTTAGAAAACTTCTCACAGGCCTTTTTTAAAGCTATCCAATGAATTGCCATTACCACATCTGCCGAAGACCAGTTCCCACAAATTCCACGTTCCACTGTAAAGAACCCTTCCTAACACTGACGTGAAACTGCGCGAGAGCGGATGGGGCGCTTCTTTTCTTCCAACCTAGAGGATGTCCACGTGTCTTGATATGCCTAATTGTGAACAATGCACCAGAGAGTTTCATTGTTGCCATAATAATTATTTTGTATAAGTTATCATGTCCCCACGCAAACGGTCTTTCTCCAAGTGTAAAAGTCACGTCCCTAACTTGTCAATCTGCCTGCATATCGAGCCCCTCCATTCCCCTATATTAATTTAGTTGCCCTTCTTCTGAACCTGCCCTCAATGTTCCAAGATGTCCCTTTTGTATATGGGATTCCAAACTGCACCGCCGCATATTCACAATGTAGGCCTACCAGGCCTTGTAAAGAGGGTAAGCTTTGCGGGGGAACGGGGGGTATGGGTGGGGGGGGGAGGAATATTTTCTCTTATTCCCCTTTTATACAAGACAATATCTGTGCAGCTCTAGCCGTTGCTACCGGCTTGTTTGCTATGGCTAAGTCCGTATCTACCAGACCCCCAAATCTTTTTCCATACCAGATGCCATATAACACAGAGTATATTATGGTTTGTCAGGTGGCACAGGGATTTATTAAATCGCAATGCATCACCTTACATTTATCACATGAATTTCAATCTGCCATTGCTGCTGCCCATTTTGTAACTCTATCTGGTCTGCTTGCAGCACTGCCATCAATTGGAACGGTTTCAAAGAGCTCTGCATAGTTTGATGTCATCCGCACATACGAGACCTGTGCTCAGCCTCAATGCCCCCTTCAGTCATTTATAACAATTAACAGAAGCGGCCCCAGTACAGAACCTGAGGCACTCCGCTAGAAACTTTAGCCCACATAGATGTAGCGCCATTAAACCACCACTCTCGTTGGCGGTCCATAACCAGTTCTCTATCCAGAGAAACAAATGTTTTTCAGGCCAACAGTCCTCAGTTATATTAGTCCGCTATGTGGCACTAGTATCAAAAGCTTTGCAAAATCCAATATAACACATCCACCCGTGTGCCTGAATCTAGCTTCTTACTTCTTCATAAAAACCAATTATTAATTTGTCTGGCATGATCTATTTCCATAATCCATGCTGACTACTACTAATAAGATGTCTCTGGAAACAAAGTCAATGATATGATCCCTAACAAGGTTTCCATCACCCTCTACCCACTGTGTTAGGCTTAAGGTCTATAGTTTCCAGGCTGGAACCGACTACCTTTTTGAAATTGGTATTACATTGGCTTTTTTCCAATCCAGCGGCAACATCCCCAGACAAAAGCGAATCTGAAAAGATGAGAAACAGTGGTCTATATAGACTGAACTAAGCTCCTTTAAAATCGAGGATCCATGTGAAAACTCTTATGTTCTTTCCTGCATATATACAATCCCACTGTAAGGACAAGGATTTCAACGTAAAAAACCGATGTAAAAAACGGTTTAGCAGATAGCCTTTCGGCATCCTCCTATACCACCCTCAGCCCACTTATTTAATGTCCCAACATTCTCAGCTCTCATCTTTTTACCATTTATATACTTAAAAAACATTTTGGGGTTGGACTTGCTTTGTTCGGCATTCCGTATTTCATTTTCTATTTTAGCTAGTTTAATATCTAATAACCGCAAATGTGGTTCATAATCACCAATTGCAACATAGTCTTTCAAGGGTTTATATTTTAAACATTCCAGGAGACAAATTGTAATGTCTTACAGACTTAGGGAATATCTCGTTTCCTCTGTTAGAAGTTTGTTGTTCTCTGTGTGCAGCTTCTGAGTTGCTGCAGCCGTACATCACGCAGTTGTTTGTGTCTCTAAAATGTGTGATGTGTAGACTCTGTGTCTGTTTGTTGAAGTCGGCAGCACACAGAGCCCAGGCCCTTCATCTTGATTTGCTGAATTGGGGATGACAAAATCTGCAAGTGATGTGCAGGCTGTTTGTTCAAAAGGACTTCACGGCCCTTTCAGGGGGTGTCACGCTAATGGGCTGTGAGGCGAGCACATACCAAAATACACATTAAAGATTTCACTTTATATAGTCGAGAAGTTTGCAACCTTCTCTTAAACATCCCGCGATAACCATATCTGACGTAAACAAGATTAGTCAGGATACATCGCGGGATCGGGCTAGGTAAGGCGTGGGTGTTTTAAAGCTCCCACACACTATCGTTAAGTTTGGCGCTACCAAGTAGCGCAAAACTAACGCTTCGGTTTTTGGTCTATAGCACGGGGCGATATTTCCAAAAACATTTGGAAATGGCGCTATGCTCGAAATCCTTCTAAAACCCACGGTAACCCAAACTTTCTTCGGGTAACGTGGGTTTTAGACGGAAAAGCCATTATTTGATCTCCACCATTGTTCAGTAATGCTACACTAATTTATTTTAAGTCACTAAAATACTATGCACAGTATATAGATCTCGGCTTGATTATACATGTGCAGATGAAATTCTTATATTTGACCAACAACCTAAAAAGTGAGGTGTTATCTTTACAAAAAGATGCAAGTACTGTTTATTATGTAGCCTACGATATTTCTTATCGGTTTTACGGGAAGTAATGTGCAGAGCAATTTATTTTATTAAGTAAAAAATTGCCATAAATAATTGATTTGGTATGCCTTGGTGCAATAGGTTCAGCTGGGGGGAACAGTAAAATCTAGCCGTTAATGGCAAAATATTTATGACAATTAATTAAGTCTAACTTTGTGAATCTACGGTAGCACTAGGCCCTAATGCTATGAACATGAGTTGGCCCCTTCATGGAATATCTTGATTGATAGAACCATGTACTTACCCGAACCTGTGCATTACGTTTATTTCTCCTTTAAACTTCCAGAACATTTACATGATTGCCCATCTCTGCTAAAGTAACTTAACTCTAAAAGATTGATTTTTGCTTTTAGTGTTCAGCGAAAAGCACAGAGACTAATGCATAAGAGTGAGGAAAATACAAGGCATGGTGTGATTAAATACTTTGCTATGTTTAAATATTTCAAAAGAATTCCAGCACTTGAAAATGATATATTATTGATAACAGAAACATAATAACCTTGCAAAAGAGTTAGAAATGAATGTTGTTCAAGTCCGCAGTTTCTGCCAATACTGCCTCTGCATTTCAAAGAACTATTTTCCATGCAATTCTTTATTTAAATTCCTATTGCATTTCCAATAAAGTAATTATGCAAGATGTGCTAATAGGTCCATAAATCTTATTCTCTGTTTCTTAATTTCCTTTTGCTAGTGACCTTGTTCTATACCCTTCTATAACCAACAGCAAGATATTGAACAAGCGCAACATTAACTGGATTTAACAAAGGTACTTGGCTTTAATGCAGGTCATTTATCAAACCAACTATTTAAAGAGAATTGTGATTGTTGTGAGGTGGGATAGAAATGCAGACAATATTGATAGTTACTGGATATTTTTGTAATTATTGTTAATGGCTGCTCAAGCAGAATGTTTTCTAACTCAATAACAATCATTGAAAACACGGCAGTGTGTGCGTTTTTCCTCCATAGCATAATGTCAGAGGGTGATTTCCACCCAGTTTCTGCAGTTCCATCATGGCAGTGACCAAGAAACTAATGCACATAGATTATTCTGTGTGGTCTGTTGACCATAATATTCCATGTCTACTCAAATGACTCAAAATGTCCTGTCTACTCAAAATGAGTCTAGCAGGGAGATGTAATAAAAGTTCTTATCATTAAAAATGGTGCTAATTTGCACCCAACCATCAGATGTTGTTTGACTGCATTTGAAGCTAACATCTGATTGGTTGGGGCAAATTAGCACCATTTTTTTAATGATAAGAACTTTTATATTACATCGCCCTGTAGGTGTCTTTATGCTATAAAAAATATCACCATTTGCACTACCAAGATCACTGGTAAAGTCTTAAAACATATAAGTACCTAAATACCTGTTGTTAATGTTTGTATATTGTCAGAATGTGTGCACATGTTATTGGTGCTGCACTGCTGGAGGTAGGTCATAGGTGAGAAGTGGACACTTGTCACCCGTGGGTGTCTCTGGTATGTCATTTTTCATAATGCCCCCCAAAATCTATATTTTTATGCATTTACTGCAGTAAAGATTATTCAGTATGCAGTTATTGCAGTAAATACTTTTCAATTACTTTCCTAATACCCTATTTTTTAACCCATTCACAATTTTAAGCTTTGACCATTCAACGCCAAAATAGCAAACCAAAAAATTCTCTTTAAGAACATTTTAACATTTTACATCCTGTTTTCCCTACCCTACACCAGCAATTCATTTTTGCTAAAAAAATATTGATATAATATAAGGAAAAATGTACGTATGTGTAGTCGGGTTGACACTATAAGGGAGCGATGTAAGACACTCCTGTTTGCAGGCTCTAAAGTACTGTTATGGAATTTAATCATCTGATGGTTGTGTGGAGTGTGTGAAAGTTTGAAAATAAAGAATGTTTGGTTTGTGATGATGGTGTGCTGTGGAAAGACGGGGTGAAAATACATAAATCTTCTTTCTTCGTTAAAGGGTTGAGGTTGAAAGAAAGTTAAGGCACGAGTTTCTAGATTTTAGTATTGCAACCTGTTTTAATTGCAAGCAGGTGTGTAAAGGTTAAAAAGAGGCAGGAAATGTGGGTATTGCGGAGTAGGTTTAACTGGATTGGAGTATATCTATATTCAACCCCTAAAATACTAATTAAGGCCAATTGACACTCCGGGTTTGCAGGCTCTAAAGTACTGTTATGTTAATTAATCCTCTGATGGTTGTGTGGAGTGTGTGAAAGTTTGAAAATAAAGAATGTTTGGTTTGTGATGATGGTGTGCTGTGGTAAAGACTGGGTGTAAATACATAAATCTTTCTTTCTTCCAGTTAAAGGGTTGAGGTTGAAAGAAAGTTTAAGGCACTGAGTTTCTAGATTTTAGTATTGCACCTGTTTTAATTGCAAGCAGGTTGTGTAAGGGTTAAAAAGTGTTGTTGTTTTCCCTTTGTTTCCTTGCACTGATTGGTGTGAAGGCTGGGGACAACTACCGTATATACTCGAGTATAAACCGAGGTACCCAATTGTACCTGAAAAAAATAATAAAAGTGATTGACTCGAGTATAAACCGAGGGTAGAAATTGACATTCTTAATTCTCATTCCTTGGCACTCCAGATGTTTGGAAACTACAACTCCCAGCATGCTTTATTAGCTGGGAGTTGTAGTTTCCAAACATCTACACCCTCGAGTGAGCCAAGAAAACTAATGCACATAGATCTTTTGTTGGTCTCGATTGACCAGAATATTCCAGTCTACTCAAAAGAACCTTCAGAAGTCTAGCGGAGATGTAATAAAAGTTCTTATCATTAAAAAAATGGTGCTAATTTGCCCCAACCAATCAGATGTTAGCTTCAAATGCAGTCAAACAACATCTGATGGTTGGGACAAAGTTAGCATCATTTATCACTTAAAGAACTTAGATTACATCGCCCCTGTAGGTGTCGTTTAGGCTATAAAAAATATCACCATTTGCACTACCAGATCACTGGTAAAGTCTTAAAAAATATAAGTACCAAATACCTGTTGTTAATGTTTGTATATTGTCAGAATGTGTGCACATGTTATTGTCGGCACTGCTGGAGGTAGGTCATAGGTGAGAAGTGACACTTGTCACCAGTGGGTGTATCGGGGATGTCATTTTCATAATGCCCCCCAAATCTATATTTTTATGCGTTACTGCAAGTAAAGAGTATTCAGTATGCAGTTATTGCCAGTAAGACTTTTCAATTTACTTTCCTAATACCTAGGTTTAACCCATTCACAATTTTAAGCTGTGACCATTCAACGCCAAAATAAGAAAACCAAAAAAATTTCTTTTTCTTTAAGAACTTTTAACATTTTACCTCTGTTTTCCCTACCCTCACCAGCAATTCATTTTGCTAAAAAAATATGAATAAATATAAGGAAAAAATGTACGTATGTGTAATCGGTTGGACACTATAAGGGAGCGATGATAAGCACTCCTATTTGCAGGCTCTAAAGTACTGTTATGGAAAATTTAATCATCTGATGGTTGTGTGAGTGTGTGAAAGTTGAAATAAAGAATGTTTGGTTGTGATGATGGTGTGCTGTGGAAAGACGGGGTGAAAATACATAAATCTTCTTTCTTCGTTAAAGGGTTGAGGTTGAAAGAAAGTTAAGGCACGAGTTTCTAGATTTTAGTATTGCAACCTGTTTTAATTGCAAGCAGGTGTGTAAAGGTTAAAAAGAGGCAGGAAATGTGGGTATTGCGGAGTAGGTTTAACTGGATTGGAGTATATCTATATTCAACCCCTAAAATACTAATTAAGGCCAATTGACACTCCGGGTTTGCAGGCTCTAAAGTACTGTTATGTTAATTAATCCTCTGATGGTTGTGTGGAGTGTTGAAAGTTTGAAAATAAAGAATTTGTTTGTGATGATGGTGTGCTGGGTAAAGACTGGGTGTAAATACATACATCTTTCTTTCTTCAGTTATAAGGGTTGAGGTGGAAGAAGTTTAAGGCACGAGTTTCTAGATTTTAGATTGCACCTGTTTTAATGGGCAAGCAGGTGGTTGTAAGGGTTAAAAAAGTGTTGTTGTTTCCCTTTGTTTCCTTGCACTGATTGGTGTGAAGGCTGGGAAAACTACCGTATATACCGAGTATAAACCGAGTACCCATTGTACCGGAAAAAAAATAATAAAAGTGATTGACTGATATAAACCGAGGGAGACATTGCCATTCTTACTAAAAAAATTCTCATTCCTTGGCCACTCAGATGTTTGGAAACTACAAACTCACCCAGCAATGCTTATTATCTGGGGAGTTGTAGTTTCCAAACATCTACCACAACCTCAACCTCCCAACTATTCAAATGTACCTTCTCCCCTTGTGCATCCAAGTTTTTCTCGCAAGGATGTCTGTCTGTAAGTGCAGGCCCCATATTTAATGTCCTTTGGGATACAAGTCTCTCACTTCCAAAGAATCTGGAATCTTCATGGATATTTGGGCAGAACTCTTTTTCACGACATTCCCTCCTGTCCGTAAGTGCAGCATAAAGTTGAATCCTGTGTGCACCGGGCTTTCCGTCAGAAGTGCCATCCTGCAAATATAATCGAATCCTGTTCTTACGTACCGACTTAACAAATTCGGCCGCCGCGCGCTGAGATCCCTGTATTTGCGCCCGGCTGACGTCACTGCCGTGCGCCGGACAGTGAACGTCACCGTGCGGCCCAATACAGGGACTCAGCGCGCGGCTGCCGATTGATTAAGTACGTACCTGTAATGAACAGGATTCTATTTCAGGATGGCACTTACTGACAGGAACCCGGATGCACACAGGATTCCAAATTCAACTTGTATGCTGCACTTACAGACAGGAATCCCTGGAGAGCTGGATGCACAAGTAAATGTACTGACTCGAGTATAAACCGAGTTAAAGTTTTCAGGCTGATTTTACAGCCTGAAAAACTTGGTTTATACTCGAGTATATACGGTAGGTATAGCAGACACATAGAAGCCAACTTTAAGAGAAGAGATAACTGGTGATATAGATGTTAAAGCTGAGACAATGTTGGTGGAATTGGGCAACAGGAAGGGGGGTAGGAAGGAAGTAAGTCAACTTCATATGCAGATGGTAAGGGCTGCAAGTTTGAGGAGTGTTCTGATTATGGGGGACTTAAATTACCCTGACATTGATCGGTGTAAGGGAACTGCCAACACAGAAAAGGGTGATGGATTCCTGAATTTGCTGCAGGATAATTTTATCTCACAGGTGGTTGAAGTTCCTACTAAAAAAGAAGCTCAGTTGGATCTGGTAATATCTAACATTGTGAAGCGTAATATAGATATAAAACTAACTAGAGGCTTAGGGAATAGTGACCCTGAAATAGAATTGTTTAACATATATTAGAAAAGAGCACTGGGTTAACAAAGACTTAATTTCAGTAAAGCAAAAATTCTCAGGTTAAAAGTAGCTCTTCAGCATGTCAACTGGGATGATATATTATCAGGTAAAGAAACTGAACAGAAGTGGACTGTTTTTAAGGGGAATTTAAACCATTTCACATATAAATTTATACCCTTGGGATTGTGGCTTAATTTTGATGTAAAGAGGGACTGACTTTATTTGTATGTTCTCCCCATGCTTGCGTGAGTTTTCTCCGGGCCCTCTGGTTTCCCCCACAATCATAAAGACATAGCGATAGGATGTGTCAAATAAATGTGCTTATAGATTGTTAGCTCTTTGGGCCAGGGCCTGATGTAAATGTATACATGTAATTATAAAGCACTACGGTAGATACTGGCGATATAAATCCACAATAATAATGATCAAAATGGATTTAGGAGAAATAGATCTTGTCAAACTAACTTGCTTGGCTTTTATGAGGAATTGAGTAGGAATTTAGACTCTGGCATAGCAGTAGATGTAGTATACTTGGATTTTGCTAAGGCTTTTGATACAGTGCCACATAGACGACTAATGTATAAGCTAAGTTTTGTTGGGCTGGGGTGGCACATTTGTACATGGATAGAAAATTGGTTGATGGATAGGATGCAGAGAATAGTTGTTAATGGGGCTTTATCAATATAGACTAAAGTTCTAAGTGGGATGCCACAGGAGTCTGTGTTGGGGCCTTTTCTATTTAATCTATTTATTAACAATTACGATGTGGGTATTTTCAGCAAGGTATCTGATAACACAAAACTTTGTCATCCATTAAAAACTTCACAAGATGGGCAAGCGTTGCAGGTGGATTTAGATAGATTATCACATTGGGCACACGTGGCAGATGATATTTAATGTTGATAAATGTAAGGTGATGCATTTTGGACTTAAAAATCCTTGTGCTATTTATGCACAACATGTTTCGGCTTAACCCCTTTATCAAGTGCTACAAAGTGCAAGTGAATTCCTTTTACTTTGTAGCACTTAATAAAAAGGCTTTACCCGAATCATGTTGTGCATGTCGTTGTGAATAAAAGCACGTTTATAGTAGTTTATAGTATTTGAGGTTGAATAAAGACACATGTCCATCCAGTCCAACCCATCTAGCAATATCCTCATTTCCTGCCGAACTGTTGATCCAGAAGAAGGCAAAAAACACCCACCAAATTTATGAAGGGGAAAAAATTCCTTCCTGACTCCAAGTGGCAATCGGAAATTTCCCTGGATCAACTCTACTTTATGTATTATATAATTTTTTGAGGTAGCAATGGCTTCTTTAACCAAGCCTCTTTTTAATGATATTGTTTTCAGACTGCTGCAGCTCTGATAAAACTACAAGCATTTACAGTGAGACTCACATCTGCTTTTGTTGGTCGCATTTTTTCTTGCGAATGTCAGTACACACTGATTTTTTAAAAATGAAATTAAATGTCTAATTTATTAATTTGTCTTGAAAAAAGCCCAAATTCTACTTATCTTCTTCCGTTTTATTCTTCCACTTTTTTGACTGTATCTCCTCCCCAGTTTTTGAGAGTAGAGACATGAAATTAACGGTAACAGACTGTGTGGGGCATAGGAGAAGTTTTGCTATCTTCTAGCTAAGGAATCCACCGAAGTGTTACGGCGTTATTGGCGATTTCCAGACATTTTTTCCCATAGACATAATGGTAACCTCCTCAAATGTTATTCAGAACAGTTTGTTTCATGGTCATAATACAAACGGTTATACCCCCAACCACACAGATACAGGTACACCCACCTAACGGAACTAGCTTTCCATTCCCATGGAAGCCATAATTAAAGGGTAACTATAGTCAAAAAACAAATTTTTATCAATCATCAATAAAAGTTAGTTATATAGTCATACATGCAAAAACACATAACCCCAACCTCATATGGGTCACAACCACTGACCTACCTTTCATTACTGTGGCAGCCATACTTAAAGGGTAAATAAAGTTAATAAAACTAAGTTTGATATAGCCTCAATAAAAGTTCGTTTTATGGGTGTAAAACACAATAAAGACATACCCCACTCAACGAGACCCAGGTACACACCCTACCCAATCTACTTATCCGTTACTTAAAGGGAACTAAAGTCAAAAAAACTAATTTAAATTTTCCTCAATAAAAGGATAATTTTATGGTTAAACACAAAAAAAGATACACTGTGGCAGCCATACTTAAAGGGTAACTAAGTCAAAAAATTAATCTTGATCAATAATCAAAGTTGTTTTTTTAACCCCCACTGGCACAGGTACATACACTACTACCACCCCTCCATTACTGTTGCAGCCATACCTAAGGGTAAGTAAAGTCAATTTTTTTTGACCAATCATCAAAAAGGTTTTTTTTTAACCCGCACAGGTATACACAACCTACTACTACTATCCATTCAATGTGGCCGCCATACTTAAAGGGTAACTAAAGTCAAAAAATTAATCTTGATCAATAATCAAAAGTTAATTGTTTTAACCCCCAATGGCACAGGTACATACACTACTGATCTACCCCTCCATTATTATGCAGCCATAACTAAAGGGTAGTAAGAAAAAAAAACAAACAAATTTAACCAATCAATAAACAAGTTTTTTTAACCCCAACCTTACTCAGGTATATACTACTGACCTACCCTTCCATTACTGTGGCAGCCATACTTAAAGGGTAACTAAAGTCAAAAAATCTAATTTTGACCAATCATTAAAAAAGTCTGTTTTTTTTAACCCCCAAAATGAGACAGGTACACATACTGACCTACATTTCTGTGGCTGACATACTTAAAGGGTATTTATATAGTCAAAAATTTATTATGATCAATAATCAAAAATGTTTGTTTTTTTAACTTCCAACCTGACACAGGTACATACTCCAACTGAGGTACCCATTCATTCATGTGGCAATCATATTTAAAGGGTAAATATAGTAATAAAAAAAACATTTTGACCAATCATCAAAAAGTTAGTTTTTTATCCCCCAACCTGACACAAGTACACACACCAACTGACCTGCCTTTAATTCATGTGACAGCCATATTTAAAGGGTAAGTAAAAAACAACAATGTCCTCGTCATTGGCATAATTGAGTTTTAAAATCTGCAGCACAAACACACACATTCCCTTCCAAATGTGGTCTTTCAAGCCAAATTCAAAGTTAAACTTTCCCATTCTAGTTTTATAATAATTTCTTCACATAATTTCTTTAAAGTGATATCTGTCTCTCCACTTTTGAATATTCTATACCCTAGACTTTTGCTGGGCTTTGTTTCAACTCTTTGTGATATTGTTTTTAAATGCAGAGCAAGGCACCTTTGTCACTATTATTTTTGTCTAATACAATCATATCAACTAGGGTGTTAGGGTGATTTAGATTTTTTTTTAAAGATTAATGCTTCACTATCTTTTCAAGAAAGGCAAAACCATGGTGATGTGACTTTAATGTCCTTAACTGATCTACACCCGACACCAATGGGAAACAATTTTTACAAAAACTACACTGTGCATATGGCTCATTTAAGTCATTTCTTTTTCCATATACCCAATAATGTTCATTGCCAGGTTAGAACTAGTCAACATCTTTGATTTATTTTGATTTGAACTTTCAGATGAGGAAGATGTTTCCATTCTTGTTTATATACCTTGTTCTTAAATCTTTTTTTTAAACTGATGATTAATCCCCCAATACAGTTAGAGTTAGCCTTTTTTGTACAGTGAATAATGTCACTAGAATTATTTTAAATTTACTTTTGCTGGAAAATGCTTCCATGCCTATAGTATAGAATTTAAGGTTGAATAAAGGCATGCGTAAATCTAGTCCAATACTTCTATTTCCTGTCTAACAGTTGATCAGAGAGGCAAGTATGAAGGGGAAACAAAATCCTTCCTGACTCCAAGTGGCAATCGGAAATCCCTGGATTAACTCCAACTCTATCTATCAATGCCGGTAACGTGCGTTTCGTTTCTTTATTTTTAGAAAATTATCCAGCTTTTTAACTTAAATTATCCAATAAACCTGCCATCCCCACGTCCAATGGAAGACAGTTACATTTGCTACCTCTCCGTTAATTGGCTATAAACCCTCCTACCTATCTCTTGCTATGCAAATTAGTCAGATAAGGACTTGCAGAAAATACCACTACATTTAATGTTTGCTTAGTAATAAAATTTTATGGATGCCTAAGGTAATTGTTTTTCCGAATAACCCCCCCCCATAAAACATTGATTTATCTACAAAACAAACTACCAGTTCCTGTTACTTACCAAACAAGTGATAAATCTATCTTTTAGAAACAAGAGTAAACAATGAAAATAAATAACTGAAAAGATAAAAACAATACATAGTACGGTAGATATTTTACTAAGGAATATTAATGGTTTGTCCTTCTTATAGAAACCACCTTCAGCTTGTTAATAGAAACTTAACGAATAAGGAAAAAAACTTCAGATGACTAAAAGTAGGAGCAATTTTAAAATAAACTCATCTTTGTGCTTTAAGCAAAAAAAGCACTAATTATACAATAACTGTTTCAAATGGAGTCACTAAAACCTAGTGATTTAATATGCTTAATATAAATGTATAAAATCTCTCCTTCCTCCTGTGTTTACTTACTGGTTCATGTTCTGACATCAGCTATAGAGGATATTGCTTGTGAAGCATCTGAGAGCTCCTCCCCTTTTAGAAACACCTAAGAGTATCAGTTAGAGGCACAAACATATTGCACCAGGGAAAGGCTTCTACTCTTCAGTTTCCTTGACTGTATTTCGGCCATGCAGGACAACCAAAAGGTTTTAACACTACTGATTGTGCTCAGCACAGTCTTGTTGTAATCGTGCTAATTTTGCCCACCAATCAAGATCTTATTTAACATTTGAAAGCTAACATCTGATTGGTTAGGGCAAATTAGCACCATTTTAAACGATAAGCGGGTATTCAATAAAGTTCTTATCGTTTAAAATGGTCTAATTTTGCTCCAACCAATCAGATGTTAGCTTTCAAATGTTAAATAAATCTGATTGGTTGGGGCAAAATTAGCACCATTTTAAACGATAAGAACTCCATTACTGATGCAGCCATACCTAAAGGGTAAGTAAAAAAAAAAAAAACAAATTTTAACCATCAATAACAAAGTTTTTTTTAACCCCAACCCTTACTCAGGTATATACTACTGACCTACGCCTTCCAATCTGTGCAGCCATACTTAAAGGGTAACTAAAGTCAAAAAATCTAATTTTGACCAATCATTAAAAAGTCTGTTTTTTAAACCCCAAATGAGACAGGTACACATACTGACCTACATTCTGTGGCTGACATACTAAAGGGTATTTATATAGTCAAAAATTTATTATGATCAATAATCAAAATGTTTGTTTTTTTTAACTTCCAACCTGACACAGGTACAATTCCAACTGAGGTACCATTCATTCATGTGGCAATCATATTTAAAGGGGTAAATATAGTAAATAAAAAAACATTTGACCAATCATCAAAATTAGTTGTTTGTATATCCCCCAACCTGACACAAGTACACACACCAACTGACCTGCCTTTAATTCATGTGACAGCCATATTTAAAGGGTAAGTAAAAAACACACAATGTCTCTTCGTATTGGCATAATTGTTTTAAAATCTGCAGCACAAACACACACTTCCCTTCCAAATGTGGTTCTTTCAAGCCAAATCAAAGTTAACTTTCCCATTAGTTTTATAATAATTTCTTCCATAATTTCTTTAAAAGTGATATCTGTTCTCTCACTTTGAATATTCTATACCCTACGTTTGCTGGGCTTTGTTTCAACTCTTTGTGAATATTGTTTTTAAATGCAGGCAAGGCACCTTGTCACTATTATTTTTGTCTCATACAATCATATCAACTAGGGTGTTAGGGTATTTAGATTTTTTTTTAAAGATTAATGCTTCACTATCTTTTCAAGAAGGCAAAACCATGGTGATGTGACTTTAATGTCCTTAACTGATCTACACCCGACCCAATGGGAAACCAATTTTACAAAAATACACTGTGCATATGGCTCATTTAAGTCATTTCTTTTTTTCCATATACCCAATAATGTTCATTGCCAGTGTTTAGAACTAGTCAACATCTTGATTTATTTTATTTGAACTTTCAGATGAGGAAGATGTTTCCATTCTTGTTTATATACTGTTCTTAAATCTTTTTTTTAAATGATGATTAATCCCCCAATACAGTTAGAGTTAGGCCTTTTTTGTACAGTGAATAATGTCACTAGAATTATTTAAATTTACTTTTGCTGGAAAATCTTCCATGCCTATAGTATAGAATTTAAGGTTGAATAAAGGCATGCATAAATCTAGTCCAATACTTTCTATTTCCTGTCTAACAGTTGATCGAGTAAGGCAAGTATGAAGGGGAAACAAAATTCCTCCTGACTCCAAGTGGCAATCGGAAATATCCCTGGATTAACTCCAACTCTATCTATCAATGCCGGTAACGTGCGTTCGTTTCTTTATTTTTAGAAAATTATCCAGCTTTTTAACTTAAATTATCCAATAAACTGCCATCCCCCCTCCAATGGAAGACAGTTACATTTGCTACCTCTCCGTTAATTGGCTATAAACCCTCCTACCTATCTCTTGCTATGCAAATTAGTCAGATAAGGACATGCAGAAAATACCACTACATTTAATGTTTGCTTAGTAATAAAATTTTATGGATGCCTAAGGTAATTGTTTTTCCGAATAACCCCCCCCCCCATAAACATTGTATTTATCATAAAACAAACTACCAGTTCCTGTTACTTACCAACAGTGATAAATAATCTTTTAGAAACAGAGTAACATGAAAATAAATAACTGAAAAGATAAAAACAATACATAGTACGGTAGATATTTTACTAAGGAATATTATGGTTTGTCCTTCTTATAGAAACCACCTTCAGCTTGTTAATAGAAACTTAACGAATAAGGAAAAAAACTTCAGATGACTAAAAGTAGGAAGCAATTTTAAAAAAACTCATCTTGTGCTTTAAGCAAAAAAAGCACTAATTATACAATAAACTGTTTCAAATTGAGTCACTAAAACCTAGTGATTTAATATGCTTAATTAAATGTATAAATCTCTCCTTCCTCTGTGTTTACTTACGTTCATGTTCTGACATCAGCTATAGAGGATATTGCTTGTGAAGTCATTGAGAGCTCCTCCCCTCTTTAGAAACACCTAAGAGTATCAGTTAGAGGCACAAACATATTTGCACCAGGGAAGGCTTCTACTCTTCAGTTTCCTTGACGTATTTCGGCCATGCAGGACAACCAAAAGGTTTTAACACTACTGATTGTGCTCAGCACAGTCTTTGTTTGGAGGGGGGGGGGGCATGCTCTTTAGGGTAAAAATACAAATTCTGACATTTTTCTCATGCAAGTCCTATCTTGATAGTTGATTCAGAGAAAATCAACCAAAAAAACACCTCCAGGGACAAGTGCAGGATTTTCAAGGGGAGGGGGGGGGGGATTCCTGAATGGGTGACCATTATACATCTATATATTCTACTATATATCTATTATATATGGATCAGATAATAATATTATATATTCTCTACTTGTCATGTTGGTTATCACAGTTGGCCAATACAGATATCACATTTACTTTGTTATAAAGTATATTTATTAAGGCTGGGTACACAATGTTTACAGGGTAAACCTTTTGAAATAAAAAATAACAAAAGTGATATAAAGGTGATACCTTTATTAGCTAACTAAGATAATCATAGCAAGCTTTCAGAACATTCTAGTTCTACACCTATATCAGTATCCTTTTATAATTGTGGGGAAACCGGAGTGTCCAAGGTTACACTGATACCTTGCAGCGCTGAGTCCTGAGTTCTATTCCACCTTTGACACATCTGCAAGGAGTTGTATGTTCTCCCTGTGCTCCTGGGTTTTCTCTGGATACTCCAGTTTCCCTCCCCCACAAATCATAAAGGCATACTCATAGGTTGTATGTGTCAAATAAATTGCTAGATTGTAAGCTCTTCATGCAGGCCGATGTGAATGTATACATGTAATTGTAAAGCACTACGGGAAATGTTTGCGCTGTATTAAATCAATAATAATACCCACGCAAGCATAAGGGGAACACAACCGTTGAGTTGAGATAAAGCACTTGAGGCCAAATTAAGATCCCAAGGACGAACTTGACAGTCTAATTTTTCTAAGAGGTGTAAAAACTAAATCTTTCCACACCGGGTGAAAAATAGGAACCTACAAATGGAGAATACTTGGTAAGTGGAACTCTTCCTCTTGGCTATTTTCCTTTATTTTTCCATCAATCCAAAAAAACTCACAGCTACTGTAAGAAAATGTAAAATACAAGACAGAATCATTTGTATTGTATTGTATAATGTGTTGCATGGCTTAAAAACTTGACTGGAAATTCCCAGACACGACACTGCTCAGGCAACAGCTTCCATCAGTGAGGTTTGAGACTCAGTGCACAGACAATCTTTTCTGAAATTGTATTGAGACCTGAACACTTTGGCACAATATGATCAATACCAAATAGTTGATTCTTTTTACAAAATTAAAACACTTTAATGATTTAATGAATATCTCTTTTACCCTGTCCACTACCTTGTGGGTTTCATCATACTCATCAACTCACCCACTATCTAGCTAATTGTCCTAACAAGGTGTCCCACTGAGACCCTGTTTCAGCAAAAATGTTGAGATATAAATATTAGTTTGGTAACCTGAGGGTAAATATGAATATGGAGTGTTAGACACCCACCTTTCACATCCAGAGATGCTACCTCCTGGGTCGAATATTCCAGATCAGATTTCTATTTTTCATTTTTTTTTGGCACTTTCATAACTAATTGAGTTTTCTTTAAACTAAATTAGAACTTGTCCTACATAAGCCCTTGTTCCTAGAATGAGAAATTGGAATAAAACCCTTTCCCGGTTGGTCTGTTTAGGATAGTTTCTTCCTTTTTTTGTAAATAATTTACAGTTCTTTTACACCCTTTCACTGCCAGAGATTTCTTTTTTTTTGCGTAACTGCCAGAAGAATTTTCAGGATTTTGCCCTCATCGCTTAGAACTAATTTTACAGTAGAAACCTTGCAGTAAATCAGGATATTATACATTGTTTTTTTTTCCAAGCACAAAGTCTAACTTTAACATGGTAACAGCAATTTTGTAACTTTCTGGAAATTTTACTGGACTTATGGGTAAAATATGTAAAAAAAGAAAAATTTGCAAATTTTCATGGATTTTCCGCATTTTTACTTATAGTTAGCTTAAGGTTACACAAACAAAATCTTACTGTTTCTACAACCTGATACTCTCCCCGTACAACGATACCATGATATATGTAGGTACCACCGTATTTCCTGTACAGGAGACCCCCCCCCAATACTAAAACTGCCCCTCTCTAGAATATTACACCAATTAAAATGTATAACTACTACTGACATTTAACATAGAATATCTTACCAAATTATCTAAAATATCCCCACAGTGAGATATTTTTAGAAACTACACTCGCGAGGTTTTACGAGTGAGGTTAGTTTCATCAAAATGCAGATACCCGACGCAGCTCTTCGTCAAATTGTAAGTTACTTTCTCACATTTTCCTTTTTTCCTCAACTGTAAATCGGTAGACAAAACAAATGCGAATTCAGCTAAAAACTGTGGAGGAAAGTCAAACGCATCTCAATATGAAAGCCTAACCCCTCCCGAATAAAACGGTATGCAACACATTCATGGTGTACCAGAGACATGGCTACCAACTAACCCAGAGCGTGACCAGTGCCAATGTCAGTACAGCCAAAGAACAATTAGCCAGTTTTGTATTGAACAGTCGCAGTTTTTCCACAAAACACCCCCCCAACTCAAATACCCCCACAAACTTATATTCCTAATCTAACACACCCTCACTATGTACACGCTTTAGTTCATTCATTCATATCATCAATGGTGTGGACGCAGTCTTTCGTAGAATTTGCACTTTTTACCAGATTTAAAAAAAAAATGAACAATTCAAGACGTTCACAGGTCAAATCACCAAAACCCCATGAATGTAAAAAATACCAAATCTAATCTCCAAATGTCCTGAATCAAACGTGTTCCATATGTGTGGTTACACACGCGACGTGGAAGCGAACAGCCAAAAGTGAGACTCACGATGGCCAAAACAGCGAAAATATTTAGCCACCATTTGACAGTCTCAGTTTTTTCCACAAACACCCCTAACTTGAGAATAACCCCCACAAACTATATATTCGTGAATCTACATACCTTCAGCTACGTAACGCTGTAGTTTGTTCATTCATACAATCAATGTGTGGCGCAGTTCTTCGTAGAAATTCGCACTTGTCTGAAAAAATGACAAAAACAACTTCAAAAGGTAGAAATCATGCCAAAACCCCAAGGAATGTAAAAAAAGTCTACTAAATATCAATCTCCCAAATGTCCTGAATCAACGGTAGCCATATGTGTGGTTTACACACGGGACGTGGAAGCCAAAAGACACAAAGTGAAACAATGCACAATGGCTCAGAAACAGCAAAAATATTCAGTCAAATCTGAATTTGAACAGTCTGCAATTTTTCCCCACAAAACAACCCCCACAAACCATATATTTCTCGAATCCACACACCTTTATCTACGAATTCTGTAGTTTGTTCATTCGTACCATCAATGGTGTGGGCGCAGTTCTTCGTAGAAGTTCACAGCTTTAGCAGATTTTCTAAAAAATTAAAAAAAACACTCTCAACAGGTAGAATCATGCCAAAATCCCAAGTAATGTAAAAAAAAGTTACCAAATATCAATCTCCCAAATGTTCTGAATCAAACGGTAGCACTTGCCCATGTAGGTTACACACGCAGACTGGAATCAACTAGCCACAAAGTGAGCCATGAACAGTGGCCCAATTACAGAACTTTTCAGATTTGTCAGACTAAACACCCCTCTATATTAGAAATACCCCCCAAAACTATATATTCTTGGACTCTACACACCTTCAGCTACACAATGGTGTGATTCTTTATGCATACCACCAATGTGTGGGTGCAGTTTTGTGTACAATTTCGCTTTCTTACCAGATTTTCAGGAAAAATTTATAAAAAATACAATTCAAAGTTAAAAATCATGGCAAATTTCCATGTCATGTAAAAAAAACTTGTCAATATCCACTCTCCAAATGCCCTGAATCAAACGGATGCCATATGGTGTGATGCACACAGGGACGTGGCCACCAACTAGCTCAAATGGGACGCATGCACCCAGTGTAATTACAAGAAAAATATCAAAGTGCTCTGTAATTTCAAACAGCCCCAAACTTTGAAATGCCCCCCGCAAATAAACCCCCCCACTAAATATCAATTCCCACATGTTCTGAATCAAACGGTATGCCAATGCGTGGATGCACACAGAGACGTAGCCACCAACTAGCTCAAATGGGCGCATGCACAAATGCAATTACAAGAAAAACATCAAAGTGCTCTGTAATTTGAACAGCCTACCCTTTTTCTAAGGAAACGTCCCAAAACATGGAGATTCCCCCCACAAACTATATATTTTTGGAATCTACAACCTTCAGCTACGTTACGGTTCCATGCTTTCATGCATACATGAAGAATTCCAGACCCAGCGATCCAAAGACTCCGTGTTTTTACGAGGTTTTGTGAAAAATAAAAGAGATGATTCAAGGATTGAAATCCTCTATAACCCACTTGACAAGCAAAAAACCCACTAATAGCAATCTCCACATGTCCTGAATCAAACGGTATGCCATATGCGTGGATGCACACAGAGACGTGGCCACAACTAGCTCAAATGGACGCATGCACAAATGCAATTAACAAAAAAATCAAAGTGCTCTGTAATTTGAACAGCCTACACTTTTTCTAAGGAAAAGTCCCGAAACATGGAAATTCCCTCCACAAACTATATATTTTTGGAATCTACACACCTTCAGCTACGTTACGGTGCCATGCCTTCATACATGCATGAAGAATTCCAGACCAGCATCCAAAGAACTCTGTGTTTTACGAGATTTTGTGAAAATAAAATGAGATGATTCAAGGGTTGAAATCTACCTAAACCCACTTGACAAGCAAAAAAACCCACTAAATAGCAATCTCCCACATGTCCTGAATCAAACGTGTGTGCCATTGCGTGGTGCAAAACAGAGACGAGGCCACACAACTAGCTCAAATGTGACGCATTTAGAAGTGCAGTTACAAGAAAAAATTTAAAACGCCAAACCCACCCCCCACACACACACTCTCCCCCCTTTTAGTGGTATTTTAGTGAAGTCGGTTAGTATGGAGAGTCACACACGTTTTTGCAACACTTTAACTGATCCTAAAAATTCTATACGGTCTTATTTGGTACCTCTGCAAAATTTCCTTATAAAATATAGGCTTAGTTTCCCTTGAAATCGAAAAAATAAGTATCCGCGTTTACTTTACCGATATCACTGGGGACATTGGGGAGCTTGGAGAAGACAACGTTTTTTTTCTAATTATAGTTTTAGGTAAAAAAAAAAGGGTGTGTGTATCACTTTAAGAATTTTTTTGTGTGTATTTCCCCTTTTTTTCCCCGATCATTCCCAAAGATAATCATCAGATCATCTTAGGGAAATGACCGAACTTGGAATACGGCATAATGCCCGTTTCCAATTCGAAATCGATCGGAAAAATCACATCCCGGAAATCATTTTCCAGGAAGTGATTTTTCATTCATTGGCAAAGATCAATAATTTGGTGATCAGAAGTGATCACCAAATATTGATCTCTGTCCCCATTTTTTTTCTAAGTCTTCGCTAAGTAGCAAAGACTTAGAAAAAATCCTATTTGTGAATGGAACTTTGAGTTCCATTCACAAAATGTTAGTAAAGCTGTCGCTTGACAGCTTGTTCTTAACTAGGTACTGCAGCATGATCAATGGAGATCAAGCTGCAGTCTAATAGACACCGGGGATCTCTACCACTTCAAGGGAGACCCCGGTGAAGGAGGAAGTCCGTGACGTCACCGGGGTCCCCCTTTCCGCTTCCTCCTTGGACTCCACGTGGGACCGGCTGCTGCTGTACGGTCACGCAAATAAGGTACCGTAACTCCCGATCCCCCCTCGGATTTGGACACAACCGAGGGGGGTCGAGGGGGCTAGGGGGGCAGCTGAATGCTGCCCCCGGGTCGGCCCTAGGCGCGCGTGGTTTTTCCGATTTTAAAGGGGAAGCCACAGATCGTATATTAACGATCTTGGCAGTTAAAGCATTCTCTGCACAGATCGTGAATATACGATCTGTGGCAGGGAAAGGGTTAAAGAGCTAATCTCTTTATAGGATTCTAGATCTGAAAAGATATTCCATTGGGGCCTTGCAAAATCAGACAAATTTGTGAATCTTCTAAACACTCTGTACAAATATAGTTATATACTATCTGTTTGCATGCTGCTAACCACTAGGTGTTGCTCAAGCACGCTTTTTGTTGTTAGGAATTCACATATTAACAAAAAATCATCTAGTAAGCTTGCTATTGGCATCTACCTCCACAATTTGTATGGTTATTGCAAATTAAGCTTCAGTGTCTGTATGTGGTATGCTGACCTGTTAACCCAAGTTTGCCTTAAACCAGTTAGAGTAACAGTATATATTTTTAGATACTATGTTTGGAACAGCAACATCAGGGAAACATTCCCATTACATCTTTGCTGAGGGCTTTCATACAGGGTAAACCTATGAATCATCATGTTAGAAAGCAGAAGCTGGGGAAAAGAAGCTCACACGGTTTACTATTTGTGACACGTTGAATCATTTTTCGTTTTCTTATTTGTGCATACAGTCATGAAGACGGTGGGAGAAAAGCGTTTTAAGCCAAAGAACATGGCATTAATAACAACTAAATACTTTAATTGCATACACTAGAAATCTCTATTTCCTAAGCAATGCTGTGCAGCATGTAGATTTCTGCAATATTATCTTTGTCAGTCTTTCCCGCAGTCCTCCTTCTCTTAATTTTATTTTTCCTTCATTCTCTTTATCACATGTTATAGTTTAATCCATTGCATTACAATCCTCAGTTCAAAAAAGACTGAATACTAGGAAACTGGTTGCTAGCCAAACAAAACCTGGTGGTTATCTAGTGACCTGAAGATAATTGTTTTTTGTTATTTTACAACAAACTTACTGAGGAGCAGGTCAGACTTTTTGTACTGCAGTCCAGGTTGTGGGTGATTGTAGGTGGGGGGTGATACTCTTTTATTGGTGAGACACTTTAAGTAACATAAATGGAACTTTTATCCTATGCTCATTTATGCTCAGTTCGGTATCCATAATATGTTAGCTGGTACAGTTGTTTTCCAAGCTTGGAAGTACCATCCTTCCAGCTGTAAGGAAGTGTCCTTAATAGTTGTTTTTTTGTGTTTCAACAGAGCCGGAAATCAGTGGGAAACATGTACAGTTTTTATGTTTGGTGTAGGGATTGAGCAGTGATTTTGTATATAAGTTCGGCAAAAAGGTTGATTTCCAAAAGTGGTATATGAGTAGGGCACAGTAACCATGATGTGGGATAGTGCCAGGCCGCAACTTTGGCAGGTGCTTCCACATGTGTTTTTTGGTGATAGGGATAATTTATGTGTAATATTAGCAGGCTGGCGGTACTCCCATTATTGTGGAAAGTTGGTAGGTGTGGTTTCCGTCGTTCCTTCAGAAGGGGTATATTTTGAAATAACATTTTTTGGGGAACGGAGGCAGGCAAATGTTTTCAAATAGATAATCTTTTTATAGCTGGAATTGCAAATTTCAGGCATCGTAATATGTGGAGTTGGTAGCATCTCCTAGATAATGCAAGAGGAAATTGTAGTTTCCTGTAGGAGTGTTTTAGCGGAATACCGTTTGGTTGTATCAAGGCATGTGCAAATCTAGGATTGTCTGAATGTTCCCTTTTAGGACCAAATTATCCGGATGTACAAGCTTCTAAAACCTTCGTGGACTGTTTTAAATATTGGAGGTAGAAGTTCTGCTACATTCCGCAGCTTATATACTAATATAAACATATAATAAATTATATATATATATATATATAATATATATATATATATATATATATATATATACTAATTTATTATATTACACAAAGACTCCAGCACTCAACTACACATACAATTATAAATGAATGGAGTAAAAGAAATAGACAGTATGCAAGCAATGAAGGGTAATCACCTGCACTGTAGTTCAAATGGATACCTTTAGTTACATTGTTTGTACTACAACATGCATAAGCTGATGCGCCACTCCAAGCAGTATCCTCAGTATCCTAGCATCAGTCCAACCTATATTATATATATATATATATATACCAAAAATAAAAAGTTCCGAGCACTCCTTCTTCACTCTTTATTTTGGTTTATTGTATGGACAGATTGAGGCATCTGTTTCCTTGAAGCCCCCGACATATAAAATAAATATAAAACAAATTGGCGACAAGGCCAATAGGAAGGCACGCTCTGCAACAAGCGTGCCTTCCTATTGGCCTGTTGCCGACGGGGAGGAGGGGCGGAGCCTACCAGAGCAGCATTGCTCTAAGACTCTGGTGTAAGTTACACGAACCCAGGGGTAGGGACAGCCGGTTCAGGTCCTCACCTGGGAAAGGCTAATGAAACAGAAGAGGAGCGGGAGGGAAGGTGTGAGTATAATTGTCCTTTAAGGATAAAGGACATACCTTTGAAGATTGTAATGTAACATATAGGCAAAGGAACGTGAAAATAAAGAAAACAAGCCTAAATAGAGGTGGGGGGTCCGACACCCAGCTGTCTGCCATGTACAATGCTGTTTGAACACCTTACCCTTTCCTATAACACCTCTTAGCCACTATTCAATCACGCCCTTACACCTGGCTGTGATATGCTAATTGGGATTTTCCAGGGTACATAATTACCACAGATTTCTGTACAATCATTCTGAATTAAGAAAGCCAGTCGGATGACTAGCGAAACGTCTTCAAGAACTAAACTTCAAGTCCTTTGATCTAATTGAATACAACAGATATACCATGACCTGGATGAATGAGAACCTTCACAAGCATGTTCCATTGTTAGAATAATAAGTGTGGGTGAAAGGGGACATCCCTGTCGTGTTCCATTTTTATAATGCAGGGATTGGATAGAGTCCCATTCATCTTAATACGGACTGTGTTGTGATGGTATAAGGCCATATTTTGTTTATGCATTCGTTCCTAATCTCAGGTTATGCAGTGTTGCCTGAGGAAAGACCAGTTTCTCGGTCAAATGCCTTCTCTGCATCCAGAGAGAGAAGGCACATTGGTACATTTATTTGGGCTTATGATAATAAAGTAATAGTTTTGATGAGTATCTTTAGTTGTCCTTGTTGGGGCGAATCCCACTTGTTCAGGATTTATCCATTTTGGTAAAAGGTCTTGTAATCGTATAGCTAGTACTTAAACATATAATTTTAATCAGGCATCTAAATTGATCAGGGAAATGGGATGATAGCTGCCTGGTGAGGAGGGTCTTTTCCTGTCTAGGGTTACTATGATATGGGTTTCTAGGGCTGAGGTCGGAAGGGACATTCAGGGGATATTGAGTTAAAAGCTTATAAGAAATGGTAGAAGCTCTTTCTGGAACACCTCATAGAATTGGCAGTGAAGCCATCTGGTCCTGGGCTTTTACCTGATTTTAGTGTTTTATGGCAGAAGAAGTTCTGTTTCGATGAAGGGTAGGTCTAGATCTAATAATTCCTCCGGAATCAAAAGCGGTGGATTCGATGTATGAGTTTATATTTTCTGTGGTGGGTGTGGGGTAATTGAGTATAGTGCGGTGTAAAATTCCTGGAACACTTTAGCAATGTCCTCCTACTTGTGTACCATGGTCTCGATTTCCCTTCTTATTTTATTAATATATGTATTAGAATACTTACATCTTAGAGAATTATTTGGCTATTTTATTTTTGCCTTTCATTTTATAACAACATCTTTATCCATATATAGGTATTAAAGTGATGACTTATTTTGTTTAGTTCTTTAGTTTAGGGGGTTAGCCTACAAAAAGACAAAGACCCAAAATATTCCTTCAGGTTTAGCATAAGAATAGTTGGCTTCTCAAGCACACATCTCATTTTGGGCTAGTTTTTCAATGGAACAAAAGCATAATGAAAGCAATGCATTCTAAAGTACACATTTGTGGCAAAGTGTGCTTGAGAAAATCTTTAGAATTTTTGAAGGCAAAAAAAAGTTTTTCAGCTGTTAAAGCTGCAAAAGTTGTCTACTTGCTTTAATGATCTGAAATGCCAGTACTTTAGGACACTGACATCACTGCTAGTTTTGTTGTTGCTATTTAATGACTCAGGACATATGCTGTTGCTTCGTTTCATCATGCCTAACCACTGTGTCCTGAGGAAGATCTTAAAGTACCTGCCAATTCTTTTAACATCTTCCTTACCCCTGCATGAAAATGCTTGCTGAATTTGCATAAAGATATAAGCCCATCTAGTTCAACCTTTTTAGACTATCCATAAACCTTACCTAACAGAGCAAAAAAAACAGCATTAAGGAAACTTTAATATTATTACATCACAATTCTGTTACAAATGGATTAAGAACAAAGTATTTCTCCACTTCTTAAGATTTAGTATAAATGGTCAAGTATGTCTTAATTGTATTCTTTCATATCTCTGCTACATGATGTGTACTACTATATTCACTGAGCAAACCCAAGCTGTCTCTAACCACACTACAAACAAAGACCAGTCTAGACCAAAGTCAAAGCATATGAAGAGGTTCCGCACACCCATAAGTTGACTGCAAATTAACTTTATATTCTCAGCTTAACACACATGACTTTTCTCAAGCTTAAAAATCAAGGCAAATAGGAGCAGCATGCTGATTTAATATTAGTAAGCACTGCATGACAAAACCATGGGTTTTTTCTTTTCATGACAGACATCTGGCAATCCAATGGCATACTTTTCTAGGTAAACACTTGCCCAACCAATTTCAGTCCATATTCCTGGCACGGCTGCTAGTTTCTAAAAGGCAAAGATAACAATTACAATTACAATAAAAAATTACAATTCGCCCAAGGTAATGCATTGATAATAATATGTATAAGGATCAACACAGAAAATAGTTAAGTGTAGGAAAGTCTCCCATTTTAGAAGACACATGTAAAACATATTCACATTACAAGAACAATTATATAGTTTTCGTTAAGGCCTTGTTGGACACATTGTATCCATTCTTTATCCATCTACATTCCTGTTTAAGTAAAACTTAATCCGAACCCCCATTTGAACCCACTGAAAAGCCCATGTGTGGCGAAAAAAAATGCTTCATCTTTTGTGGACTTAACATATGATCCATCTGCTGACTTCGACATTGTGACTGTGAACATGGGCAGATAAGCACTATACTAGAAGCCTTATAAAAACCAGTCCATAAGGAAAGTGCTTGGTGTATTTTTTAATTTTTATGAATATGTTCTTTAAACAACCCATGAGCACCTTTGCTTACTAGGACCAACACTGAAAATATCCTGTCCCTGTGTACCAAGGTAGTATTAATAATCAATATACACCTCTCTCTTGTAGAGTGGTTTTGGAACTATTTTATTTGATTACACCATCTTACTTGCGGAACTGTATGTGTGTTTTTATAAAATGCCGCAAGGCAGCTTCATGTCTGTATTTGGGGGCAAATGTCTCATGTCATTTTTATGCTCTTGTATGCAAATTGTAACTTTTCTGCTGGTTTGTCCCACATAACCCTGCCACAAGGCATTTTAGGTAGTATATCACATTTCATTTCCCAAGGGTGATGTTTGATTTCAAATACCCATTGTTAGGTGGTTAATTATTTCCCCTTTCATTAAATCATTGCAAACTTTTCAGTTTAAATCAGAATATGTATCCTGTAGATGTTGGGTTTATTTTGACCCGCTGATCAACAGCAAATCTCATTAAACGCCCCTACACATGAATGCAAAGCACCATTAGTTGTGTAGTCGGCTGTCTGTACCTAGCTAAAATTTAGTTTAAATGAAAGGCCGTTTCTACCTTTAAACGAGCTCAACCACCTCTCTTGTCCACAGCCCAATAACACAGAATGACTGACCAGAAAAGTAATAGGGTGGAAGCTGACGTGCTTCCTAGGCTTCTCCTGCACAGTGCCGCGACGAGCACAGCCTCAGACTCCCTCAGTGTGTGAGGGAGACAGGAAGTCCCTCTCCTCTCTCTGCTGTGTGAAGGACTTGCAGTCTGTCAGGAAGGTAAGGGAATCTTCTCTCTCACAGTGCGAAAACAGCCGTTTGTAGGCAGAGTTCTCACTCTGCCTGAAAGGCTGTTTCCACAAAGTTTTTTTTTGGGGGGGGTAGGGGTGTTCAAGTTCCACAGGACCTGTGAGGGGGTGCCTTAGGCCCACGAGTGGCAGGGCTATTAGGCCCCACCTGGTGAGTTGCGGGGCCATGGCACCTTGAGTGGGGCGGGCCACTGCACCCCGAGTGGGTGGTGCCACAGGGGCTGTAAGGAATGGGCCAAGGGGGCCTGCAACTGGAGGGACCATGGGGTCCATGAGTGGAGGAGGACCAGGGGGCTGCAAAAGGGAGGAGACACAGGGCAGATTACGGACATGGTTTCAGAGCAGGAAGCGGAGTGGCAGCAGGACCTGGTGAGGATGCTGCCATCACACACAAAAATGTAAATATCTTCAAAACTATGCAAAATAAACAATGGAATAAATTGCAAAAACTCTTCAAGGAGAGCATTCTTTCATTTACCTAGTCATTTTTGGACCACAGTTCCTCTTAAGGATCTTCCTTTTTTGAAAGCAAACTTTCTCATCTATTGATCTATTATCAATAAATGTCACCTTTTTCATTGCATTAAAGCATGGGCCGGTATTTTTTTAAAGGGCAGTCCCCCCCAAACTAAATTTAACCCATGCTGCAACACTGTGTAGTGTTAAAAATCCTTACCTTACTCCTCTGCTCCATATGGTTGTCTGCAGTGCTTGTCCAAAGTCCAGGAAAGTGGAATAGTAGGAGCCTGTCTTCCTGTGAAAGGTTCTGACCTCTTCTCTGTCCTCCCTGAGGACTCGGCATGCCCTGTGGCCCGATTCCTCCCTCCATTTCAGATCCATCAATTTATCTTAACATTAAACCCTATTTATGTAATGTAGCATATAAATTATACAATTCATACATGGTTAAGAAAAGCATATATGTATAAATTAAATATAAATGCAGCATACCTTGACACATTAGGAATGAGATCCCTGCCCTGAAGAGCTTACAATCTAAGTGGTTTGGGACATCCTGCAGACCTGACTGCAATGGGTCTAATAGGGTATATTCATATAATGGTTAAACACCTATGTTCAAAGTACTGTCACGGTATAATTTGTGTGTGACCTCCTCAATCACATTGACATATGTTCCTATTTCAATAGTTCTAAACTAATTCCAATGGACATGTTTTGAGTTACACTCACTTCTAATGTGGGGAGATCTGGGTGTATATCCCCCCAATCTATCGCTATATCTTTTATGCGTTTTTCTATGCTGAATCCTTCCTTCATTCACATTAATACTGCATATGTCGTGCACAAAAAACACTTTCATGTGTATTCAATAAAAGTTCTTATCGTTTAAAATGGTGCTAATTTTTTGGCCCCAACCAATCTGCTGTTAGCTTTCAATGTTAAATAAGATCTGATTGGTGTGGGGCAAAATTGCACCATTTTAAACGATAAGAACTTTTATTGAATCTCCCTGTTGTATCCCCAAACCGGACTCGCCCAACTCTCGTGGTCGGCCGGTGCTGGATTTTAGCATCCCTCACTAGCGATGGTCGGCCAGGACAAATCACTGTCATCGCAGCAAAAGTCACGAACAGACAGTTCAACCAAACCAGATCTTGCGGCTCCATAGGGAAACGCTTGATTGGCTGCGATTTACCAGCATACCTGATTGCCCGTTTGTCCACCACCGAGAATGGTTGCACGAGGGGCAACCATACCATAAATCTTTTCAGCAGTCGGTCAGCCAAAAATATGTGTGTGCTCGGCTTCAAGACTAGTGATACAAGGCAGCATTTCTCCAAGCAGATTTACAATCGTGCAAAACGAACGGAACCGATGGTGAAACAGCTCGAAGTTGAGGCCTCGATCTTTCTGCAGATTTCAGCTGGAAATTACAGAGAGATTGGGGAAGAAGTGGGGGTCTGCAGAAATTTTCCACCTGGCCCGATATTTGTTTTTCCAATAAACTGCTTGATCAAGCGGTCGATCAAAAAATGGAAAAACAGGTTTTGACTTTGGAGGATCTGATCGAAATGTCTAAATCGCTCCAATGAACACATATATAAGGTGCTTTAGACATTTTCCTATCCTATTGTGACTCTAAACAATTAACCATACTCTGAGATCCTACATGTAATTGTTTTATTCATCTGGTTTACATTTGTCATGATATCCTCTAATTTATCAGGCTCCTTTTCAGATAATAAAACTGTTGTCTACAAAACAAAAATAGGCTTTTATATGTTTTTTTTACCTAGGGTTTCTATGAAGGTACCTTTTTAGGTGGTAAACAAGGGGTTAGCAAGGAAGGGGCCACTGTAGAACCTATTGAGGTTACCCTTTTTTCTGGCCGCGCCCCCCCCCCCCAAAAAAAAAATAAATCCTTTTTCGGATTTAAAATATTTTTTTTTTTGTACATGCAAGTTTCAAACCATTATCAGAGGATTTAAACAGAAGAGGCGTGCAAATTGGAAAGGAAAACCGATGAATCCATTCATAAAAACCTTTTTCCTGTAGAAGATAAAGACTACTCGTCCCAGAGATCACCTGGACGTGTTCGTACCCAAACTGGTTAGCACTCATTACCCTACAAACCCAGTAATGTCAAAAGAGCTATATGAGACCCTCATCCCCCGTGGTACATAATTTTATTGTAAGTAAAGTTCCAGCCTTCAGGTCACCGGGACAAGGAAAACCAAACTACAGGTAAGTTAATACATGAAATTTATTAGTTTGGTTTCCTTGTCCTGGTGATCTGGATAGTGCGGAACCTTTACTTACCATAAAGATTTTGGATATATGAGTCATGCAACGGACCTGGGCCCTGGCACCGGGTCACAACGGAGAATATGGTAACTTACCTTGTGATGAGTGTCCTCTTCTCTGGATGAGTGATGTCAAGCGATGGGTCCGGGTTATACACACCTGGGCCACTATTCCTTAGAAGAATTGTTTAATGACATATACATTAATATGTGGTTTGACCCGTGATTGTTTTTTTACCATGGTACCACAGTGGAATATCCATCTGGCTTTGGCTTTACGTAAGGCTATATCTAAACTACTCCCTGGCCTACCTTCACTTAATGCTAAAATCGTTAGATACCCTGTACTGAAAGGTAACACAAATTGCTATGATTACAACACTGCAAAATGTCTGGCTACAGGACTCCTAGCATTATAGTCCTGATGTCCTAACATGTTCCCTTAGTGTTCGATTTTAGAGACTGGGAAGTACAGCCCACATATTGTATTAAGCAATGTGACATGTAGAAGATAGACCAACCAAGGAGTCCCACATATTTTAATGTTATACTGTTGCCCTGAAGCAGTGCTCAGAAGTGGAAAGCTATCTTAATATAGTTACATGTGAGACAGCGATTTTTACCACATATGAAAGTACCTTTGTATTTTACCAATTATGTTTAGACCTGTATTACTAGTAATAGACTGGGGCCCATAATGTTTACCATAGTGTAACTCGCCCTACGGGCCACAAACTGATTCCTTGACTCAATACTTGATGCTCATGAAGAATAGGTAAGTATTTCTGTATAATTCAGAGTATTGGTTGCTAAAACAGGTGGTGAAACCACTTTCTCTTTAAAATTTTGTTTATTGGCACGTGTGAATAGTGCCCTTTTCCTTGGGTTTAAAATTGATAAGGTAGCCTTTTGAGCCTTTACCTTGCATCATAGCTAAGGAACCCCTTATCTCAATTTATTTCGTCACATTGAGGGCTCTTTGGAATGCCATTGTTATTGTTGTCATTTAATACCCCATTTAAAAGTCGTCCTTACTCTGAATGGCACCAATGTTGATACCTTTAACTATGAGGGGATACTGGAAGTGGAGCAAATTCTGGATGTACTTTGGCACACTGTTGTTGGCTAATAAAGCCATACATTTGGTAGGCGCAGGTCCCTCTAGCCCTACTCTACTTCCAGGACTTCACAATACAAGAAAGGTTTTAAGAGTAAGAGACACACTAACTTTATGTGATGCATTCTTATTTACTGAAAGAAAACATAGCATACAACTTTTCGGGGACTCACGAGGTCCCGGAGGAAGTTGTATGCTTGTTTTTGCACTAATAAAGAATTGCATCACTCGAGTTGGTGTGCTCCTCTACTCTATACTCTTGGATGACTGGAATGCATGGGAATTGAACTCCTGCCGTGTTTTGGAAGTATGACCTTGACATTATGGTGATGTCCAAAAATTCAGGTTTTTTCCCTCCATTTCATGCGTAAATTTTAATTCAAGACATTCATTATTAAGTGCTAATAAATTCCCACAAACTGTAATTCGATCACTTTCCACAACAATTGACCGATCATCAAATAACCGTTTTTTTATCCAATGTTTTTTTTTCACATTTTTTAAACAAGACAACAGACATCACTTTAGTAAAACTAGCATTTCCTCCCACCATTCCATATATAAAGTGGCATACGTGGGGCAAATTCCCCCATCGCTCCCCCCCCTATTTGAGGAAATACACCTGATCACAACAGAATAATGTGCATGAAAAGAACCAATATAGCTCCCTCCCCCAGCCCCACACGCCATAGCAACTTTTGTCAGAACCCACCCCCCCCAACAATCTTAAATTCCCTCTGCTTCATGAAACTGCAACAGGGGGGCTGGACCGGCAACTGCCTGTTGATTGGCTGAGAGCGCAAATCATCGACACCGCTTCCGGCTTCAGACGCCGGGGGAAAGAGGTAAGGTAAGTATAGTTCGGGGGGATTTGTCTGCAAATATTACTGTGGTGTTGGTCTGGAGAAGTAGCCCTACCATAACCATCAAAATGGGTTTTGTAGCTGGGGTGGGAGGGAGAAACAGAGGGGAGAGAGGTGGGGGGCTGCCACTGAGCATGTGCCATACCTTGTTTACATAGCAGATTCCACAAGCACCCTAGGCACCTGCCTAGGGCCCAGGAAACTCTGGGGGCACGCTTAGACAGTACAATATTAATAGCTATACATAATATACCAAAAAAAGGGGCCCCTAAATGTGGCCCTGCCTAGGGCCCCCATCTGATCTTAACCCATCTCTGCTTTGTTGAGGTATGGAAATTGCAGGGACCGGATGACTCATGTGACAGACTCCTACACTACACTTTCCTGGACTTAGAACAGAACACAGCAGAAACCCATTTTGAAGCAGGGATGTAATTAAGGATTTTTAACACCACTAGTTTGGGTAAATTTTAATTTGGGGTGGCCATGCTCTTTAAAATATATAATTGATCAATAAAATAATGGAATCCAGTGCATTTCCTCTGGGAAATTGTATACAACTTTTATCTTTGTCATTTTCTTGTCATTTAGTGACTTTGTCACTAGCAGCTGTGCCAGAATGGACTGAACTGGTTGAGCCTATTATTAGTTACCTAGAAATGACTTCTAATAATGAGAATAACGGGCATCAGGTATGCTGGTAAATCATCAACCAATCCAAAGGGCAAACATTTGTACAAAAAAAAATGTTCAACCAAAAAGGGCACAAACAGGCAGATATACAATTCAAACTGCCTGACCCATTTTAGTAGGAGACTAACTAAAACAGTAGATAAGAACGCAATCAGGAGTGACCACTAGTTTGTCTAAGCATGGTACAAGACAATAAACATGAATCTATTTATAAAATACTGTCCAAACACTTTAATGTAATGAAAAACCTTTATTGTATAACAAACCAAGATTGATAAAAGTTTGGTTTCAAAAGGAGATCCTTAAGGATCAATATAGCCTAGTTACAGATGTCTGACTAACTAGATTTCTTAATGCCTTTTTCCTAGATGTGTGAAATAAAGCGCTTGGATTTCAAGCTTTTCAGCAGGGCCTGATGTAAATGTATTGTATGTATTATAATGTAATTGTGAAGCCCCACAGAAGATGCTGGCACTATATAAATCCACAATAATAATACTAAACACATTTAGATCCATTTACAAATGTGGTTTCCAAGCTCAAACCTTATATTATACACATTAGTCTATTTGGAACAGTTTTAAGGTTCCCATTCATTGGGCCGATATTACGATCAATCCGACATGCGAGTAGACATTTTCATTGATTGGCCAAAACATTTTCCCGATCTTATTATGCCGAAATTGGATTGTAATATCAATCATAATTTTAATAGGTTAGGTAGATGATTGGTTGAATGATCATATTATTTTTGAAGTTCCGATTAAATGTAAATGTAATGTAACCTCACAACTGGCATTGGACATCAATCACCAAACTAATTGAATGTCGAACAATATGTATGGTACATCTACGAACAATTAACATTGTATATCTGTCTATCAAAGTATCGTTCAGTGTTATCACAATAACTATCGCAAAAACCATTTGTAGTGTATGGCCACAAATCGATGTATTGCACATCTATTGCTTTGCCGAAACTACGTACAAATCTATTCTTCACAAATCCATGCTGATTACTATCTAAAATGTCAGTACTTAAGACAAATAATTGAATTATTTCTGAATATATTCAAATGAGCTTTTTTGTACCTTCCCCACCACTCACTCTGTATAATACAATTTAAAGGGGAAGTTCAGTGCAAATACACATGCTTTTCAGAAAAAAAAGAGCAGATTTTTTTCATCCCAATGACCTTAATCTGCCAATTCAGCATTTTGTCTGTGTATAAATAAATGCAACTGAAATACTGACTTCCTGTTTGCAGGAACCCTAGTAGAGACCGTTATGGTCTTGCCCTTGACCCAACGCTTGGGTTGATACAGTTGCTCAGTACAGATCTGAGCATCTTTGACCCATCCAACAGCCAATCAGTAGAAATTACTGTTAGGAACATTCCAAGCATGTGGTGCATCCTGTGAAGAAGAAGGACAATTAGAACCTGAAATGTCAGCTCACTAATTTCAACAGCAGGGAACAGCAAAGGGCATGAAATCAACTGATTTTTCAAAATGGGAGACAATATGTAGAATAACTAAGAAGGCATTACACAAACTAATAATTTAACAAATATTGATAATTTCCACTGAACTGTCCCTTTAATAAAAGTCATACAGGTTTTTTTATATGTACATATGTATGTTGCAGGGAGATTTAATATCACTAATATAAGTGTAAAACCCCCACATCCTGATGTAATAAGTTCTCCAGATTCAATTGCCCTTAAGTTAGTATTTGAGGTTGAATATAGATATACGTCCATCCAGTTAAACCTACTCAGCAATACCCACATTTCCTGCCTAACTGTTTATCCAGGGGAAATTTAAAAAAAGCCTGATTCCAAGTGGCAATCGGAAATATCCCTGGATAAACTCTTCTTTATGATTCAATACCAGTAACCTGCAACATTCCTTGTTTTCAGAAACTCATCCAGCTTTCTTTTGAAATGATGAACCTGCCATTACAATGTCCAAGTTCCATAGTTTTACCGTTCACACAGTGAAAAACCCTTTCCAAACTTTAGGACTAAATATCTCTTCTTCAATATCTGTTGTATTCAATTAGATCAACTGGACTTGAAGTTTAGTTCTTGAAGATGTTTTGCTAGTCATCCGACTGGCTTTCTCAATTCAGAATGACTTGTACAAGAATCTGTGGCAATTATGTACCCTGGAAAAACCCAATTAGCATATCACAGCCAGGTGTTTAGGGCGGGATTGCATAGTGGCTAAGAGGTGTGATAGGAATGCCCAGGGTAAGGTGTCAAAACAGCATTGTACAGACAGTTGATGTCGAACCCCCCACCTCTATTTAGGCTTGGTTTCTTTATTTTCAAATAAATGGCCTCCTTGACACCTCTCTTGATCCAGTCATGTTCCTTTGCCAATATGTTAACATTACAATCTTCAAAGGTATGTCCTTTATCCTTAAGATGCAGGTACACCGCTGAGTCCTGACCCGAGGAATTGGCTCTTCTGTGCTGGGCCATACGTTGATGCAGTTGCTGTTTGGTCTCACCCACAAACAAATCAGAGCATTCTTCACTGCACTGTCGCTTATCTTGTGTTTCGGTATTGGGTCTTTCGGATGTACCAATTGTTGCATCAGTGTGTTGTTTGGTTTAAAGCAGACAGGGATACGGTGTTTATTGAAAATTCTTCTTAATTTCTCGGAGACTCAGGCCCTGCTGAAAAGCTTGAAATCCAAGCGCTTTATTTCACACAGACAACCTATCAGTATCCTTTTATAATTGTGGGGGAAACCGGAGTGTCCAGAGGTTATCACTGATACCTTGCAGCGCTGAGGTCCTGAGTTCTATTCCACCCTTTGACACATCTGCAAGGAGTTTGTATGTTCTCCCTGTGCTTCCGTGGGTTTCCTCTGGATACTCCAGTTTCCCCCACAATCATAAAGGCATACTCATAGGTTGTATGTGTCAAATAAATGTGCTTAGATTGTAAGCTCTTCAGTGCAGGGCCTGATGTGAATGTATACATGTAATTGTAAAGCACTACGGAAGATGTTTGCGCTGTATAAATCAATAATAATAACCCACGCAAGCATAAGGGGAACACAACCGTTGAGTTGAGATAAAGCACTTGAGGCCAAATTAAGATCCCAAGGAAGAACTAATGACAGTCTAATTTTTCTAAGAGGTGTAAAAAACTAAATCTTTCCACACCTGGGTGAAAAATAGGAACCTAAAAATGGAGATACTTGGTAAGTGGAACTCTTCCCTCTTGGCTATTTTCCCTTTATTTTCCATCAATCCAAAGAAACCTTCACAGCTACTGTAAGAAAATGTAAACTCAAGACAGATCATTTGTATTGTATTGTATAATGTGTTGCATGGCTTAAAAACATTGACTGGAATCCCAGACACGAAACTGCTCAGGCAACAGCTTCCATCAGTGAGGTTTTGAGACTCAGTAGCACAGACAATCCTTTTCTGAAATTGTATTGAGACCTTGAAACACTTTTGGCACAATAGATCAATACCAAATGTTATTCTTTTACAAAATTAAAACACTTTTAATTTTATGAATATCTCTTTTACCTGTCCACCTACCTTGTGGGTTTCATCATACTCTCAACTCAACCCATCTATCTAGCTAATTGTCTAAACAAGGTGTCACACTGAGACCCTGTTTCAGCAAAAAATGTTGAGATTATAAATATTAGTTTGGTAAAACCTGAGGGGTAAAATATGAATATGGAGTGTAGACACCCACCTTTCACATCCAGAGATGCTACCTCCTGGGTCAGATATTCCAGATCAGATTTCTAGTTTTTCATTTTGGACTTTCATGAACTAAATTGAGTTTCTTTAACTTTAAATATAGAACTTGTCTACATAAGCCCTTGTTCCTTAGAATGAAGAAATTGGAATAAAACGAGGCCACCAACTAGCTCAAATGGGACGCATTTAGAAGTGCAGTTACAAGAAAAATTTTTAAAAACGCCACAACCCACCCCCCACACACACACTCTCCCCCTTCTAGTGGTATTTTAGTGAAGTCGGTTAGTATGGAGAGTCACACACGTTTTTGCACACTTTACTGATCCTAAAAATTCTATACGGTCTTTATTTGGTACCTCTGCAAAATTTCCTTATAAAATATAAGTCCTCCTTCTCTTAATTTTATTTTTCCTTCATTCTCTTATATCACATGTTATAGTTTAAATCCATTGCATTACAATCCTCAGTTCAAAAAAGACTGAATACTAGGAAACTGGTTGCTAGCCAAACAAAAACCTGGTGGTTATCTAGTGACCTGAAGATAATTGTTTTTGTTATTTTACAAACCTTACTGAGGAGCAGGTCAGACTTTTTGTACTGCAGTCCAGGTTGTGGGTAGATTGTAGGTGGGGGTGATACTCTTTTTATTGGTGAGACACTTTAGAGGAACATAAATGGAACTTTTATCTCTTATGCTCATTTATGCTCAGTTCGGTAATCCATAATATGTTAGCTGGGCATACAGTTGTTTTCCAGAAGCTTGGAAGTACCATCCTTCCAGCTGTAAGGAAGTGTCTTAATAGTTGTTTTTTTTGTGTTCAACAGAGCCGGAAATCATGGAAAACAGTACAGTTTGGTTTGGTGTGAGGGATTGAGCAGTGATTTTGTTATAAGTTCCAAAAATTGATTTCCAAAAGGGTTATGAGAGGGCACAGTAACCATATGTGGGATAGTGATCCAGGCGCACTTTGGCATCTCCAACATGTGTTTGGGGTGATAGGGAACATTTTGTGTAATATTAGCAGGCTGCGGTCTCCCATTTGGTGGTAAAGGTTGGTAGGGTGGTTTCCGTCGTTTCCTTCAGAAGGGAGTATACTTTTGAAATAACATGTTTTGGAGGAACGGAGGCTAGGCAAATGTTTTCAAATAGAGTAATCTTTTTATGCCTGGAAGTTGCAAATTTCGGGGCATTGTAGATAGTGTAGGAGTTGGTATATTCTAGAAATGCGAAGAGGTAAATGTAGTTTCTGTAGGAGTGTGTTTAGCGGAATACGTTGGTTTGTATCAAGGCATGTGCAAATCTAGGATTGTCTTGAATGTCCCATTTTAGAAAATTATCCGTATGTAGTTCGGGTAGAAATGTGGATTTTTAAATATTGGAGGTAAAAGTCCGGATATTCAGTCAGCTTATATACTAATTATTATATACATATAATAATATATTATATATATATATATATATAATATAATATATATATTATATTACACAAAAGACTCCAGCACTCAACTACACATACAATTATAAATGAATGGAGTAAAAGAAATAGACATGTATGCACAGCAATGAAGGGTAATCACCTGCACTGTAGTTCAAATGGATACCTTTAGTTACATTGTTTGTACAAAACATGCATAAGCTGATGCGCCACTCCAAGGCAGTATCCTAGCATCAGTCCTAACCTAGTGAAAAAAATATATTTCCCTGGGGCTACCAGGCCAAACCTGCTTCTCTCTTTGTCTAGTATGACCTTTCCAAGGACTCAAATGAGCTTACAAAGCTTCTATACCTTTTTAAACCTTCTTCTGGACTGCCTTAAAGGGGCGGAGATACATTTACACAGGGAGCAAAGCATATAATAGGGCTTTGGCCGCACTGCCTTAATAATACAAATATAAACAATGCTGCTCAAACCTTTATTCAAAAATACTTTCAGGTGCGGTGCAATGGAGGACCGGCAATTTTACATTACACAAAAGACTCCAGCACTCAACTACACATACAATTATAAATGAATGGAGGTAAAAAGAAATAGACATGTATGCAAGCAATGAAGGGTAATCACTGCACTGTAGTTCAAATGGATACCTTTAGTTACATTGTTTGTACAAACATGCATAAGCTGATGCGCCACTCCAAGGCAGTATCCTAGCATCAGTCCTAACCTATATTTATATATATATATAAATTATATATATATATATATATATATATATACATATATCAAAAATAAAAAGGTTCCGAGCACTCCTTCTTCACTCTTTTTTGGTTTTATTATGGACAGATTTGAGGCACTGTGTTCCTTGAAGCACCCGACATATATAAAATAAAATATAAAACAAATTGGCGACAAGGCCATAGGAAGGCACGCTCTGCAACAAGCGTGCCTTCCTATGGCCTCGTTGCCGACGGGAGGAGGGGCGGAGCCTACCAGAGCAGCATTGCTCTAAGACTCTGGTGTAAGTTACACGAACCCAGGGTGAGGGACAGCCGGTTCAGGTCCTCACCCTGGGTAAAGGCTAATGAACACAGAAGAGGAGCGGAGGGAAGGTGAGTATAATTGTCCTTTAAGGATAAAGGACATACCTTTGAAGATTGTAATGTTAACATATAGGCAAAGGAACGTGAAAATAAAGAAAACAAGCCTAAATAGAGGTGGGGGGTCGACACCAGCGTTCTGCCATGTACAATGCTGTTTTGACACCTTACCCTGTTCCTAAACACCTCTTAGCCACTATTCAATCACGCCCTTAACACTGGCGTGTGATATGCTAATTGGGATTTTCCAGGGTACATAATTACCACAGATTCTTGTACAAGTCATTCTGAATTAAGAAAGCCAGTCGGAATGATAGCGAAACGTCTTCAAGAACTAACTTCAAGTCCATTGATCTAATTGAATACAACAGATATACCATGACCTGGGTGAATGAGAACCTTCACAAGCATGTTCCATTGTTGTTAGAATATAAAGTGTGGGTGAAAGGGGACATCCCTGTCGTGTTTCATTTTTATAATGCAGGGATTGGATAGAGTCCCATTCATCTTAATACGGACTGTGTGTGATGTATAAGGCCATTATTTTGTTTATGCATGTCGTTCCTAATCTCAGGTTATGCAGTGTTGCCTTGAGGAAAGACCAGTTTACTCGTCAAATGCCTTCTCTGCATCCAGAGAGAGAAGGCCATTGGTACATTTATTTGGGCTTATGATAATAAAGTAATAGTTTGATGGTAGTATCTTAGTTTCCTGTTTTGGGGCGAATCCCACTTGTTCAGGATTTATCCCTTTTGGTAAAAGGTCTTGTAATCGTATAGCTAGTATTAACATAATATTTTAATCAGGCATCTAAATTGATCAGGAAATGGGATGATAGCTGCCTGGTGAGGAGGGGTCTTTTCCTGTCTTAGGATTACTATGATATGGGTTTCTAGGGCTGAGGTCGGAAGGGACATTCAGGGATATTGAGTTAAAAGCCTTAATAAGAAATGTAGAAGCTCTTTCTGGAACACCTCATAGATTTGGCAGTGAAAGCCATCTGGTCCTGGGCTTTTACCTGATTTTAGTGATTTTATGGCAGAAAGAAGTTCTGTTTCGATGAAGGGTAGGTCTAGATCTAATAATTCCTCCGGAATCAAAAGCGGTGGATTCGATGTATGAGTTTATATTTCTGTGGTGGGTGTGGGGCAATTGAGTATAGTGCGGTGTAAAATTCCTGAACACTTAGCAATGTCCTCCTACTTGTGTACCATGGTCTCGATTTCCTTCTTATTTATTAATATATGATTAGAATACTTCATCTTAGAGAATTATTTGGCATTTTATTTTTGCCTTTCATTTATAAACAAATCTTTATCCATATATAGGTATTAAAGTGATGAATTATTTTGTTTAGTTCTTTAGTTTAGGGGGTTAGCCTACAAAAAGACAAAGACCCAAAATATTCCTTCAGGTTTAGCATAAGAATAGTTGGCTTCACATATAGAATGCCAGCAGTATCTCATTTTGGGCTAGTTTTTCAATGGAACAAAAGCATAATGAAAGCAATGCATTCTAAAGTACACATTTGTGCAAAAGTGTGCTTGAGAAAATCTTTAGAATTTTTGAAGGCAAAAAAAGTTTTTCAGTGTTAAAGCTGCAAAAGTGTCTACTTGCTTAATGATCTGAAATGCCAGTACTTTAGGACACTGACATCACTGCTAGTTTTGTTGTTGCTATTTAATGACATCAGGACATATGCTGTTGCTTCGTTCATCATGCCAACCACTGTGTCCTGAGGAAGATCTTAAAGTACCTGCCAATTCTTTAACATCTTCCTTACCCTGCATGAAAAAGTGCTTGCTGATATTTGCATAAAGATATAAGCCCATCTAGTTCAACCTTTTTAGACTATCAAAACCTTACCTAACAGAGCAAAAAAAACAGCATTAAGGAAGACTTTAATATTATTACATCACAATTCTGTTACAAATGGATTAGAACAAAGTATTTCTCACTTCTTAAGATTAGTATAAATGGTCAAGTATGTCTTATTTGTATTCTTCATATCTGCTACAATGATGTGTACACTATATTCACTGAGCAACCCAAGCTGTCTCTAACCACACTACAAAGAACAGTCTAGACCAAAGTCAAAAAGCATATGAAGAGGTTCAGCACACACCATAAGTTAGACTGCAAATAACTTTATATTCTCAACATATTTGGTCACACGTGACTTTTCTCAAGCTTAAAAATCAAGGCAATAGGAGCAGCATGCTGATTTAAATAGTTAAAGCACTGCATGACAAAACCAATGGGTTTTTTTCTTTTCATGACAAGACATCTGGCAATCCAATGGCATACTTTCTAGGTAAATAACACTTGCCAACCATTTCAGTCCATATTCCTGGCACGGCTGCTAGTTTCTAAAGGCAAAGATAAACAATTACAATTACAATAAAAATTACAATTTGCCCAAGGTAATGCATTGATAATAATATGTATAAGTGATCAACAGAAAATTATGTTAAGTGTAGGAAAGTCTCCCATTTTAGACACATGTAAGAAACATATTCACATTACAAGAACAATTATAATAGTTTTCGTTAAGGCCTTTTGGACACATTGTATCCATCTACATTCCTGTTTAAGTAAAACTTAATCCGAACCCCCATTTGAACGCCACTGACAAAGCCCAGTGTGGCGAAAAAATGCTTCATCTTTTTGGACTTAACATATGATCCATTCTGCTGACTTCGACATTGTGACTGTGAACATGGGCAGATAAGCACTATACTAGAAGCCTTATACTAAAACCAGTCCATAAGGAAAGTGCTTGGTGTATTTTTTCTTTTATGAATATGTTCTTTAAACCATGAGCACCTTTGCTTACAGGACCACACATGAAAATATTCCGTGCCCTGGTACCAGTATATTGTATAATCATCGAATACAACAAAGGAGGATTAGGATCCTGCACACCTAAACATCAAAAAAATCATCATTTATTCCATACTGGTGCTCTAAGCTCTGTAGCTAGCAGACAAGATCATAAGGGTAAGACATGCTAGGCACACCAGTCTTGATGGTGAAAAAACTTCTTTTAATGGTAACGTTCGGAACCAGTGTAGTCTCCTCAGACCAAACAACAACTGATGTTTTTTTGGTCTGAGGAAGGAACCACACTGGTTCCGAAACATTACCATTAAAGAAGTTTTTCACCATCAAGACTGGTGTGCCTAGCATGTCTTACCCCTATTGATAATCAAATCACCTTCTCTTGTAGGTTTTGGAACTATTTTATGTATACACCATCTTACTTGCGGAACTGTATGTGTGTTTTCATTAAAATGCCGCAATGCAGGCTTCATGTCTGCTATTTGGGGCATAATGTCTCATGTCATTTTTATGCTCTTGTATGCAAATTGTAACTTTTCTGCTGGTTTGTCCCACATAACCCATGCCACAAGGGCATTTTAGGTAGTATATCACATTTCTATTTTCCCAATGGTGATGTTTGATTTCAAATACCCATTGTTAGGTGGTTAATTATTTCCCCTTTCATTAAATCATTGCAAACTTTACAGTTTAATCAGAGATATGTATCCTGTAGATTTTGGGTTTATTTTGACCCTGCTGATCAACAGCAAATCTCAATTAAACGCCCCTACACAAATGAATGCAAAGCACCAATTAGTTGTGTAGTCGGCTGTCTGTACCTAGCTAAAATTTAGTTTAAATGAAAGGCCAGTTTCTACCTTTAAAACGAGCCATCAACCACCTCTCTATGTGCTCCACAGCCCAAGATACACAGAAATGACTGACCAGAAGTTAATAGGTGGGAGGTGACGTGACATTCCTGAGGCTCTCCTGCACAGTGCCGACGACGAGCACACGCCTCAGACTCCCTCAGTGTGTGAGGGAGACAGGAAGTCCTCCTCCTCTCTGCTGTGTGAAGGACCTGCAGCTGCAGAGAAGGTAAGGGAATCTACAGCCTCTCTCTCACAGTGCGAAAACAGCCTTTTAGGCAGAGTTCTTCACTCTGCCTGAAAAGGCTGTTTCCACAAGTTTTTTTTTTGGGGGGGGGGGGGGTAGGGGGTGGTGTCAGAGTGTCCCACAGGACTGTGAGGGGGGCCTTAGCACCCACGAGTGGACAGGGCTTAGGCACCTGTGGAGAGGCGGGGCCATGGCACCTGTGAGTGGGCGGGGGCCACTGCACCCGCGAGGGGTGGTGCCACATGGGGCTGTAAGGGAATGGGCCAAGGGGGGCCTGCAACTGGAGGGACCATGGGGTCCATGAGTGGAGGGACCAGGGGGGCTGCAAAGGGGAGGAGACACAGGGCAGATTGACGGACATGGTTTCAGAGCAGAAGGAGCAGGAGAGTGCAGAGGACCTGGTGATGATGCTGCCTATCACAACCAAAAATGTAAAATATCTTCAAAACTATGCAAAATAAACAATGGAAATAAATTGCAAAAACTCTCAGGAGAGCAATTCTTATCAATTACCTAGTCATTTTGGACCACAGTCCTCTTAAGGATCTTCCTTTTTTGAAAGACAACTTTATCATCTATTGATCTATTATCAATAAATGGGCACCTTTTTCATTGCATTAAAGCATGGGCCGGTATTTTTTTAAAGGGCATGTCCACCCCCAAAACTAAAATTTAACCCCATGCTGCAACCACTGTGTAGTGTTAAAAAATCCTTACCTTACTCCTCTGCTCCATATGGTGTCCTGCAGTGCTTGTCCAAAGTCCAGGAAAGTGAATAGTGGAGCCTGTCTGCCTGTGAAAAGGTTTCTGCCTCTTCTCTGTCCTCCTGAGGACTCAGCATGCACCCTGTGACCTGATTCCTCCCTCCATTCAGATCCATCAATTTTATCTTAACATGAAACCCTATTTATGTATGTAGCATATAAATTATACAATTTCATACATTGGTTAAGAAAGCATATATGTATAAATTAAATATAAATGCAGCATGCCTTGACACATTAGGAATGAGATCCCTGCCCTGAAGAGTTACAATCTAAGTGGTTGGGACATCCTGCAGACCTGACTGCATGGGTCTAATAGGGTATTATTCATATAATGGTTAAACACCTCAGGTTCAAAGTTATGTCACGGTATAATGTGTGTGTGACCTCCTCAATCACATTGACTATGTTCTAATTCAATAGTTCTAACTAATTCCAATGACATGTTTTGAGTTACACTCACTTCTAGATGTGGGGAGATCTGGGTGTATATACCCCAGATCTATCGCTAATCTTTTATGCGTTTTCTATGCTGAATCCTTCCTTCATTCACATGAATACTGCATATGTTGGGGCACAAAAACACTTTCAGGGTTATTCAATAAAAGTTCTTATCGTTTAAAATGGTGCTAATTTTTGCCCCAACCAATCTGATGTTAGCTTTCAAATGTTAAATAAGATCTGATTGGTTGGGGCAAAATTAGCACCATTTTAAACGATAGAAACTTTTATTGAATCTCCCTGTATGTATCCCCAAACCGGGACTCGCCCAACTCTCTTGGTGGTCGGGTGCTGGATTTTAGCTCCCTCACTAGCGAGTGGTCGGCCAGGACAAATCACTGTCATCGCAGCAAAAGTACAGAACAGACAGTTCACCACAAACAGATCTTGCGGCCCCATAGGGAAACGCTTGATTGGCTGCGATTTACGCAATACCTGATTGCCCGTTTGTCCAGCCACCGAGAATGTTTGCAGCTATTGGAACCATACCATAAATCTTTCAGCAGTCGGTCAGCCAAAAATATTGTTGTGTGCTCGGCTTCAAGCTAGTGATACAAGGGCAGCATTTCTTCCAAGCAGATTTACAATCGTGGGCAATGAACGGAAATCCGATGGGAAGAACAGCTCGAAGTTTGAGGCCTCGATCTTTCTGCAGATTTCAGCTGGAAATTAGCAGAGAGATGGGAAGAAGATGGGGGTCTGCAGAAAATTTTCCACCTGGCCCGATCTTTGTTTTTCCATAAACGCTTGACATTGTCAAGCGGTCGATCAAAAAATGGAAAAACAGGTTTTGACATTTGGAGGGATCTGATCGAATTCTAAATCGCTCCAATGAACACATATATAAGTGCTTTAGACATTTTCCTATCCTATTGTGACATCTAAAAATTACCATACTCTGAGATCCTACATTATTAATTGTTTTATGCATCTGTTTATATTTGTCATGATATCCTCTAATTTATCAGCTCCCTTTTCAATATAAAATTGTTGTCTACAAAACAAAAATAGGCTTTTATATGTTTTTTAACCTAGGGTTTCTGTGAAAAGGTACCTTTTTATGGTGGTAAACAGGGGGTTAGGCAAGGGAAGGGGCCCTGTAGAACCTATTGAGGTACCCTGTTTCTGGCCCGCCCCCCCCAAAAAAAAATCCTTTTTCGGATTAAATATTGTTTTTTTTGGCAGCAAGTTCAAACAATGTATCAGGGATAACAAAAGAGGCGTGCACATTGAAGAAAACCGATGATCCCATTCATAAAACCCTTTTTCCTTTATTGAAGATAATGATAACATCGTCCAGAGATCACCTGATGTGTTTCGTACCCAAACTGGTACTTAGTCATAGTAAATGGCTCTGGTAGGTAAGGAGGGGGAAGTCCTTTAACTCCTTGGGCTCCATCCCCTTATTACCAAAACAAACACACTGCCACAATGCATCATATCACTAACATTTGTATATAGCATAGATCTTTAACATAATTAAATGTCCTCACACAGATTAAACAATAAAACAACATCTAGTTATACTACACAAAAAGGTCTTTTCAGATATATATACACACGAAGATCATAGACCACGAAAATAAGATGGAAACTATCTATAACACTTGATCACACAAAATAGGACACACACATATACAATGATATACCTAAAAATTCAAAACAGAATAAAAATGGAAATCAAGAATGGGAATAAAGTTAGCACTCATTTACCCTACAAACCCAGTAATGTCAAAAGAGCTATATGAGCCCCTCAGCACCCTGGTACATAATCTTTATTGTAAGTAGAAGGTTCCGCACTATCCAAGGTCACCGGGACAAGGAAAACCAAACTACAGGTAAGTAATACATGAAATTTATTTAGTTTGGTTTTCCTTGTCCTGGTGATCTTGGATAGTGGGAACCTTTTACTTACCATAAAGATTTTGGATATATGAGTCCATGCAACGGACCTGGGGCCACTGGCACCCGGGTCACACGGAGAATATGGTAACTTACCTTATGATGACTGTCTCTTCTCTCTGATGCACAGCTGATCAAGCGATGGGTCCGGGGTTATACACACCTGACCACTATTCTTTTTAGAGAATTGTTTAATGAGCATATACATTAATAGTGTGGGGTTGAGCCCGTGATTGTTTTTTTTTACCATGGTACACAAGGTGAATATCCATCTGGCTTTGGCTTTAACGTAAGGCTATATCTAAACATCTCCCTTGCCTACTTTCTACTAATGCTAAAATCCGTTAGATACCCTGTACTGAAAGGTAAACACAAATTGCTATGATTACACACTGCAAAATGTCTGGCTACAGGACTCCTAGCATTATTAGTCCTGATGTCTCTAACAGTTCCCTTATTTCGATTTTAGAGACTGGGAAGTACAGCCCACATATTGTATTAAGCAATGTGAGCATGTAAGAAGATAGACCATCCAAGGAGTGTCACAATATTTAATGTTATACTGTTGCCCTGAAGCAGTGCTACAGAAAGTGGAAGCTATCTTAATATAGTTACATGTGAGACAGCGATTTTACCACATATGAAAGTACCTTTGTATTTTAGCCAATTATGTTTAGAACCTGTATTACTAGTAAATAGACTGGGGCCAATAGTTACCTAGTGTACTCGCCTATGGGCCACAAACTTGATTCCTTGACTCAATACTTGATGCTCATGAAGAATAGGTAAGTATTTCTGTATAATTCAGAGTATTGGTTGCTAAAACAGGTGGTGAAAACCACTTTCTCTTTAAAATTTTGTTATTGGCACGTTTGAATAGTGCCCTTTTCCTTGGAGTTTAAATTGATAAGGTAGCGGTTGAGCCTTATTACCTTGCATCATAGCTAAGGAACCCTTATTCAATTTATTTCTGTCACATTGAAGGGCTCTTTGGAATGCCATGTTAATTGTGTCATTTAATATCCCCTATTTAAAGTTGCAAGACTGCAATGCAAATCATCAAATTGAGAGAGTTCCTCCTAACCTGAGGAACTGCACAAATGGTATACCTTTAAAGCTATGAGGGGGATGACTGGAAGTGAGCAAATTCTGGATGTACTTTGGCACACTGTTGTTGGCTATAAGCCAGACAAGTTGGTAGGCGCAGGTCCTCTAGCCCTCTACTTCCAGGACTTCACAATACAAGAAAGGTTTAAGAGTAGAGGAGCACACTACTTAGGTGATGAATCTTTATTTAGTGCAAAAACATAGCATACAACGTTTCGGGACTCACAGTCCCTGAGGAAGTTGTATGCTATGTTTTTGCACTAATAAAGAATTCATCACCGAAGTGTGTGCTCCTCTACTCTTAAACCTTGCTTGGATGACTGGAAGTGGCATGAGAATTGAACTTCCTGCAGTGGTTTTGAAGTATGACCTTGACATTAATGGTGATGTCCAAAAAATTCAAGGTTTTTCCTCCCATTTCATGCGTAAATTTTAAATCAAGACATATTATTAAGTATGCTAATAAATTCCACAAACTTGTCATTCTGATCCTGTCCACACAATTGAAAGATCACAATAACCTTTTTATCAAATTTTTTTTTCACATTTTTAAACAAGACACAGACATCACTTAGGTAAAACTATCATTTCCTCCCACCATTCCATATATAAAGTGGCATACGTGGGGGGCAAATTTCGCCCCATCGCTCCCCCCCTTATTTGAAGGAAATACACTGAATCAAACAGGAAATAATTGTGCGTGAAAAGGAACCATATAGCTTCCCTCCCCCCAAACGCCATAAACTTTTACAGAAACCCCCCCCCAATATACTTAAAACCCTCTGCTTGCATGAAACTGCAAGCAGGGGGTGGACCGGCAACTGCGTCTGTGATTGGCTGAGAGCAGCAAATCACGGACACGCTTCTGGTATCCAGAACGCTGGGGGAAAGAGGTAAGTAAGTATAGTTCGGGGAGTTTCTGCAAAAGTTACTGTGGTGGTTGGGGTGGGAGAGGAAGGCCCTACACTAAGCAAAGGGGTTTGTAGCTAGGGGTAGGGAGAGAGAAACGGAGGGGGAGGGGGAAGGGGGGGGCTGCACTGAGCATGTGCCATACCTTGTTGACAGAGCAGGATTATCCCACAGCAACCCTAGGCACCTGCCTAGGGCCCAGAAACTTCTGGGGGCACAGCTTCAGAAGCAGTAACAATATTATAGTCTATACAATATTATACCAAAAAAAGGGGCCCCTAAATGATGGCCCTGCCTAGGGCCCCATATGATCTTACCCATCTTGCTTGTTGAGGTAGGGAAATGCAGGGACCGGATGACTCAGTGACAGACTCCATAATACACTTTCCTGGACTTAGAACAGACACAGCATGAAAACCATTGGAGCAGGGATGTAAGGTAAGGATTTTAAACCTACATGTTGTGGGTTAAATTTTATTTTGGGGTGGACATGCTTTTAAAATATATAATTGATCAATAGAAAATGTGATCAGTGCATTTCCTCTGGGGAAATTGTATCAACTTTTTATCTTTGTCATTATCTTTGTCATTTAGTGACTTTGTCACTAGCAGCTGTGCCAGGAATGGACTGAAACTGGTTGAGCTATTATTAGTTACCTAGAAAATGACTTACTAATAATAGAGAATGAACGGGCAATCAGGTATGCTGGTAAATCACAGCCAATCCAGAGGGCAAACATTTGTACAAAAAAAATGTAACCAGAAAAGGGCACAACAGGCAGATCGAACAATTCAACTGCCTGACCAATTTAGTAGGGATAACTTAATAGAAAAGTAGATAAGAACAATCAGGGGTAGACCACTAGTTGGTCTAAGCATGGTAAAGAAAGTAACATGTAATCTATTATTAAAAAATACTGTCCCAACTTTAATGTAAGAAAACCATTTATTACAAACAACAATAGATTGATAAAAGTTTGGTTTCAAAAAAGGAAGATCCTTATGGATACAATTAGCTAGTTACAGATGTCTGACTAACATAGAATTTTAATGCCTTTTTCTAGCACTATTAATTAGTGGGATAACAGAAGAAATGGGCTACATAATGACTATTCAGATGTGCTATAATCATAAAAAATATAATATGGAAAAAAAGATAAAAAGTTATCCTTTAACAAATGTAAGGGTTTTCCCCTCCACAAATGCTTAGGTCAATTTCCAATAGTGAATTCTTACAAAGGTTTAGTAAATGGATCCCATGGAGTAAGGATTACAGAGGAATGTGTGGAATATTTGAGATACAGTTTATGATGTTACAATTCCCTTTTTTTCAGCAGGCGACGAGAAGCAATTTTACACTCCTAACACTTGATCAGAAAAACTGTAATCTACTGTGATAAGTCACATCAGGAAGTGATAAGGACAAGAAGAAAGGCCTGCTATGAAACAACACGGGCAGTGTAACATAATATAATTTTTTCCTAGAAACAGACATTTTTCTCATTTATAACTGTAAATGTTAGAAAATGATTGCCTGTACTCTGGTGTTTAGTGCTTTTAATGTGAAATCAAAATGATGTAAATGAGAAATACTATACTTATGAATGAGGTTATTAATCGAGAAACTCTTAATTCATTATCGATTTTTCAAATGTTACTAATGTTTCTGATGTTTATGGAATTGGCTGCTATAAAAAAACCCACAAAAAACAATACTTTGAGGGCAAGGTGGTAAATGCCAAATGCTGTTGTCCAATTAAATTTTTTTTTATAGCCTGGGGCTTCCTGTTCTCAACTTAAATTCTGAGACTGGACATTAGATAGGCATCCAGACAGTATAGTTGGTAAAGACAGGGAAAACGTCTGATGAAAACAGTCTACAAAAAACATAACAATACAAAACAAAACAAATAATAACCAGGATCCAATAGCCACCATAAAATGAATGCCCAAGTTAAGACTCCATAGAGAGAGCAAGAAAACATTTTGTTGGAGAATTTTTGAGTCATCTGAAATGTTATCTAGGTCTATCATTAGTTTCTTAAAAAAGAAAAAAAAACAACTGTCAAGAAGTGGAAAATGCAGTAAACAGTGTCAGTACAGTGCTGAGGTCTGCAATAGATGTTCCAGAACTGCCAGCACATAATGAAGTATGTCTGTAAAGGCCAGGCAAGCCAGAATAGCTGTTGGCGAGGCTGGCCAAATGCTGTATGCAAAATAGCCGTAAAGACCTTACAGACACTTCTTTCTGTTTCAGGAATGTCGATTTTGGTTGATTTTTCTTAATTTCCACATGTAGTCATTCTAATAAATGAAATACATAGTCATAGTAGCTGCATTTATGGAAATTACTCAAAAAAAGAAACACAATATTTTATTTACATTTTTTTTGTCTTTTTCTGTTTTCTCCTTAAAATCACAGCCCAGTATGTAGATCTGTTTGTTGCCTTCCTAAATGTTATGAATGCAGTAAAGAAGAAATCCACAGAGCAGAAAATGCCCTTCTGCTGGCTGGTAGTTAAGATTGTAATCATTCACATGAAGTCCATTAAATTCAAGCATGAAATGATCCATTATGGATATTCAAGTCCAGCTTTATTATAAATATGAACAAACAAATTAAACTCAAATTGCACCAAGTGCAAATATACTAACACTCAAATAGCAATCCTAGCTAATGGGAAACGTATAAACTATTTTACCACTTTATACATTTAGAACAACCGTAACAAAAACAACATCCCTGCTCTACCCATTTGGGATAAACTGGAAATACCCCCCAGAGACTTAATCTATTCCCTAAGGACACCCACATCACAAATGGTGCCAAAAACATGCAAAGTTGGCATTGACTGCCACAACCCCTAAAGCTTTGTTCAATAACCTAGATCAAGCACCCTATTTTCATGTAGCAAAAAATGAACCTAAACATTACCTGAAACTCCTAAATTCTGAAAGCAATTAAACGGCCACATACTTAAATCTTAATAGCACAAAGAACCACTAAATATTTTTAGGTTCCCTTACTAAAATTTTTAATCTATGAATGAAACATGCACGCCTTGCAGACCCCCCATCACTGTTAACTAGGACTAATTAATTCACTAATTCTAAAAAGCCCCGTAAAAAGCTAGTGACAATGCTAATTGTAATTCACTATTCTAAAGCCCCGTAAAAAGCTAGTGACAATGCTAATTTTAATTCACTAATTCTAAAAGCCCCGTTAAAAAGCTAGTGACAATGCTAATTAATTTACACCAATTCGAATCCGCCATCTGTAAACATTTTTTCCAATATTTGACTGTAATTGGCCACCTATTCTCACCTGGTTTCTCCCCAGGCTTAAACCCTTTTATGCCATGTCTAATGATGACAATTTAGTCACCATTCTAAAGTGTCACACAGTAACGAAAGCCCCATACTCGGATCCGACGTTCGGCTTATCTACTGTACGTGTTCCCGAACGCAGCTGCGGCGAACGATAGTTCGGCCTACCGCTAGTCGGAAAGGCTCTAAAATTTTCCATGGCCCGCGCTGACTCTAGGATCTACGCGCGATGTAAACACACAAAGTTTCCAGTTCTCCCTATAGGAGAATGATCGGACTGTTATGCAATTTGAAAGATGCAGACAGAATTTGCAGATCCTTATGGCTCTCTTCAAAATCGTTACGGTGTGTACCATTAAGGTAAAACCAAAGCTCCGGGCTGCTAAGGACCATATCAATATGCTTTCGACATGCCCTATTCCTTTAACTTAATCAATTAACAACTTAATAAACCAAACCTAGAAGCATATATTCTAAACTAGCTCTTATTTTAGAGTTGTTGGGTCTAGCCATATTTTGTTATAACTGGCCAGGTTGAAGGAGCAAGTAAGTTACTAATCCAATTTGTCCATCTGGATACGGACAAAGCATCAGCTATGTTCAAATCAGACTGGTCAGAAATACTGTCAACACTTGATGTATCAACAGAATCTCCAGTTTTCCAGATCAACGAAATAAATTTGTATTCTGGATGCAGTATGTTGTTTTTGCACAAAAAGAAGCGTTCACTGAAGTAGGTGCTCCTCTATTTTGCCTTGCTTGGATTCTGGATGCCATTATTGTCAAGCCAAGACTGCTTTATCACAACGAATGCACAACATGTTTCGGCTTAACCCCTTTATCAAGTGCTACAAAGTGCAAGTGAATTCCTTTTACTTTGTAGCACTTTAATTAAAGAGGCTCCCGAATCATGTGTGCATGTCGTGTGAATTAAAAGCAACGTTTATAGTAGTTTATAGTATTTGAGGGTGATAAAGACACATGTCCATCCAGTCCAACCCATCTAGCAAATCCTCATTTCTGCCGAACTGTTGATCCAGAAGAAGGAAAAAACACCCACCAAATTTATGAAGGGAAAAAATTCTCCTGACTCCAAGTGGCAATCGGAATTCCCTGGATCACTCCCTTTATGTATTAATACCAGTAACTTGCAACATTCCTTGTTTGAAACATCCAGCTTTTTTTAAACTGACCAATGAAACTGCCAAAACAATGGTGGAGACAGTTCCATAGCTCTCACAGTGAAAAACCCTTTCCGAACTTGAAGCCTAAACCATTTTTCTTCAAGTCATAAGGGATCTCCACATGTCCTCTGGCATGTTCTATTGGTGAACAATGCCCCAGATAGTTTATTGTATGTGTGACCCCAGTAAATCTGTTGCCACATTTACAAGTATTTGTAATAAACATAGAAAGTATTGTTTACGCTAGAGAGAAAGTTGTATATCAAGTTATATGTACTCAGCCTGCAGGGGGAGTGCCAGAACAGCACTATAGCTATTTGAGACACAGAGGGACTAGCTCTCAGTATAAAGAGCAGCTAACCCAAGAAAGGTGACTCTGTGTCCCTTATTATTTCATATTCAGGTATGTTCTATAAAACCTGTTAATAAACAACATATGTTTATAGATCCATGATTATAATAACCAGACTCAGTGTAGAGGCAGTTGGAGCATATAAACCCTGTAATAAAGAGGATTAAATCATTGCCAGTTATAACATGTGGTAAAATGAGGGACACCACATGGTCTAATGGATGTGAACATTAAGATGTGGATTCATAGTTTAAAACTCTAAGAAATGTTTATATTGGTTATATGTGTCTGTGTCATTATTCAGCTCCTGCATACAGTAAATAGATTATTTCATTCATCTGTATCACCCTGTAATGCATGCTGGAAGATGGTGTCCAGTGTAAATGGTAGAAGCCATTAGTAATGATTAAAGGGCATGTCCACCCCCAAAACTATAATCTCCCCAACTACTGGCCCCATTATGTAGTGTAGTGTAATCCTACCTCACATCCCAGATCCATAAGGTTCTCTGTAGTCCCCCCAGTCCCAAAACTGCCCACCAGGAGGATAGCAGAGTCCATATAGGACTCTGCCTCCTATCTGGCCTCCGGGAGAAGTTTGGCATGCGTACTGCAGCCCCTTCTTCCCTCCTCCTTCCATTCCCTCCCCCTAGTAAAAGCCTTAATATATAAAGTTCCCATGCCTGCCCAGCCCCAACCGTCTATATGATTTAGAAAGCTCCCAAAAATTTAACTTACATCCTCTTTCCTTCCGCCGAAGTGAGATGCCAGCAGCCGCGTCCGTGATTGGCTGCCGCTCAGCCAATCACAGACGCGGCTGCCGGCCGCCCCTTGCTTGCATTTTCTCGCAAGCAGAGGGCCGGGAGCCGGGCGGAGGAAAGAGGGAGGTAAGTAGAGTTGGGGGCTTTCTAAACATATAAATAGAGCGGTTGGGCTGGGCAGGGCGGGGGAATTTATATCCAAAAATGTATTTAGGGGGACATACCCTTTAGACAGTGTTAGTAATACCCAGTTGATTTTAGGTTTGTAAAAAGTTTGATATCTTAAAGTTAATGATGATCTGTTTCCATGTATGCTGTATAGTCGATGTACCAGGTATCTTGTGTTAATTTAGCCAGATTAGCTTAAAAATGCTAATAATAATGATACACTATTGTAAGTAAATCTCAAGTTTGTATAGGGATCCTGCACTGGTACTCTGGTGAAATGATGATTATTATATATAATATGTTCATGAGAATTAAAGGGAAGGTAATGTACATGTGATATGTTGTGAAAATGTAAGACACATTTGTTTAATATATATTGTGATAATTGCTAAGGGGAAGCAAAGACGAAATATTAAATTGCATTTTGTAATAAACAGTTATCAAGGAGCAGCTAACAAGAAAGATGACCTCTGTGTCCCTTATTATTTCCATTATTCAGATAAACTGTCTCACGCCCGCGCCCTGGGCGTGTTAAATATGGCCCGTTATGTATTTAACACAGTAATCATATCCCTGGCAAGACCCTTTCTCAGCGTACATAATTGTAACTTTCCAGTCTTCTATATATTCAAGTTCCCCCAATCCCCTTATTAATTTAGTTGTCCTCTCTGACCCTTTCAATTTCAAAGGTGTCCTTTGTCTACAGGATTCCAAAATGCACTTCATATTCCAAATGAGGCTTACCAATTGCTTTTTGTAAAGAGGGGAGAATTACATTTTCCTTCCTGAATTCATACCTCTCTTTATACCAGACAATACTATGTGGTCTGGCTGTTGCCACTGGCACTGCTTGCTACTTTAGTTTGTTATCCACCAAAACCCAAGAATACCTTTCCAACAGGGATTCACTTACCAGAGAGCCATTATAGTTAAAGTAGCACAAGGGATTTTTAAGTCCAAATGCATAACCTTACATTTATCAACATTGAATTTCATCTGCCACTTAGCCAGCCCAATGTAACAATCTATCTAGATCCCCCCTGCAACGAATGCACATCCTCCTTGGCGTCTTGGCTTGATCAAATTTTAGCATCAGCTGTGTTTATTCTTACAGTCCGAACCTGTTAGGCCTGAAAGTAAGTTAAAGGGCATGTCCACCCCCAAAACTAAAATTTAAACCCTTACTGGCCACACCACAAGTAGTTTAAACAATCCTTAACTTACATCTGCTCAAAATAGTTCCCCTGCTGTGCCCTCCAAAGTCCAGGGAAACTGCTGTTAGGAGCAGTGTGTGACTCATGTGTGCCTGAGACGTCCTCAACCTCATCAAGGTTGAGGCATGCTCAGTGCAGCCCTCCCTGCCTCTCAGCCAATAAGGACGCGGCTGCGGTCCCACCCCCTGCTTTCAATTCCATTGCAAGCAGAGGGCCTGAAACACTGCAGCAGGGGAGAGAGGGGCAGGTAAGTAGAATCGGCGGGCTTTCTAACAATTATATTAAGCGGTTGGGGCTGGGGGAGCAGCCCTACCAACATATCAAAAGTTAAATTTTTGGGGTGGACATGCCTTTAAATTCCAAAACATCGCAGAACCCAATGCCTCAGTAATACTAAGAAGGAAAAGAAATTGCCATTACACAAAAGGGGGGCGTGGGGAGCACTCCGGTGGCAAAATTACTTTATAACAATATGATGGAAGTGCTACTGATCTGACCAAAACCTAGAAACAAACAAGAAAAGAGATGATCAATGCACATTCCTGGGCCCCATATATCATAATATCTATGCTAGTGCAAACAGTAAAAACATGTGGGTTTTTAGTTACAATTATGCATAAACGTGAAAAACCTTCCAACCACGTCAAGATATCCCAGTTTATCTGCATGAAGATTAAACTCTATAATCCAAAATGAACTTCCGCATAATCCCAAACTACTATTATAGGAAAGCGTTCAATTAAAGGTATATTCTTTATTAGCTGCTGCTCCACCCATTCCGTAGGCTATCAACCCATACACCATTTTCCGCTGCCAATAGACTCCAAAACTCTCCCTCGCGCTGATCTATAAACAGGTTTAAATCCTATTACTGACAGTTTGATTTTACAGGTATGCATTTGCAACCAAAATTCAAAACCTCTTTAATTCTGTACTAATTATGATAAAATTTCAGCCAACGCCTGGAAAACTGGCCATAGGCAAAATCTAAGGCAAAATTAAGTTTCCCCAATATTGTCTGCATGTTTTTTAAAGTCAACTTTCTTATTTTTATGCAGATAGTTACATAAATCTTTTATTTTATCAGAAGGTAATCTACATTCTTGTGCTATAGAATCAATTTCAATGACCCAAAATTAATGCAGTTGTAGGCTCCACAGTTTTTTTCCTCTGCCAAAGGAAAACAAACTGTGCCAAACACTTACGTATAGTCATCAACAAAACAGCACAATGAATGGAATTTCCAGTACAATAAACAAGAAAAAAATAAATAGTAAATATTAAATCTGCCACCATTAACTTTTTTGATCACCATCTTTCCTCAAGAAAGCCCAATAAATGCAAAGATTCTGAATTGAATAGGTAACAGCCTATACATTCAACTGTTTTTTGCAACAAAGCCCCATCTCCATCCACCTAAACAACGATAACTGCCCTGTCGAATGAGGAATACCTCACCCTACATTTAAGAAAAACCCTTTGGGTAGGATAAATGATGAATTAATCTGAATGTCCTATTTCTTTTTTGGAGCTAGCCACCGAGGCGAGATGACCATTCAACCTAACATATTTTATTGATGATTTTTCACTTACTACATCCGGAATCTCGTTAGGCTGACTTTAGATATCTTTTTTAAACCTAGGATTCTAAAACCCAAACAAAAAAACATTCTTCAGTAATTCTGTTCTCACGTAAAGGATATTAATTTATCCAAGGAAAAATCTCACCTTTTTTCACGATTATAACCATTTTTCCAACACCTTCTCTATCTTTGCACATCAACATCTGCCGCTTAAAACAATGTGCAAAGGGGTGTGCTCCTGCACATAAGGAAAATTCAGGTTTGAACTTGTCATACCCTCATTTACATTGGTTGTCATTGAAAAGCCAGAAGACCCCTTTCGTTGAATAAAACCTTATCCTGCTCGAGAAAACCCCCCTGCTGTAACCCGCTGGACTACACCAAATTACCACTTATACTTTGAAGATCTTTTATCATTATATGTAAACATAAACTGATATTTTCTATGATCCCAGTTTAATCTTTGCTATGCCATCTTTTGTCTAAAGTGGTCATCATATCTCAAACCATGCTTGACCCCCATAAATCCTATAAGCTTCCCATTCCCATCCATATAACAAAACAATGGTGAACAAAATTCTGTGTGCCTTTCCCCATTAATACTACAGAGTATAGTAATGCCTGTAACCAGTTCCAAAAGTTTTGGAATCAAACTAATGTCACACCTCCTCCTCCTCTTCCAAATTAAAACACTCTAGAGATAATAATGAAAAATATATCAAATAATCCCTTGTTCTAGATTTTTTTTTTTCGAATTTCCAGCTTAACATGAGCCCAAGAGGGCGTCAAAACACACAAAATGATCTTTTGCAAAATCAGAGATTGACCTATTTAATATTGAGCATTAAAACACACATTGGGATACTGCTACTACATCTTTCTAAAACCATCACCCACTAACCTAGGTGGTGTCAAAAATGCCAATTCACTGATGTAAAATTACTAGAACATTCAACATATACTTTGGAGTGAAGCGCCAAGGCACAAGGAAAATAGCTGTTTAGGTGTTTATTATTTTACACACAACCTGTTTAAGTTCTAACCTTTTTCAGTGTGATACAACCATAAAATGAATACCTCTTTTAAAAGGTGTCAGACAGCAAGTGAATATAGTCCCGCCACAAGAAAAACACGAAGAAACCCCAATCAAAAAATTCACACATTGAAAGAATGAGACCCATGACTCCACTGGGTTTTGAGTGGCTCATGGGACGCCGTCCATATTTTAAAGTCCATAGTCCAACACATGAAAAATACCCCCATACTGTCCATCTGGGCCAATGAGAAACAATCTGCTGCGTGCGACGTAATAGCGTCCAACACATTAAAAATGGACATAATGTAAACACATAAAAGGCAAGCATTACATTGGGAAAAATAAACACAGGCATATACATATCGTCTGCAGAAGTAACATAACACGAAAACATTAGCACTGTATAGATTACCCCACTAGGTACCACTATCCCAAAAAGCAGACGTTCAAAATCTGAAAAGAGAGAGAGAGTACCATAAGTATTTGTTAAAACAAGCAATATTAATATAATCCTTAATCACATAGGTTTAAGAGTATTGAGCTTTTTGATCCATATGTTCATTTGGAGCAGAGTTTTAGTAATGTGACCTCAGGGGTGGTGGTTTAATTACTTCCAGTACTAAACCTTTGAGTTGCGTATGGTTTTGTACGTATGTATGGTAAATTGCTTTGACCACAAGGGCCTTTAACATTATATTAAAATTCAGGTATACAGGTAGCGTCATCTCGCAGTTGTATATTATGGCCCTTACTAGGTGGCATTGTTTCGCCTTTTATAAGTTAGTGCTACAGTTTAAGGGTTAACTGTGGTCTCAAATTCTTCCAAACTAGTAAGAATTATATAAAAAGCACCTTCCATCGTACCTTAAATAAAACCCTAAATCACATTCTAGTAAAATTTTGTGAGAGTTATTGCTCGGAAGGTTCAGCAATGAACTTCCTGGTTGAACTCGTTTTTTAGCCAGTGTGCCAGCTGGTATGCACTAATAGGCTCCTCTTCTCACTGTCAATTTTTTCCTCAGGTCTACTTCCTGATTTCCCAGCAATAAGTCTTATTAAACTGAGCAGGCTTCCCCTCCCCCGGGAGGAGGAAAAGGGCCAGCAGAGTCAGGTGATGTCACTCAACTACTGAGCAGGGAAGTTTGCACATTACACCCCAAGTGTAATTTCTCACAGGCTCCCCAGAGATGTGATTTGTTTGCTCGTGTAAACGGAATATGCTGCAGCTTTCATTTAACCCTAACTTGGTTTGACCAGTGCTTTTAGCAATCCAGACACAAAAACAAGCTGCTTGCAGTGTAGTGTACGATGGGCAAAGTAATGCATTAAGGATCGCCCTAGTGTAGTAAAAAGTGGGAGGATTCTGAACGTCTGTGTGAGAAGGCCAAAATCTATGAATGTTTCTTTCTACCTGTTATCTCCGGGTATGGCTTATAGCGGATACAAATAGTCGATGCGATAGTCGTAGTGGATCTCACTACTTCTGCGATTCCGATCTGAACAGTATGGCGTTAATACCTACCACAAAACCCTTGGCAAGCGTTTTGGTGACATCCTTGGTATCTGTGGTCAGATGGCTATACGTTTGGCTCTTCTCGACCAAAGTGTCCCTTGAATGGCCCACATTGAGACAGTTGGAAGCCTGAATGCATGTATATTGTTACGATCCATCGATTTTGTTGATTTGTGGGTTGTGGCCAATCATGATTCTGTTTGAGGTGGAGCTGTCACATCAAATAGTTCACACTTTTGTCGCTGGGCTGTCATATGTTTGAACTTAATTGTGTGGATTTCCCCACTCACCATGATGTGGTATGTCTCTATATAATACGCTTAGTACTTCCCTATATTGGCTGTCAGAAAATTTGTTATCTCTAGCGTGAACCATCCTAGGCTGCCCCATACTGGTTCCATGTCTCTCTGCCGTAATGACCATGATATTGCCTACTCTACCAAGTAACTTTATGATAGGACATTTGAGGACATTGCAATAAGGAAGTAAATTAGTTGTAGTGGCAGATCAGTATGTAGTAATGCCTCCTCTACCTGCTTTGATTCCCTCTCGGTTGGGGTATGCTCGTTAGAGACTTGTGAATATCTAGCTGGTTATTAGGGTATTTCTCGGGTGTCACGTGCGATATGGTTGAATCTGTTTGACCCCGGCAGCATTTTCGTTTTTTCCCTCTCTCCTCCCCATCAGTAGACTTCAGGCAGGTAGTTTTTTTTTTTTTAAGTAATTAAGGGTTGAATAAAGCCACTACGCCTCAAGGTCAACAACTATCACCCTCTTTTTTTGTCTTTTTTACCTTACTAACAGTTGCATCCAGAAGAAGCAAAAAACCCCAGCTAAAAAGGGGGGGGAAATTCCTTCTGACTCCTCAATGGCACAATCGGAAAATCCCCGGATCAACATGATCTTACTGATATTTAGTTACCATGGTGCTTAGTGTGTAGATAGTTGGCCTACATAATTTGGATCATGAGGTTCCAACACTGATCCAATAACCTTTGACACTATGGGGCACTTGGAGGTCTGTTTAATGATTTGGGATTTTTGGGTCAATACTATAGTGGTGCCCTTATGGGGGGTTGGGCGCGGCTGGTAGAACAGGAAATACTTAATCCTGGGGTAATAGTACCCATAAGGGCATGCTCTACTTCCACACAGGTCAATCTTTTTTTATATACCCGGTGGTGGCGATCTCGTGAATGCAGGTGTCGTAGGGTCGTTTCAAGTGTTTAAGAACCTCCTATCATATTTGACCATCTGTCTAGACAACAGCTAGACACCCCCTTATTCTCGTAAAACTTATTCTCGTTTCACTAGGATTTTTGCAACTCAAAACCATTCTTGTTACTGTATTTCTTGTGATCAAACCTTAACTTGTTTCAATAAACTGCCTTTCACACACTCATGCATCAACCCCCAAAATTATCGTATGCATCCTGCTGCCCCAATGAACACCAACAGTAGCGTAGAGTACCTTTGATTTAGATTAAAACAATTGTAACCTTTGCATAGAGTGACTATGCAACAACTGTGCAATGGCGTCACTCTCTAAAACATCACTCATACTCATGCCTTCCTCATGCTGCTAACCTCGTGCCAGCAGGAACCTACAGGTTTAAAAAAATAAACATTTGCACGATATACATGTTTCCAACCAGTATCTCCATCATCCACAATCATAGGTTGAGATTGTACAAGCCAGTTGGCCATAAATATATCAGTCTGCTAACGTAAGGACAAACAAAAAGGGCTGACATCCCATCAAGCCTAATCATACCAAACCATGGGATAATTATTCTCTATACCTGAGCGTAGCCTCTGTTTTAAGCATTCAAGTGTTGGCCCGCTCTCCGCCAACCTTATTCAAAGCTCCTCCTCTAACTCACCTCCCAACAGTCTCGATACTTCACCTCGTCCTTTTTTCAACACATCGCTGCCAGTCCAGTCCTTCACCGTTGTGTTCCACTTCATGCGAAATCTGTTGAATCATTCCCGTTGCTTGGCCATAAAACGCTCTGTTGCCTATTTTATTTTATTTTGCCAAATGCTCCTATTGGTTTCTAAGCCCCAAAACTCCTCCCCTCTTAACCCTAACTGACCAATCAACCCACGCTCCACCTAGTGGCCATCATGGCAAATGGGCCCTGCCTCCAAGGTTGCTGCTCAGGGGTTATATTTTGTCTGAAACAGCACCTTATTTGCCAACATTAGTTGTGGTTTTATGTCCATTTCTGAATTTAGGTAGAGGGCTTCGACCTTTGGTTACACCCCTATTCCTAAAGGATGAGGGCTGCGGTAAGTTATAATTCATTGATATTTCTTTCCATCTTTAATGGAAAGTCGTGCATTTGTTTTTCTCATGTCTTTTTAACAATTTTAACAAACATCTAGGGCCTCATTATGAGGTCCGCAATTGCTTCTCTTTGGTAGAGTTTCTATGCCGGGTTGGATTCACGCTTACCTGACATCTCTCTAACTGCTAAGTGCCCTCAGGGGACATTATGACACAGCCCCTTAGGAGTCAGGGGGAGATCTTTCTGTAACTCGGGTTAGCTGTTCCAGAAATTATTAAAGACAACAACTGTATAAAAAAAAACTACCACATCAACCTGATTATATTGTCCCACTCTTGAGCAACCAGAAATAACCTTACTATGTTCTCGCCATGCTGCCTCCTTACATATCACACAGCAAACGATGAATGACTAAAAGCAGCCATTCTCTAGATGGTCACGCCGCCAGATAACAGATCACTGTGTCATTGGCTGGTGGAAGTCTTGTTTACAACCCCTTCTCCTTCCTTGCGGTCTAAACATAATTGTAAATTCCGGTTGCTATATACAGCCTACATAATCAAGCTGATCCAAGGCGAGGCCGTGCGATGCGCCTGTGGATTCTCGTCATGTCGACCTCTCGAGCCAGATTCCTACCGATGCTGCTGTGCACAGACCAGAATAATGTTTTACGCACCACTCACTAGAGGGCTAATTTTTGAAGGGCTATTAAAGGGCAGAGAGCAGGCACAAATCTGGAAAAAAAGTATGGGGAGGGCTCCTGCATACTCTTACTCGTTTTTAAGTCATGTTTTAACAAATGCATGAATTACGCAATAACAGCTTATCCTTTCAACTATTCTCAGCCAAGGCGCGCAACACCAGATCACAACTGGCGATACGTCAATCAAATACAGAAACACAACTGCCCCTTAAAATAAACGTGAACAAAACTCACATCCAGGGGACCAGCCACATCTAACAGGAGGCCACAAAGCACGCAGTCGAGTTTCAGAACATTTAGGACAGTGTGATTGAAATACAGTAATTTTGTACCACTCAGAAAAAAAGCACACTCAAGGCAGACACTCATACAAGGCTGAGAACCCAAACAAAAAACCCAATCGAGAAATACAGAAAACAAATGTTGAGTTAATGTCGTTGTGTCATGTGACAAAGATGTGCACACATCAAGCAAAGCTGAAGCACACAATTACACTAATTGAAGAGCCTCATCAGCAACAGTGGATAAACCAAACATCTTCAATAATTGGAAGATAAGTCAAACTGAATAAGGTGGAACAAAGGAGTTCAAATTGCACCAAGCCAGGACCAACGACGCGCCCTGGAAACGTGCGCCAATGGGACAACAGTCGAGGGGGATAAAGAAAATGTGCCAGGCAGCCAGAAAACACCCCCAATAGCACAGAGTCCATCTACCAATCTAAATGTTAAAAGGGGCAGGAGTCGAAAGTAAACAAAAGAATCAGTAACAAACAGCATAAACAATGAACAGACGTGACGGTATAACTAAGAACTCCAATCACCCGAATTGCGTAGCAGCATCAGAGTTACTAAAAAGAACTTACGAATGAGAATCTCAATGCAGCTTCAAGAATTGTGCAACAAGTTCACTATATGATAGCCATTTATGTTCAGTTTAGTGTAAAGATTTTTTTGGTGGTGGGTGGGGCAATTTGGTGGCCTTTCTTAATAAGAGAAATAGTTTCATCAATCACACTGACTTTCGTCGATCCATCTAATACAAACAGAATTGTAAGTTTCTGCTCTATATTGTCAGACCTAATACCACACAATTAATTATTTCCACAATTCATTGCAAAAGTCTTTGGTTAAATAACCTTTTTTTGACCTCCGACAATGCTAACCACCCCCCCCTTTTTACCAGCTCCTTTCTAGACATTCTAGAATTGTCTATAATGCTAAAGATTAATAAGGGGGGGAAATGTATTATTTACGATGCTTTATGTATGTAACCTTGCTAAACTACACACACAAAATAACAGTGCTGGTAATCAATTTTTTCAAAATTCTATTGAGAAACTTTTTTTCCTCATTGTGATTGAATCACGTAATAAAGATCTGAATTCTCTATAAGGAACTGTAACGATATAAATTATCTTTGTGTAGTTGATGGTTATGCCCTAAGCAAACAGAAAAGATTTTGTTTCCTCCTCATTTCACAATATTTCCTTTTTTTTAAAAAATAATAAATATAAGACATATTTTTTGTTCCAGGCTGTTCTTGTTTATGTCGTTGGTAGTAAGAATATAAAAAATGAATGCTAGAAAGGAACAAGCTTCTTCCTGAGAAAATTCTCTACATTCCTATATTCATAACCATTCCAGTCAAATGGGCTTGTGAAGGTTCTCATAATCTAGGTCATGGTTGTTCTGTGGATTCAGTTTAGATCAACCCGGACTTGAAAGTTTTAGTTCATGATGATATTTCGCTAGTCATCCGAACTGGTTTTACTATTCAGAATTACTCGTGGCACAGAAACCTGTTAGCACATAAATTAACTCCCAAACATTTAGAGTTGACCCCATGCAAATCCATGGTAAGGTGTTAAAACAGAATTGTAACATGGCGGCCCAGACAGTTGGCTGTTGCAACCCCTTTACCTCTATCACGGCCTTTGTTTCTTTATTTTGAACCCATATCATGGTTTCTTGACACCTCCTGTAATTGTAATTCTTTCTGGTGGATTTTAAACCGATGGGGTCCAGTACCGTATTACTCAAGTATAACCGAGGTTGTTTCAGGCTTTAAAAAAAAGCTTGAAATTCTCTCGGTTTATATCTGAGTAGGCCTATCTCCTACCTTGTCCTGCCGGGCCGCGCGATCTGCATCCTCTCTGCAACAGCCTCTGACGGCATCCGGATGATGTCACCTACCCCCGGCGCCGCAAAGTTGACCGCAGGTTTCGCCCCCTTGGTCCTATGAAATAATCCGGTATGCCCGCCCACATTGAGGCTGTTGGCCAAACAAACCCCGAGGACTGCGGATATCCGCTTGGCCGCCCTGCGCGCCGTTGGGACAAGTAGGTAGAGAAACTTTAACTTGCTACCAGCGGATCACAGTGGCCAACCCTACCTTAAATCAAGAGTAAAACCTTCTTTATTTTGGCATACTGTATGCACAAAACTAAAGAGGGATGTGGATTTACCCCTATTGCAAGTATTTGCCACTTAAGTTAGTGTTGTTTGAAATAACTTAAATTACTCCCAGCAATTCCTTTTCTTTTTATTGCTGGGAGTTTTGTAGCTTCAAAAATCTCTTCACAGTGGCAAATACTCCTCCCGTCTTTCCCTCCCCCCCCCTTCCCCCCCCCTTCTTGCCAAATAGGGCGTAAAATTTCTCCTATTTTGTGCATACCAGTTGCACAAATAGAAAGAAGGTTTACTCTTATTTGATAAGTATTTGCCAAATTAATGATGTTTGAAACTACAACTCCCAGCAATAAAGCATGCCTCGGCGACGTTGTTAGCTTCTCCACACACACTTATGGCAAATACTTATTTCACACTGGTTTCATTACTCAGTTCTCAAGTGTGTTGTTTCCTTCCTTTTACCTCAAATCTAGGTTACCTGGTTAAATCGTGCAAAATATGGTATTGAATCACGGGATGGATGCCAAATGTTATTAAATGTGTTGAGAAAGTCTGTATGATTTTAAATGGAGGAAGTGCCATATACACATGCTCCTAATAAACTTAGGGAATTGTACCCAGCCACTGGTTTCAATGATACGTAGATGACCCCACCGGGTGGTTTAACAAGACACCTTTAGTCACTACTGGGTTGTGTCATCAGGGACTTAACATAAATCAAGCAGAGAAACTCGAGAAACATAACCACTGGAACACGAGGTTGAAGGTTTAGTAAATGAAACAAAACTTAAACACCTCAAGAGGTGACCCACTTAAAACAACTTTTGGCCATATTCAGAACTGCGGCCTTCTGTCATAACTCGTAAAAGGCCAACAGAAAGAATAAGAAAAACCAAACCATCGTAGCGAAAGACGGGAAAGCGAGACAGGGCAAAACCCAGAAACCCAGGGTCATCCCATATGTAGAGAGGGTAAGAGCACAATTAAATAGCATTTTCAAGGACACAGTATAACGTCGGTCACTGCTTTCAAGGACCAACACTCACATGACCCCGGCAGCACACTGGTTGAACCAAGATACCAAATACCACAAACACCACTTTTTTTTTAAGAGCAACACTCATTACTTCATGCAGTTACAAATTTGCAGTGAAGCAGTGGCCTCACTTGCCTCTCCCTGTCTTTGGTTTAATCATTTTATTCTGACAGCAGCCAACACCCACATGTAAACTGTGCGGGTTGAAAGCCCATTCACTTGATGCAATATGCCACACAAACATCTTATGCATGCTTTGAGTCTTTGTTCACCCACTATTGTTGTACAATATCAGCATACTGACAATGGCCCACTAATGGAATGCACTTTGGCAGACCGAAGGAAATAATATGCAAAAGGTTTCAATTCGGGAGGAAATTGGAACTGCTTGTCTTTGCAGCAATGTTCAGCATAGGAAATCTTCACTTTCTTGGGAAAGCACATTCGCATCATCATCAAAATAGGACACTCTAGTGGATTCCTCCTTTAAATGTTTTTAGAATCTTCTCCATCTCCTTTGATGTTTATATTTTTCTTAATATTAGAGGGGGAATAATTTGTTATAGTCTGTACTTATTCGTTGTAAATTTTTTTGTTCCACTGCATCCCTATTCACACTACTGTGTTATAGCTTTACCACTTATATTTATTATTTATTTTTTCTGCTATAGGAGCCTTTTTACACTTCTCTCATTGCAGCCCTGACACGACCTCTACTCACAGTCTTGTATACCTGGTGTATGGATTTGAAGTGTTCTTCTCCCGGGGAGAGAAAGGAGCTGTTGAGCCCGTTACTGTATGAGAGTTAACCCCAGGGTTTCTCATGCTAGCTAAACACCGATTTCAGTACTTGTTTAAGTGTTGACCAACAAAACGAAACTGTTCAAACCTAATTTTAATTTTCTTTTGAAAGCGTTTTGATAAAACACACTTTTACTGCTCTCGTTTTTCCAAAATGCCATTAAATGCCTAACCCACATTGGTTTAATTAAAAATGAAAGGATACTAGATTATGGTACTGTATTTTATAACCACTTATTTTATGCCCGTACCTGTCCCTCTTTCCTAAAGCATTGTGTTCTTGGAAAGTGGATAACACCATCTGACCAACCAGGATTACTCTTAGATTCCTAGACACCATACAATGACTCTAGGAGATTTTACCCTGGTAGTCGCGCATCTCCACGAAATAACTAGCTTAAGGCAACAAAACAATCCAACGATAAACGTGAAATAACCAGAATAGCATATCTGCTCTTGAGGTGTGCAGAAAATATGATATTCTTATTACGTTGGGCCAAGGTTTTGCTTGCTTAATTTACTTTTATGTTGCTTTGATTATTCCCAGATCTTCTCAATAAGGTCAACTTATGGGGTTAGAATTGGATCTGCATCCCCCATTGGTGCACTATAGGCAGCATGATTTGTTAAGTGCTTCTAGTGTTGAATTCTAGACAACCTACGAGACTTTCATCGGCTATTGTGTCTCCAGAGTCATGTTAACCCGCGCGTCTTTCGTTAATGTGACTTTAAGGGAAAGGTGGTGCTCAATGTCATCCCAACAAACTAGCTCCATCAATTATATAAAATGCCTTCAAGTATACATTCAAAACCAATACCAAAATCACACCTCGCAGTTTATAAGGCCTGTGAGAAGGTATTGCTGGAACAGGTTCCAGCAAATTACTTCCTGCCTTTACTGTCTCTTCCGTTTTTTCACGCCCCATGTTTGTGGACCAGCTTGACATAGTTCATGGCTCAGCCGTACTGAGCCCCCCGTTAATATGCCGCCCCTTATCAACTGGCCAATGTTCCCCCAGTACTTCCTGTTTTGCCCCAGCATTAAGGCTTTACTCGAGCAGCTTATCCACAGGTGAGCTTACGAGGGGCCCTGAAGCCACGGTTTTTCCTCCAAGGGGTTTTTGATGTCACTCAACGTTACGTAATAGGCCAGTGTGTAAACCATTCATTAATCGAATATAATTTTCACAGGATGAAAAGCACAGAGTATTCCCAGAATGTGATTTGTCGGATCATTTTTTTTAAAGGAAAACCTCGCAGCGCCCCCCGGTCTTCACTCTCCTAACCTCCAATCCGTGTTTGGAGCGCCACCACAACGCTCTGCCCTTTAAGACACAAGTACAAGGCGTTTGCGGCATTGTCACCTAGTTATTTTAAGGTCCAGATGTAAGCTTGGTACCAACGCAATGATGCCTCTTAAGACAAAATCTAACGACAGCAGATAGGCTTGGCATTAAAAATTCAGAATTCGTCGGTAAACCCTCATTTGCCAATGCTCCGAGACGCTATTGGCTTGGTTGCATTGCATAAAGGGGGCAATAGAAGGCAACTAGAGAGGAATAGAGAGTAATATTTATAGCCCTCCACACTTCACGATTTCTTCATCAACTTTAACAGGAGCCTAGAACAATGGCTAATTGCGAAAGGCTACATCGTCTGTTCTTGATTGAGAAACGTACACAAAAATGTGTGAGCCTGGATTGACCTGTCTTCACCGGTTTTCATCACTTTCCAAATTAGGATAGACTTCAGTTCACCTTCAGAATGGTCACTATTATATTGGAAATGCATTGCACAGAGCTGGGCTAATGATCAGGTTCACTTGATTTGCCATTGCCCTCTGGACTCGGTACGATGTTGTTTATATTAAGTGTAATCTTAAAGGGGTAATGTAAAGGGACAGTTCAGAGGGGAACGGAACATGCATTCATATTTGTTAAATTGTAAGTTGTGTGTAATGCTTATTAGTTTACGTGCCTTAACCTACTTCTCTCACTTTGAAAATTTCTGCTGATTTTCATACCCTTGCCGTTTCCTGCTGTTCTGACACTAGTGAATTGCCATTTCAAGTTTAACAGGCCTCTTCGCTTAGGATGGCACGGAACATCCTTGAAATGTTTTTACCACGGTATTTCCTACTTTTGTATTGGCTGTCTGTGATGTGTTTAAAGATGCTCACATCCCTTATCGGATGCTAACATGAACTCAATCAGGCGCGGGGCTCATGCGGACTTAAAAGACCTAACGCTTTTCCCTGATTATTTTTAGGAGGTCCTGCAAACAGTGAACCGTCAGATTCAGTTCATTTTATTCTATACCCACAGTAATTCCAACATGCTGAAATGGCAAGATTAAGGTCAGGGGAGATGATAAATAATGCTCTTTTTTCTGAAAATGCATCATGTTATTTGACCTGAACTTCCCCCTTGTAAAGGCTATGCAAAAATAGAATGCCAATATTGAAACACTGCAGCAGCTTGTTAAACCGGGCAGGTCCACACCCTAGAGAAAGATTTTATTTTTCGCATTATTCCTTAAGTCCAAAATGCCTGAAGGGACTAGTCTGCCCCGTCCTAACACACCTGGCTCGCGCCACACATGCGCTGTTCGAGTTTTAATCAAAAACAGGAGCAACGAAGGCTTCTGCCCGCCTGACAGATCCTCTGCTCTGGTGGCGGCTGTCAGGGTCACCAGGAATATGGAGCATCATGTCAGTCTTACAGCCAGCAAGAGGGGAGCGGGTTGAGAGGGAGGGAACATGGTCAGGTAAGGAAACTTCAGGGGCCAATTTGGAAACTTTAAGGAAAATGCAAAACTAGGTTTGGAGGGGTGTTAAACCAGTATAAGATTTGATTTTACTTTTAGGCTTGGACATGTCCTTTTAAAAAACAATATTTGGCAATTGTGGGTAGATTGAATGCAATTCATAGGAGACTGTGACAAAAATAATCTTGGTACCAGTTACATAACATGAAATCTACATATCACAAGGCTATATAGCAGTTAATTATGATTATGTCTGAACAAACGGTGAACCAGCGGGTTGCCACTGATTACTTCTGTTCACCAGGACACACCTATACTAAATGAATTAGTAGGGTCATGTCCACTATTTAAAACTGTAATTAAGTCTTCTTCCCCAGCCCCTACCGCTATAAAAGATTTCAAGAAAGTCCCCCGATAGTTACTTCCTTACCGCTCCTCCCCGCACTGGCACGGCCTTTTTGCTTGCATGGACACTGTACAGTCCCAGAGGCCCATTTTATCATGCAGCCGCGTCCCTGATTGGTGAGAGGCAGCCCACAATCACGGTGCTGCTGCCAGGCTCGATAGCTGGGGAAGTGACCCCCCCCTTTGGTAAGGGAAAGCGTTCGGGGACTTCTTAAAAAATCATTTATGCGGTTGGGGATGGGGGAAGAACATTTACTACATATGGCAAAGGGTTTTTATGATAGGGGGATGGGAGGGGGGGGCCAGGCCCTACTGCCCTAAGTACTATATGGACTCTGCTACCTCCTCCTGGGGGGCAGTTTTATGTTCTTGGGAATTTGGTCCCCGGGGGGAGCTACAGAGATTTAACAGGGGAGCTAGGGTTGTATAGGTAACGGCGATTTTATTACCTCACAGAGTGCCGCCCGCCCAGTCGTGGGTTAACTATAGTTTGTTTTGGGCGGTTTCCGGACATGCCCTCTTAAGACATGTACTCATGATTAACTGATAATGAGTGCTAAAAGGCCGGCTTCCCAATGAAATCCCCCTGTTGCGACGGTGACTTTTAGATAGAGTGTACATTAAACAACAAGTTTCTAACATATATTACAAATTTGGCACAGGATGGAGCACCCATAAAGGCCAATGAAAACTTTGAAGTAGCAGAAAGTCATTAGACCTAAGTGATACAAAAGGGTTGTACACAGTCTTTTAATCTGTGCTGAGCCTGCCGATATTCACCTTCTACTATAGAATATATAAAGATAATAGGCTGAAACATAAATGAGGATAGGTGGTGACATGAAATAAATATGCTACACACAGCTAATAAATAGTGCTTGACGGTAAGGCTTCTGCCAAAATTGAAAATGATTTGCTTGCTTAATATTCAATCTGTTCTACACAAAATTGCATTTATAGCGTATACGCCTCTTATAGTGTCTGGGAGTTTAGCGTTTGCATGCTACACTAGGATTTCATTTATGGCAAATTTATAGGCTTACGCAAATCTATTTGAATTTACTATCAGTCCGAATAACAGATTCATGGCTCTTGACAATTCATCTAATTAACTTGAGCACACTCACATTCTGGCGGAGGACCTTGCGCCTTTATATTGTTACATGTAAACTTTATACCTCGTCTCAGCTTGTAATCTTGTTAAAACAAAAAGGCAACACAGACTGCCCGGGAAGGCAGGGCATACAGATACACCAGGGCGCCATGGGTCGAATAGATCCTGAATATTAAACGCAATGGATTTAAATGACCCCGACATCCCTCCCAATAAGTATACAAAAATTGAGCTAAGTTGGATAACCGATGCCAGCTTGTGAATTGTTTGCAAAGAGGCAAGTTGTCTAAAATTAGAAAGCCTAGTCGCTTTAGAGCAAATGGCATAGGTGTGTATTTCATGTTCCCTCCTATTGCATTGTTATGTGGTCATGAAGGACCGCTCCCGATATATCGCAAAAGGCAAATTGTTGATCTCATTAGTGTATACATAGAGTTATAAAAAATTCGAGTATTTTTCTTCACATGATATATGAATACCCCATAAAAGCCAAAAGGATCTTTCCGGCTATTATGTATAAAACTGTATTCATAATGGCAACCTAAAGTTAAAAGCAACAATTGCTAAATCCTGCATAAACTGGATATATATTTATAAAATATATTAGTCTTATGGTGCTTGTCTTTTGTCTTCTTGGTCAAGCTGCACACAAAGCAACGCCTTTTCTGGGAAACGTAGGCTGACGGCCACACTACAGCATGTTAGTAGCCCAAGTATCCAGAATGGGCATGCAAGGTATTTGGTTTCTCTGTGATTGCATGCCAACTTTCTGCCGTTGGTGTTTTGCAGACCCCCCCCTGCGCAAAAAGCAGATCGCATGCACTCTGGATTAGCGTAAGCAAGAGGCACCTACAGGGGGATTGAACAGACGTTATTATAGTTAAAAATATTGCTAATTTTGCCCCAACCAATACGAAGTTACTTCAAAAGGTATATAAAATCTGCTAGGTGGGGCAAAACTTTTTCGCCCATTTTAAACATTGGGTATTTAATTAAAAAGTTCTGATCATTTATAATTGGGCATTTTGCCCCAACCAGCTAGATCTACCCTTTAAGCCATTGAAAGCTAAACTTGATTGGTTGGCGGCAATAAATTAGCCTCCATTTAAGTGATAAGAACTTTTATCTGCAATCTTCTCCTGAAGAATTTTATTACAATCTCTCTGTAGTGCCGGGCACACACACAATCGGCAAAACCACTTGTGTGCTCTTTTATTGCCCGCATTGGATCATTCGAGTTAAAATAGTGGGCATCCCCCCTTGTGGAATAGTCCATCCAGCCCCACACAATGAAACCTTACTTAATGGCTCAATAACACGCCAAAAGCACCCTTATAACACAGAATGTTTGAAAATTCGAAAATGTGTTTCTGTAAGTCTAACATAAATCCTCGACATTTATGTCCATTTTGCTTCCCCGGTTTCTGCTTACATTGAGTTCGTCCAGTTAGAAAACTGTCAGTTATGGATGACTACAGCAGTTGACTCACCGCCACAATGATATGCAAACGGAATGCCCCGGTATGACCATTTTGCGCATGCCCAGGTCAGCACATGGTCTCAGTACGTTCTAAATGCTCCCCTCGTTTCAATGAGGCACAGAAGGCATAGCAAGCCACGTACCATGAATTCATAGACTCAAAGTATGACTCTATATTTAACATATTTTAAGAGAGGCGCCTTACGATCAAAAAGCTTTTTTTGTTCTATTGCACGGGTGGAGTTGTCCTTAAGGCAATTCGTTTGTGTGCTCCAAGTTCAACCATACACCTATAACCAAATTGCCTTTAACAGTGCTAAAATGTCTGAGCCCTTCTATAAGTAATTTTCCCCTTGAAATGAATTATTCAGGAGATGTAATAAGATTTTCAGCAGACCCGAACAGCTTTATATATTTAGGGGGTAGTTAGCTTAGTTAAAATGGTTGCAGTTCGTTTTTAACGGGGCAATTGTTCGAATTTTCACTTTCAAAGGATAAACTTATGTCAGGAAGAATACAATTGTCGATTAAGGACATTATCGCTCGCAACATTTTTACAATATTGTTAAATAAAAAACCTCCAACACCATGTTGTCCAAAGGGGAACATGGTACAAAAAGCTGAACGGAGGCTAATGACCGGTTTTGCACATGCTTTTGTGCAATTCATTTCCTCAGTGTACCCCTAATAACCAGGGTCATTTTTTTTCTCATCCAATTCACTTGTGTGTGGCATCATTCTGCCATGAAATCTTCATGGTTTCAAGTTACCCTTTAAAGGCAAATGCAATTCCTTCTCAAGATTCAAAGAATGTGCAATTTGTAATATTTTAAATTATGTTTACATAAAATTCATGTATGGTCATTGTCACCTGTCCTCTTCATGTTATTTGAAGCCACTCATTAATTCGGCCTGCATATCGTATTTGATTTCTTTTTTTGTCCCTTACAATTAAACGCTTCAGAAATCTCAGCTTGTTCTGTTGTCATTCTGTTTACGGCATTTCACATCTATAAAGACCAAAAAGTGAAATTTGATGGACAACAATTTACAGAGTAATTTTCACAGTAATTTTTACCTCTAAGAAAATGCACATTAACGTTATCTATTCTTTATGACCTAATGTTCAGAGTGCAGTCAAAAAAGCTAATAGCAAAATTCGGAATACCCTGGCACTACTCGTAATATCTAGCAGCCAACTAGTTGACGAAATCTTCTCAGAGTTTTCTCCTAGAAAGTTGCTATTATTACACTGATAAAAAATTTATTAGACTTCCCATAGAAAGTTAATAGTTCCCCTATTGTTTTTTTGAAAGACATTCAGTCCTGGAAGAAAAAACATCAGGTGCTACCCACAAATTATTGCATGGTAGGTCGGGTATAATTATTAATCTTGATTTTTTTCACCGTAAGATTTAATTGTAATTTTAAAATTGTTTACAAAACGTTCCCGAATAGTTTTTGTCATGTCTTACCACCCTTCAAAACAAATTTCTCCCCAAATTCTGGCCCAACCGGTGTAGTAGGTAAAAATCAATTACCTTATCTCTCTGCTCCCACCAATCGGTTATCTGTATATCGTCTGCACAAGTCATAGTAGGAAAGTGAACACCAGGCGCACTGGCTGGAGGGGGGAAACGTTTTCCGCCTTGAGAGTTTTCTTGGCTTGCTCGTGCAGCCCCCACCCCTCCCTCCCTCCTTCGCGATTCACCTGTTTCCTGTTTGTTCCCCCTAGTGTGTTTAAACTCCTTTTCTGTTGTGTAGGGTCCCTGTCCCACCCCCAACCGCAATATAGCTTATAAAAAAAACGGAGCCCCAAAACTGCTTCCCTTCTTTTACTACCAAGACTCTTTCGCCCCTGGCGCTCCTACCCAATGACCGGATGCCGACGTCACGTCGGTTGCGCCCATGCTAAAGTTTCATGCCAAGCAGAGGGCCTGGGTCTGAAAGCTGTGGGAAAAGAGCAGTGTGAAGTGAATTTCGGGTACGTTTTTTATATGCTAATAAACGGTGGGGGTGGGCCCCGTGTACCCCCGAGGGCGACCATACACTACAGACAAAGTTGGAAAAGTTTTTTGTGTGTGGAATGTGACATGTCTTTTAAAAGTATTTCTATCTACATATTAGTATGCAGTGCATTATCTTCATTGTGGGGGTGTTAGTCGTTTTTCTGGTATGCTGAGGTACAGTTTGTTTTTTTTTTTTACAACATTCTGATAAAAATACCTCCAAATCTGTGGGTGTGTGCATGTAATGTGGTGTAAAGAGGTGCGCTCCAGAATCTTTTGTATGAAGATTACATAAGGGTGGATTATGTTGAAGGACAACCCGCCCAAGCCCAGCACCTGTTCGAATAAATTTCATAAACATACTATACCTGATATCACACGGAGGGGGATTGGCACCTCTTATTGAATCATCGTCCTATAAGATTATAAAAGTGGTCTGATTCACACACACCTCCTGCCAAACACCAAGCACTAGTTTTTTGTAAGAGGCAAATTTTATACAATCATAGACCCCGCGCAGTTTGAGAATGATTTGTTACTATGTTTCTACTTAGAAATTCAACGTCGCAGGCTTTATCTCTTTAAAATGTAGTTCTTGCTTAAAAAAATATTAACTAAGCTGGTTACACTCTTGGGGCATGCAGAAAACACTGATTTGACCAAACCATACCCTCCCGCACATAATTTCTTTCTCTCTTAGTCTTAACTTGATGTATTGCAACTTAAAAAAACTTAAGGGGAGTTATTCAATATAAAGTTCTTATCGTGTACAATGGTGCTAATTTGCCCCAACCATTCAGTGCGTAGCGTTTCAAATGGTACATAAGCTATCTGTATTGCGTTGGGCAAAATTAGCACCATTTTAAAGGATAAGAACTTTTTATTGAATCTCCCTGGTGTTCTAGTAATAGGTTAATAAGACACTGAGAACAGTGTATGTGTACTAATGATCTTTACCATATTATTGTCATTGGTTTGCTGTTTCTGAATGTGTGAGTTTATTGGTCAATTGCTAGGGTTTGTTACTGTGATTATAAACCTAAAATCTATATCAGATCAGACCCTAACCCTTAGAAAGTGTAATGTATAAATAAAAAGAGAAAAAACTTAAAGGTTAAAACACTGTTTTAATTTCTACCTTGTCCCATAATGCTGTAAAAACAAAAGGGCTGTGAGCAATTGGTTCGCGGAGATAGAAGCAATGTTGTCAATTGTTTAGTATTAGGTATCTAAATTGCGGTTGGGGGGCTAGGGGGGCAGCTGAATGCTGCCCCGGGTCGGCCCTAGCGCGCGGTGTTTTTCCGATTTTAAAGGGGAAGCCACAGATCGTATATTAACGATCTGTGGCAGTTAAAGCATTCTCTGCACAGATCGTGAATATACGATCTGTGGCAGGGAAAGGGTTAAAGAGCTAATCTCTTTATAGGATTCTAAGATTCTGAAAAGAATATTCCATTGGGGCCTTGCAAATTCAGACAAATTTGTGAATCTCATAAACACTCTGTACAATATAGTTATATATCTATCTGGTTGCATGCTGCTTAACCACTAGGTGTTGCTCAAGCACTGCTTTTTGTTAGGAATTCACAATATTAACAAAAAATCATCTAGTAAGCTTTGCTTATTGATTACCTCCACAATTTGTATGGTTTATTGCAAATTAAGCTTCAGTGCTGTATGTGGTATTCGACCTGATTAACCAAGTTTGCCTTAAACCAGTAGAGTACAAGTATATTTTAGATACTATGTTTGGAACAGCAACATCAGGGAAACATTCCCATTACATCTTTGCTGAGGGCTTTCATACAGGGTAAACCTATGAATCATCATGTTAGAAAAGCAGAAGCTGGGGGAAAAGAAGCTCACACTGTTACTATTTGTGACACGTTGAATCATTTTCGTTTCTTATTGTGCATACAGTCAGAAGACGGTGGGGAAAAGCTTTTAAGCCAAAGAACATGGATTAATAACAACTAAATACTTTAATTGCATACACTAGAAATCTCTATTTCCTAAAGCAATGCTGCAGCATGTAGATGTTCTGCAATATTTATCTTTGTCAGTCTTTCCCGAGTCCTCCTTCTCTTAATTTTATTTTCCTTCATTTCTTATATCACATGTATAGTTTAAATCCAGCATTACAATCCTCAGTTCAAAAAAGACTGAATACTAGGAAATGGTTGCTAGCCAAACAAAAACCTGGTGGTTATCTAGTGACCTGAAGATAATTGTTTTTGTTATTTTACAAACCTTACTGAGGAGCAGGTCAGACTTTTTGTACTGCAGTCCAGGTTGTGGGTAGATTGTAGGTGGGGGGTGATACTCTTTTTATTGTGGTGAGACACTTTAAAGTAACAAAATGGAACTTTTATCTCTTATGCTCATTTATGCTCAGTTCGGGAATCCATAATATGTTAGCTGGGCATACAGTTGTTTTCCAGAAGCTTGGAAGTACCATCCTTCCAGCTGTAAGGAAGTGTCTTAATAGTTGTTTTTTTTGTGTTCAACAGAGCGGAAATCATGGAAAACAGTTCAGTTTGGTTGGGGTGTGAGGGATTGAGCAGTGATTTGTTTATAAGTCCAAAATTGATTTCCAAAAGGGTTATGAGAGGGCAAAGTAACCATATGTGGGATAGTGATCCAGGGCACTTTGGCATCTCCAACATGTGTTTGGGTGATAGGGAACATTTTGTGTATATTAGCAGGCTGCGGTCTCCCATTTGGTGGTAAAGGTGGTAGGTGGTGGTTTCCGTCGTTTCCTTCAGAAGGGAGTATATTTTGAAATAACATGTTTTTGAGGAACGGAGGCTAGGCAAATGTTTCAAATAGAGTATATTTTTTATGCCTGGAAAGTTGTGCAAATTTCGGGGCATTGTAGATAGTGTAGGAGGGGTTATATTCTAGATAATGCGAAGAGGTAATTGTAGTTTCCTGTAGGAGTGTGGTTACGGAATACGTTGGTTTGTACAAGGCATGTGCAAATCTAGGATTGTCTTTGAATGTCCATTTTAGAAATATCCGGATGTAGTTCGGGTAGAAATGTGGATTAAAAGGAGTAAAGCGGAACAACAGCAGCAATAACGGAAAAAAACAAAAAAAAAAAAAATATATATTATATTTATATATATATAATATATATAACACAAAGACTCCAGCACTCAACTAACACATACAATTTTAAATGAATGGAGTAAAAGAAATAGACATGTATGCAAGCAATGAAGGGTAATCACCTGCACTGTAGTTCAAATGGATACCTTTAGTTACATTGTTTGTACAAACATGCATAAGCTGATGCGCCACTCCAAGGCAGCAGTATCCTAGCATCAGTCCTAACTATATATATATATATATATTATCATAATACCAAAAAAAAAAAGGTTCCGAGCACTCCTTTTTCACTCTTTATTTTTGGTTATTGTAATGACAGATTTGAGGCATATGTGTTCCTTGAAGCACCCGACACACTATATAAAATAAAATAAAAACAAATTGGCGACAAGGCCAATAGGAAGGCACGCTCTGCACAACAAGCGTGCCTTCTATTGGCCTTGTTGCCGACGGGGAGGAGGGGGCGGAGGAGCCTACCAGAGCAGCATTGCTCTAAGACTCTGGTGTAAGTTACACGAACCCAGGGGTGAGGGACAGCCGGTTCAGGTCCTCACCCTGGGTAAAGCTAATGAACACAGAAGAGGAGCGAGAGGAGGGAAGTGAGTGATATAATTGTCCTTTAAGGATAAAGGACATACCTTTGAAGATTGTAATGTTAACATATAGGCAAAGGAACGTGAAAATAAAGAAAACAAGCCTAAATAGAGGTGGGGGGTCCGACACCAGAGTGTCTGCCATGTACAATGCTGTTTTGACACCTTACCCTGTTCCTATAACACCTCTTAGCCACTATTCAATCACGCCCTTAACACCTTGCTGTGATATGCTAATTGGGATTTTCAGGGTACATAATTACCACAGATTCTTGTACAAGTCATTCTGAATTAAGAAAGCCAGTCGGATGACTAGCGAAACGTCTTCCAGAACTAAACTTCAGTCCATTTGATCTAATTGAATACAACAGATATACCATGACCTGGATGAATGAGAACCTTCACAGCATGTTCATATGTTAGAATATAAATGTGGGTGGGTGAAAGGGGACATCCCTGTCGTGTTCCATTTTTATAATGCAGGGATTGGATAGAGTCCCATTCATCTAATACGGACTGTGTTGTGATGGTATAAGGCCATTATTTTGTTTATGCATGTCGTTCCTAATCTCAGGTTATGCAGTGTTGCCTTGAGGAAAGACCAGTTTACTCGGTCAAATGCCTTCTCTGCATCCAGAGAGAGAAGGCACATTGGTACATTTATTTGGGCTTATGATAATAAAGTAATAGTTTTGATGGTAGTATCTTTAGTTTCCTTGTTTGGGGCGAATCCCACTTGTTCAGGATTTATCCATTTTGGTAAAAGGTCTTGTAATCGTATAGCTAGTATCTTAACATATAATTAATCAGGCATCTAAATTGATCAGGGAAATGGGATGATAGCCGCTGGTGAGGAGGGGTCTTTCTGTATTGGGATTACTATGATATGGGTTTTAGGGCTGAGGTCGGAAGGGACATTCAGGGATATTGAGTTAAAAGGCTTAATAAGAAATGGGAGAAGCTCTTTCTGGAACACCTCATAGAATTGGCAGTGAAGCCATCTGGTCCTGGGCTTTTACCGATTTTAGTGATTTTATGGCAGAAAGAGTTCTGTTTCGATGAAGGGTAGGTCTAGATCTAATAATTTCCGGAATCAAAAGCGGTGGATTCGATGTATGAGTTTATATTTTTGTGTGGTGTGGTGTGGGGTAATTGAGTATAGGCGGTTGTAAAAATCCTGGAACACTTAGCAATGTCCTCCTACTTGTGTACCATGGTCTCGATTTCCCTTCTATTTTATTAATTAGGTATTGAATACTTACATCTTAGAGAATATTTGGCTATTTTTTTTTGCCTTTCATTTTTTAACAACATCTTTATCCATATAGGTATTAAAGTGATGACTATTTTGTTTAGTTCTTTAGTTTAGGGGGTTAGCCTACAAAAAGACAAAGACCCAAAATATTCCTTAGGTTTAGCATAAGAATAGTTGGCTTCACATCAAGCAGCATATCTCATTTGGGCTAGTTTTCAATGGAACAAAGCATAATGAAAGCAATGCATTCTAAAGTACACATTTGTGGCAAAAGTGTGCTTGAGGAAATCTTTAGAATTTTTGAAGGCAAAAAGTTTTTCAGCTGTTAAAGCTGCAAAGTGTCTACTTGCTTTAATGATCTGAAATGCCAGTACTTAGGACACTGACATCACTGCTAGTTTTGTTGTTGCTATTTAATGACATCAGGACATATGCTGTTGCTTCGTTTCCATCATGCCTAACCACTGTGTCCTGAGGAAGATCTTAAAGTACCTGCCAATTCTTTTAACATCTTCCTTACCCCTGCATGAAAAGTGCTTGCTGATATTTGCATAAAGATATAAGCCCATCTAGTTCAACCTTTTTAGACTATCCATAAACCTTACCTAACAGAGCAAAAAAAACAGCATTAAGGAAGACTTTAATATTTATTACATCACAATTCTGTTACAAATGGATTAGAACAAAGTATTTCTCACTTCTTAAGATTTAGTATAAATGGTCAAGTATGTCTTAATTTGTATTCTTTCATATCTGCTACAATGATGTGTACTACTATATTCACTGAGCAACCCAAGCTGTCTCTAACCACACTACAAAGGACCAGTCTAGACCAAAGTCAAAGCATATGAAGAGGTTCAGCACACACCATAAGTTAGACTGCAAATTAACTTTATATTCTCAGCATATTTGTCACACGTGACTTTTCTCAAGCTTAAAAATCAAGGAAATAGGAGCAGCATGCTGATTTAATATTAGTAAAGCACTGCATGACAAAACCAATGGGTTTTTTTCTTTTCATGACAAGACATCTGGCAATCCAATGGCATACTTTTCTAGGTAAATAACACTTGCCCAACCAATTTCAGTCCATATTCCTGGCACGGCTGCTAGTTTCTAAAAGGCAAAGATAAACAATTACAATTACAATTAAAAAATTACAATTTCGCCCAAGGTAATGCATTGATAATAATATGTATAAGTGATCAACAGAAAATTATGTTAAGTGTAGGAAAGTCTCCCATTTTAGACACATGTAAGAAACATATTCACATTACAAGAACAATTATAATAGTTTTCGTTAAGGCCTTTTGGACACATTGTATCCAGTTTCTTTATCCATCACATTCCTGTTTAAGTAAAACTTATCCGAACCCCATTTGAACGCAACTGACAAAGCCCAGTGTGGCGAAAAAATGCTTCATCTTTTTGGACTTAACATATGATCCATTCTGCTGACTCGACATTGTGACTGTGAACATGGGCAGATAAGCACTATACTAGAAGCCTTTATAAAACCAGTCCATAAGGAAGTGCTGGTGTATTTTTTAATTTTTTATGAATAGTTCTTTAAACCATGAGCACCTCTGCTTACTAGGACAACATGAAAATATTCTGTGCCCTGGTTACCAGTATATTGTATAATCAAATCACCTTCTCTTGTAGGTTTTGTGAAACTATTTTATGTATTTACACATCTTACTTGCGGACAATGTATGTGTGTTGTTTTTATTAAAATGCCGCAATGCAGGCTTCATGTCTGCAATTTGGGGCATAATGTCTCATGTCATTTTTATGCTCTTGTATGCAAATTGACTTTTCTGCTGGTTTGTCCACATAACCCATGCCACAAGGGCCATTTTAGGTAGTATATCACATTTCTATTTTCCAATGGTGATGTTGATTTCAAATACCCATTGTTAGGTGTTTAATTATTTTCCCCTTTCATTAAATCATTGCAAACTTTACAGTTTAATCAGAGATATGTATCCTGTAGATTTTGGGTTTATTTTGACCGCTGATCAACAGCAAATCTCAATAAACGCCCCTACACAAATGAATGCAAAGCCCATTAGTGTGTAGCGGCTGTCTGTACCTAGCTAAAATTTAGTTTAATGAAAGGCCCGTTTCTACCTTTAAAACGAGCCATCAACCACCCTCTCTATGTGCTCCACAGCCCAAGATACACAGAATGACTGACCAGAAAGTTAATAGGTGGGAGGCTGACGTGACATTCCTGAGGCTTCTCCTGCACAGTGCCGCGACGAGCACAGCCTCAGACTCCTCAGTGGTGAGGGAGACAGGAGACCTCCTCCTCTCTGCTGTGTGAAGGACCTGCAGTGCAGAGAAGGTAAGGGAATCTTCTCTCTCACAGTGCGAAAACAGCCTTTTCAGGCAGAGTTCATCACTCTGCCTGAAAAGGCTGTTTCCACAAGTTTTTTTTTTGGGGGGTAGGGGGGTTGTTCAGAGTGTTCCACAGGACTGTGAGGGGGGCCTTAGCACCCACGAGTGGACAGGGCTTAGGCACCTGTGAGTAGGCGGGGCCATGGCACCTGTGAGTGGGCGGGGCCACTGCACCCACGAGTGGGTGGTGCCACATGGGGCTGTAAGGGAATGGGCCAAAGGGGGCCTGCAACTGGAGGGACCATGGGGTCCATGAGTGGGAGGGACCAGGGGGGCTGCAAGGGGAGGAGACACAGGGCAGATGTCGGACATGGTTTCAGAGCAGGAAGCAGGAAGTGCAGAGGACCTGGTGATGATGCTGCCATATCACACACAAAAATGTAAATATCTTCAAAACTATGCAAAATAAACAATGGAAATAAATTGCAAAAACTCTCAGGAGAGCAATTCTTATCAATTTACCTAGTCATTTTTGGACCACAGTTCCTCTTTAAGGATCTTCCTTTTTTGAAAGCAAACTTTTATCAATCTATTGATCTATTATCAATAAATGGGCACCTTTTTCATTGCATTAAAGCATGGGCCGGTATTTTTTTAAGGGCATGTCCACCCCCAAAACTAAATTTAACCCATGCTGCACCACTGTGTAGTGTTAAAAAATCCTTACCTTACTCCTCTGCTCCATATGGTTGTCCTGCAGTGCTTGTCCAAAGTCCAGGAAAGTGAATAGTAGGAGCCTGTCTGCCTGTGAAAAGGTTCTCTGCCTCTTCTCTGTCCTCCCTGAGGACTCAGGCATGCCCTGTGACCTGATCCTCCCTCCATTCAGATCCATCAATTTTATCTTAACATGAACCCTATTTATGTAATGTAGCATATAAATTTATACAATTTCATACAGTGGTTAAGAAAGCATATATGTATTAAATTAAATAAATGCAGCATGCCTTGACACATAGGAATGAGATCCCTGCCGAAGAGCTTACAATCTAAGTGGTTGGGACAATCCTGCAGACCTGACTGCAATGGGTCTAATAGGGATTATTCATTATAAATGGTTAAACACCTCAGGTTCAAAGTTACTGTCACGGTATAATTTGTGTGTGACCTCCTCAATCACATTGACATATGTTCCTAATTCAATAGTTCTAACTAATTCCAATGACATGTTTTGAGTTACACTCACTTCTAGATGTGGGGAGATCTGGGTGTATATACCCCAGATCTATCGCTATATCTTTTATGCGTTTTTCTATGCTGAATCCTTCCTTCATTCACATGAATACTGCATATGTTGTGGGCACAAAAAACACTTTCAGGGTTATTCAATAAAAGTTCTTATCGTTTAAAATGGTGCTAATTTTTGCCCCAACCAATCTGATGTTAGCTTTCAAATGTTAAATAAGATCTGATTGGTTGGGGCAAAATTAGCACCATTTTAAACGATAAGAACTTTTATTGAATCTCCCTGTATGTATCCCCAAACCGGGACTCGCCCAACTCTCTTGGTGGTCCGGGTGCTGGATTTTAGCATCCCTCACTAGCGAGTGGTCGGCCAGGACAAATCACTGTCATCGCAGCAAAAGTACAGAACAGACAGTTCACCACAACAGATCTTGCGGCTCCATAGGGAAACGCTTGATTGGCTGCGATTTACCAGCATACCTGATTGCCCGTTTGTCCAGCCACCGAGAATGTTTGCAGCTATTGGCAACCATACCATAAATCTTTTCAGCAGTCGGTCAGCCAAAAATATTGTGTGTGCTCGGCTTCAAGCTAGTGATACAAGGGCAGCATTTCTTCCAAGCAGATTTACAATCGTGGGCAACGAACGGAAATCCGATGGGAAGAACAGCTCGAAGTTGAGGCCTCGATCTTTCTGCAGATTTCAGCTGGAAATTAGCAGAGAGATTGGGAAGAAGATGGGGGTCTGCAGAAAATTTTCCACCTGGCCCGATATTTGTTTTTCCAATAAACTGCTTGATCAAGCGGTCGATCAAAAAAATGGAAAAACAGGTTTTGACATTTGGAGGGATCTGATCGAAATGTCTAAATCGCTCCAAATGAACACATATATAAGGTGCTTTAGACATTTTCCTATCCTATTGTGACATCTAAACAATTAACCATACTCTGAGATCCTACATGTAATTGTTTTATGCATCTGTTTATATTGTCATGATATCCTCTAATTTATCAGGCTCCCTTTTCAGATAATAAAATTGTTGTCTACAAAACAAAAGGCTTTTAATTGTTTTTTAACCTAGGGTTTCTGTGAAAAGGTACCTTTTTAGGTGGTAAACAAGGGGGTTAGCAAGGGAAGGGGCCACTGTAGAACCTATTGAGGTACCCTGTTTCTGGCCCGCCCCCCCCCAAAAAAAAAATCCTTTTTCGGATTTAAAATTTTTTTTTTTGGCAGCAAGTTCAAACAATGTATCAGAGGATTAACAAGAAGAGGCGTGCACATTGGAAAGGAAAACCGATGATCCCATTCATAAAACCCTTTTTCCTTTATTGAAGATAAATGACTAACATCGTCCCAGAGATCACCTGATGTGTTTCGTACCCAAACTGGTACTTAGTCATAGTTAAATGGCTCTGGTAGGTAAGGAGGGGGGAAGTCCTTTAACTCCTTAGGGCTCCATCCCCCTTATTACCTAAAACAAACACACCTGCACAATGCATCATATCACTATACATTTGTATATAGCATAGATCTTTTAACATAATTAAATGTCCTCACACAGATTAAACAATAAAACAACATCTAGTTATCTACACAAGAAAAGGTCTTTTCAGATATATATACACACGAAGATCATAGACCACGAAAATAAGATGGAAACTAATCTATACACTTGTACACACAAAATAGGCACACACATATACAATGTGTATATCCCTAAAAATTCAAAACAAATAAAAATGGAAATCAAGATGGGAATAAAGTTAGCACTCATTTACCCTACAAACCCAGTAATGTCAAAGAGCTATATGAGCCCCTCAGCACCCTGGTACATAACCTTTATGGTAAGTAGAAGGTTCCGCACTATCCAGGTCACCGGGACGGAAACCAAACTACAGGTAAGTTAATACATGAAATTTATTTAGTTTGGTTTTCCTTGTCCTGGTGATCTTGGATAGTGCGGACTTTTACTTACCATAAAGATTTTGGATATATGAGTCCATGCAACGGACCTGGGCCACTGGCACCCGGGGTCACACGGAGAATATGGTAACTTACCTTATGATGACTGTCTCTTCTCTTGATGCACGCTGACAAGCGATGGGTCCGGGGTTATACACACCTGGGCCACTATTCTTTTTAAGTAAGAATTGTTTAATGAGCATATACATTAATAGTGTGGGGTTGAGCCCGTGATTGTTTTTTTTACCATGGTACACAAGGTGAATATCCATCTGGCTTTGGCTTTACGTAAGGCTATATCTAAACATCTCCCTTGCCTACCTTCTACTAATGCTAAAATCCGTTAGATACCCTGTACTGAAAGGTAACACAAATTGCTATGATTACACACTGCAAAATGTCTGGCTACAGGACTCCTAGCATTATTAGTCCTGATGTCTCTAACATGTTCCCTTATTCTCGATTTTAGAGACTGGGAAGTACAGCCCACATATTGTATTAAGCAATGTGAGCATGTAAGAAGATAGACCATCCAAGGAGTGTCACAATATTTAATGTTATACTGTTGCCCTGAAGCAGTGCTACAGAAAGTGGAAGCTATCTTAATATAGTTACATGTGAGACAGCGATTTTTACCACATATGAAAGTACCTTTGTATTTTAGCCAATTATGTTTAGAACCTGTATTACTAGTAAATAGACTGGGGGCCAATATGTTACCTAGTGTACTCGCCCTATGGGCCACAAACTTGATTCCTTGACTCAATACTTGATGCTCATGAAGAATAGGTAAGTATTTCTGTATAATTCAGAGTATTGGTTGCTAAAACAGGTGGTGAAAACCACTTTCTCTTTAAAATTTTGTTTATTGGCACGTTTGAATAGTGCCCTTTTCCTTGGAGTTTAAAATTGATAAGGTAGCTGGTTGAGCCTTATTACCTTGCATCATAGCTAAGGAACCCCTTATTCAATTTATTTCTGTCACATTGAAGGGCTCTTTGGAATGCCATTGTTAATTGTGTCATTTAATATCCCCTATTTAAAAGTCTGTCCTTAACCTGAGGAACTGCACAAATGGTATACCTTTAAAGCTATGAGGGGGATGACTGGAAGTGAGCAAATTCTGGATGTACTTTGGCACACTGTTGTTGGCTATAAAGCCAGACAAGTTGGTAGGCGCAGGTCCTCTCAGCCCTCTACTTCCAGGACTTCACAATACAAGAAAGGTTTAAGAGTAGAGGAGCACACTACTTAGGTGATGAATTCTTTATTTAGTGAAAAAACATAGCATACAACGTTTCGGGACTCACAGGTCCCTGAGGAAGTTGTATGCTATGTTTTTGCACTAAATAAAGAATTCATCACCGAAGTTGTGTGCTCCTCTACTCTTAAACCTTGCTTGGATGACTGGAAGTGGCATGGAGAATTGAACTTCCTGCAGTGGTTTTGAAAGTATGACCTTGACAATTAATGGTGATGTCCAAAAAATTCAAGGTTTTTCCTCCCATTTCATGCGTAAATTTTAAATTCAAGACATTATTATTAAGTATGCTATAATTCCACAAACTGTAATTCTGATCCTGTCCACACAATTGACAGATCATCAATAACCTTTTTTTATCAAATTTTTTTTTCACATTTTTAAACAAGACATCAGACATCACTTTAGGTAAAACTATCATTTCCTCCCACCATTCCATATATAAAGTGGCATACGTGGGGGCAAATTTCGCCCCCATCGCTCCCCCCCTTATTTGAAGGAAATACACTGAATCAAACAGGAAATAATTGGGCAGGAAAGGGAACCTATAACCTTCCCCCCCCCAGCCCCAAACGCCATAGCAACTTTTGCAGAACCCCCCCCCCAACTATACTTAAATTACCCTCTGCTTGCATGAAACTGCAAGCAGGGGGCTGGACCGGCAACTGCGTCTGTGATTGGCTGAGAGGCAGCAAATCACGGACACGGCTTCTGGCTATCCAGAACGCTGGGGGAAAGAGGTAATGTAAGTATAGTTCGGGGGAGTTTCTGCAAAAGTTACTGTGGTGGTTGGGGCTGGAGGAAGGAGCCCTACACTACAGCAAAGGGGTTTGTAGCTAGGGGTAGGGAGAGAGAAACGGGAGGGGGAGGAAGGGGGGAGGGCTGCACTGAGCATGTGCCATACCTTGTTGACAGAGCAGGATTATCCACAAGGCAACCCTAGGCACCTGCCTAGGGCCCAGGAAACTTCTGGGGGCACAGCTTCAGAAGCAGTAACAATATTATAGTCTATACAATATATATACCAAAAAAAGGGGCCCCTAAATGATGGCCCTGCCTAGGGCCCCATATGATCTTAACCCATCTCTGCTTGTTGAGGTAGGGAAATTGCAGGGACCGGATGACTCAGTGACAGACTCCTAAACTACACTTTCCTGGACTTAGAACAGACACAGCATGAAAACCATTTGGAGCAGGGATGTAAGGTAAGGATTTTTAAACACTACATAGTTGTGGGTTAAATTTTAATTTTGGGGTGGACATGCTCTTTAAAATATATAATTGATCAATAGAAAATGATGATCAGTGCATTTCCTCTGGGGAAATTGTATACAACTTTTTATCTTTGTCATTTATCTTTGTCATTTAGTGACTTTGTCACTAGCAGCTGTGCCAGGAATGGACTGAAACTGGTTGAGCTATTATTAGTTACCTAGAAAATGACTTACTAATAATAGAGAATGAACGGGCAATCAGGTATGCTGGTAAATCACAGCCAATCCAGAGGGCAAACATTTGTACAAAAAAAAATGTTAACCAGAAAAGGGCACAAACAGGCAGATATAACAATTCAAACTGCCTGACCAATTTAGTAGGGATAACTTAATAGAAAAGTAGATAAGAACCAATCAGGAGGTAGACCACTAGTTGTGTCTAAGCATGGTAAAGAAAGTAACATGTAATCTATTATTAAAAAATACTGTCCCATACTTTAATGTAATGAAAACCATTTATTGATAACAAACCAATAGATTGATAAAAGTTTGGTTTCAAAAAAGGAAGATCCTTATGGATACAATATAGCTAGTTACAGATGTCTGACTAACATAGATTTTTAATGCCTTTTTCTAGCACTATTAATTAGTGGGATAACAGAAGAAATGGGCTACATAATGACTATTCAGATGTGCTATAATCATAAAAAATATAATAATATGGAAAAAAAGATAAAAAGTTATCCTTTAACAAATGTAAAGGGTTTTCCCCTCCACAAATGCTTAGGTCAATTTCCAATAGTGAATTCTTACAAAGGTTTAGTAAATGGATCCCATGGAGTAAGGATTACAGAGGAATGTGTGAATATTTGAGATACAGTTTATGATGTTACAATTCCCTTTTTTTCAGCAGGCGACGAGAAGCAATTTTACACTCCTAACACTCTGATCAGGAAACTGTAATCTACTGTGATAAGTCACATCAGGAAGTGATAAGGACAAGAAGAAAGGCCTGCTATGAAACAACACGGGCAGTGTAACATAATATATTATTTTCCAGCTAGAAACAGACATTTTTCTATTTATAACTGTAAATGTTAGAAAATGATTGCCTGTATACTCTGGTGTTAGTGCTTTTAATGTGAAATCAAAATGATGTAATATGAGAAATACTATACTTATGAATGAGGTTATTAATCAAGAAACTCTTAATTCATTATCGATTTTTCAAATGTTACTAATGTTTCTGATGTTTATGGAATTGGCTGCTATAAAAAAACCCACAAAAAACAATACTTTGAGGGCAAGGTGTAAATGCCAAATGCTGTTGTCCAATTAAATTTTTTTTTATAGCCTGGGGCTTCCTGTTCTCTAACTTAAATTCTGAGACTGGACATTAGATAGGCATCCAGACAGTATAGTTGGTAAAGACAGGGAAAACAGTCTGATGAAAACAGTCTAGCAAAAACATAACAATACAAAACAAAACAAATAATAACCAGGATCCAATAGCCACCATAACATGAATGCCCAAGTTAAGACTCCAATAGAGGAGCAAGAAACATTTTGTTGGAGAATTTTTTGAGTCATCTGAAATGTTATCTAGGTCTATCATTAGTTTCTTAAAAAAGAAAAAACAACTGTCAAGAAGTGGAAAATGCAGTAAACAGTGTCAGTACAGTGCTGAGGTCTGCAATAGATGTTCCAGAACTGCCAGCACATAATGAAGATATGTCTGTAAAGGCCAGGCAAGCCAGAATAGCTGTTGGCGAGCTGACCAAATGCTGTATGCAAAATAGCCGTAAAGACCTTACAGACACTTCTTTCTGTTTCAGGAATGTCGATTTTGGTTGATTTTTCTTAATTTCCACATGTAGTCATTCTAATAAATGAAATACAATAGTCATAGTAGCTGCATTTATGGAAATTACTCAAAAAAAGAAACACAATATTTTATTTACATTTTTTTTGTCTTTTTCTGTTTTTCTCTTAAAATCACAGCCCAGTATGTAGATCTGTTTGTCTGCCTTCCTAAATGTTATGAATGCAGTAAAGAAAGAAATCCACAGAGCAGAACATGCCCTTCCTGCTGGCTGGTAGTTAAGATATAATCATTCACAGTGAAGTCCTATATAAATTCAAGCATGAAATGATCCCATTATGGATATTCAAGGTCACAGCTTTATTATAAATATGAACAAACAAAATTAAAACTCAAATTGCACCAAGTGCAAAATATACTAACAATAAATAGCAATCCTAGCTAATGGGAAACATATAACCTTATTACCACTATATATACATTTAGAACAACCGTAACAAAAACAACCTCCCTGCTCTACCCACTTTGGGATTAAACTGGGCCATACCCTCACCAGAGAACTTAATCCTTATTCCCTAAGGACCCACCCACCATCAAAAATGTTGCCAAAACATGCAAAGTTGGCATTGACTGCCACACCCCTAAAGCTTTTTCAATAACCTAGATCAAGCCCTATTTTCATGTATCAAAAATGAACCTAAACTATTAGCCTGAACTCCTAGATATTCTGAATAGCAATTAAACGGCCACATACTCAAATTCTTAATAGCACAAAGAACCACTGAAAATATTTTTAGGTTCCCTTACTAAAATTTTTAATCTATGAATGAAACATGCACTGCCTGCAGACCCCCACTCACTGTTAACTAGGACTAATTAATTCACTAATTCTAAAAGCCCCGTAAAAAGCTAGTGACAATGCTAATTTTAATTCACCAATTCTAAAAGCCCCGTAAAAAGCTAGTGACAATGCTAATTTTAATTCACTAATTCTAAAAGCCCCGTAAAAAGCTAGTGACAATGCTAATTTAATATACACCAATTCGAATCCGCCATCTGTAAACATTTTTTCCAATATTTTGACTGTAATTGGCCACCTCTTATCACCTGGTTTCTTCCCAGGCTTAAACCCTTTTACTGCCTGTCTAATGATGACATATTTAGTCAAATCCTCATATTGTCTAAAGCTGGGTACACACGTAACGATAAAGCCCCGATACCGTCGGATCCGACGGTATCGGGGCTTTATCGTTACTGTGTGTACGTTGTTTCCCGAACGAGCGTGCGGCCGCGCAACGATCGGGTCGGCCGTACGCTCGTTCGGAAAGGCCTAAAATTTCCATCGGCCGCGCTAACTCTCTAGGGAGTCTAGCGGCGCCGATGGAAACACACAGTCCCGACGTTCTCCCTATAGGGAGAATGCTCGGGACTGTGTGTAATGCAGATCTTTGAAAGATGGCAGAACGAATTTGCAGATCCTGTCTTCATCTTTCAGAAATCGTTACTGTGTGTACCAGCTTAAGTAAAACCAAAAGCTCAGGCGAGCTAAGGACCTATCAATTGCTTCTCGACATGCCCTTATCCTTTAACTTAATCAATTAACAACTTAATAAACACCAACCCCTAGAAGCATTATATTCTAAACTTAGCTCATTTTTAGAGTTGTTGGGTCTAGCCATTTTTGTTATAACTCGGCCCAGTTGAAGGAGCAAGTAAGTACTATTAATCCAAATTTGGTCCATCTGGTACCGGACAAAGCATCAGCTATGTTCAAATCAGACTGGTCAGAACATTCTGTCAACACTTGCATGTATCAACAGAATCTCCACGTTTTCCAGATCAACGAAATAAATTTGTATTCTGGATGCATGTATGTTGTTTTTGCACAAATAAAGAAGCGTTCACTGAAGTAGTGTGCTCCTCTACTTTTTGCCTTGCTTGGATTCTGGATGCTCATTATTGCTCAAGCCAAGACGTGCTTTTATTCACAACGACATGCACAACATGTTTCGGCTTAACCCCTTTATCAAGTGCTACAAAGTGCAAGTGAATTCCTTTTACTTTGTAGCACTTAATAAAAAGGCTTTACCCGAATCATGTTGTGCATGTCGTTGTGAATAAAAGCACGTTTATAGTAGTTTATAGTATTTGAGGTTGAATAAAGACACATGTCCATCCAGTCCAACCCATCTAGCAATATCCTCATTTCCTGCCGAACTGTTGATCCAGAAGAAGGCAAAAAACACCCACCAAATTTATGAAGGGGAAAAAATTCCTTCCTGACTCCAAGTGGCAATCGGAAATTTCCCTGGATAGTCAATAGCCTTAACCAGTCCCAAAAGTTCTTGGAATCAACTTAACTGTACACCTCTCCTCCTCCTCTTCCAAAATTAAACACTCTAGAGATATAATGAAAATATATCAATATAATCCTTGTTCTAGATTTTTTTTTTACGAATTTCCAGCTTAACATGAGCCCCAAAGGGCCGTCAAAAACACACAATATGATCTTTTGCAAAATCAGAGATTGACCTATTTAATTTTGAGCATTAAAACACACTATTGGATACTGCTACTACATCTTTCTAAACCCATCACCCACTAACCTATGGTGTCAAAATGCCAAAATTCACTATGTAAAATATACTAGAAACTTCTAACATATACTTCTGGAGTGAAGACGCCAAGGCACACAGAGAAAATAGCTGTTTAGTTGTTTATTATTTTACACACACAACCTGTTTCAGGTTTCTAACCCTTTTTCAGTGTGATACACACAATAAATGAATACCTCTTTTAACAGGTCAGACAGCAAGTGAGATATAGTCCCGCCCCCACAAGAAAACACACGAAACCCCAATCAAAAATTCACAAATTGTAAAAGAATGAGCCCATGACTCCACTGGGTTTTGAGTGTGCTCATGGGAAAAGCAGTCCATATTTTAAGTCCATAGTTCCAACACATGAAAATACCCCCTACTGTCCATGCGGCCAATAGAGAAACACTGCTGCGGTGCAACGTAATAGCGTCCAACACATAAATAATGGTCATAATGTAAACACATAAAAGGCAAGCATTACATTGGGAAAAATAACACAGGCATTAACATAATCGTCTGCAGTAAGTACCATAACACTAACATTGAGCCTGTATAGACTTACCCACTAGGTCCCAACTATCCCAAAAAGCAGACGTTCAAAATCTGAAAGAGAGAGAGAGTACCATAAGTATTTTGTTAAAACAAGCAATATTATATAATCCTTCATCATAGATTTAAGAGTATTGAGCTTTTTGATCCATATTGTTTCTATTTGGAGCAGAGTTTTAGTAATGTGACCTCCAGGGGTGTGTGGTTTAATTACTTCCAGTACTAACCTTTGAGTTGCGTATGGTTTGTACTGTATGTATGGTAAATATGCTTTGCCACAAGGGCATTTTAACATATATATAAAATGTCAGTGTATTACGGTAGCGTAATCTCTAGTTTTTATTCTTATGGCCCTTACTAGGGTGGCATATTGTTTCGCCTTTTATAATAGTTGCTACAGTTAAAGGTAACTGTGGTCTCAATTCTTCCAAACTAGTAAGAATTATATAAAAGCCTTCCATCGTACTTTTAAATAAAACCTAAATCACATGTCTAGATAAAATTTGTGAGAAGTTTTGCTGGGAGGTTCAGCAATGTAACTTCCTGGTTGAACTCTGTTTTAGCCATGTGACCAGCTTGTATGCACTAATAGGCTCCTCTTCTCAACTGTCAATTTTTTCCTCAGGTACTTCCTGATTTCCCCAGAAATAGTCTTAACTGAGCATGCTTCTCCCCAGGGGAAAAGGGCCACAGAGGTCAGGTGAGTCACTCAACCTACTGGAAGCAGGAAGTTTGAACATTCACCCCATGTAATTTCTCACAGGCTCCAGCCAGAGATGTGATTGTTGGCTCAGTGTAAAGGATATGTGCAGGCTTCATTTAACCCTAACTTGTTTGTGACACCATTTGCCCTTAAGGCAATCCAGACACAAAAACAGCTGGCTTGCGTGTAGTGTCTGATGGGCAAAGTATATCGCATAAGGATCGACCCTAGTGTAGCTAAAAAGTGGAGGATTCTGAACAGTCTGTGTGAGTATAGGCAAATCTATGAATGATTTCTTTCTACCTGTTTACTCCTGTGATGGTATATATAGCGATACAAATAGTATGCGATTGTCGTACATGGAATCTCACTACTTCTATTCTGCGATTGAATCTGAAAGTATTGGCGTTATAACCCCTATCCACAAACCTTTGGCACAGTGTTTTGGCTGCATCTTGGTATCTGTGGTCAGAGGCTATACGTTTGGCTCTGACAAATTGTCCCTTGAAATTGCACACATTGAGACAGTGGAAGCTGAATGCATGTATATTGTTACGATCCATGATTTTGTTGATTTGTGGGTTTGTGGCAATATGATTCTGTTTGAGTGTGAGTGTCACATTCAAATAGTTAACACTTTTTGCTGGGCTGTCATAGTGAACTTAATGTGTGGATTTCCCCACATCATATGATGGGTATGTCATCTATTAACGCCAGTAACTTCCTATATTTGGCTGTCAGGAAAATTTGTTATTCTAGCTTGTGAACCATCTAGGCTGCCCCCATACTGGTTCCATGTCTCTGCCAGTATACCTGTAATTGTATCTAAAGTAACCTTTAGATGGACCATATTGAGGCATTCAATAAGGAAGTAATTAGTTGTGATGGCAGATCAGTATGTAGTAATGCCTCCTCTACTGCTTTGATTCCTCCTGTTGGGGTATGTCTCGTATAGAGACTTTGAATATCGATGGTTATAGGGAGGTGTCAGTGTCGATATGGTTAGATCTGTTTGAGGAGATCAGTAGTATCCTTCAGGCAAGTAGGTATTTTTTTTTTTTTTTAGTAATTAAGGTTGAATAAAGACATACGTCCATCAGGTCCAACCTATTCACCCTCTTTTTTTTTTTTTTTTAACCTTCTCTAACCGTTTACATTTATCAACATTGAATTTCATCTGCCACTTAGCAGCCCAATGTAACAATCTATCTAGATCCCCCTGCAACGAATGCACATCCTCCTTGGCGTCTTGGCTTGATCAATTTTTAGCATCAGCTGTGTTATTCTTACAGTCCGGAACCTGTTAGGCCCTGAAAGTAATGTTAAAGGGCATGTCCACCCCCAAAACTAAAATTTAACCCCTTACTGGCCACACCAAGTAGTTTAAAACAATCCTTAACTTACATTCCTGCTCAAAAATAGTTCCCCTGCTGTGCCCCTCCAAAGTCCAGGAAACTGCTGTGTAGGAGCAGTGTGTGACTCATGCTGTGCCTGAGACTTCCTCAACCTCATCAAGGTTGAGGCATGCTCAGTGCAGCCCTCCCTGCCTCTCAGCCAATTACGGACGCGGCTGCCGGTCCCACCCCCTGCTTTCAATTCCATGCAAGCAGAGGGCCTGAACACTGCAGCAGGGGAGAGAGGGCAGGTAAGTAAGAATCGGGGGACTTTCTAACAATTATATTAATGCGGTTGGGGCTGGGGGAGCATGCCCTACCACATATCAAAAGTTAAATTTTGGGGTGGACATGCCCTTTAAATTCCAAACATCGCAGAACCAAATGCCTCAGTAATACTAAGACAGGAAAAGAAATTGCCATTACACAAAAGGGGGGCTGTGGGAGCACTCCTGTGGCAAAATTACTTTATAACAAATAGTGGAAGTGCTACTGATCTGACCAAAACATTAGAACAAACAAGAAAAGAGATGATCAATGCACATTCCTGGGCCCCATATATCATAATATCCATGCTAGTGCAAACAGTAAAAACATGTGGGTTTTTAGTTACAATTTTATGCATAAACGTGAAAACCCTTCCAACCACGTCAAGATATCCCATGTTATCTGCATGAAGATTAACTCTATAATTCCAAAATGAACTTCCGCATAATTCCAAACTACTATTATAGGAAAGCGTTCAATTAAAGTTATATTCTTTATTAGCTGCTGCTCCACCCATTCCGTAGGCTATCAACCCATACACCATTTCCGCTGCCAATAGACTCCAAAATCTCTCCCTCCGGCTGCATCTATAAACAGGTTTAAATCCTCATTACTGACAGTTTGATTTTACAGGTATGCATTTTTGCAACCAAATATTCAAACCCTCTTTAATTCTGTACTAATTATGATAAAATTTCAGCCAATCGCCTGGAAAAACTCGGCCCATAGGCAAAATCCTATAGGCAAAATTAAGTTTCCCCAATATTGTCTGCATTTGTTTTAAAGTCACTTTCTTATTTTTTAATGCAGTTACAATCATGTTACATAAATCTTTTATGTTATCAGACGGTAATCTACATTCTTGTGCTATAGAATCAATTTCAATGACCCAAAATATAATGCAGGTTGTAGGCTCCACAGTTTTTTCCTCTGCCAAAGGAAAACCAAACTGTGCCAACATCTTACGTATAGTCATCAACAAAACAGCACATGAATTGGAATTTCCAGGTACAATAAACAAGAAATAATATAAATAGTAAATTATTAAATCTGCACCATTAACTTTTTTGATCACCCATTCTTTCCTTCAAAGAAACAGCCCAATAAATGCAAAGATTCTGAATTGAATAGGTAACAGCCTATACATTCAATATCTGTTTTTTGCAACAAAGCCCCATCTCCATCCAACCTAAACAACGATACTGCCCTGTCGAATGAGGAATACCTCACCCTTACATTTACAGAAAAACCCTTTGGGTAGGATAAATGATGAATTAATCTGAATGTCCCTATTTCTTTTTTGGGATCTAGCCACCGAGGCGAGATGACCATTCAACCTAACATAATTTATATTGATGATTTTTCACTTACTACATCCGGAATCTCGTAGGCTGACTTTAGATATCTTTTTATAAACCTAGGATTCTAAAACCCAACAAAAAAAACATTCTTCAGTAATTCTGCTTTCTCACGTAAAGGATATTAATTTATCCAAGGAAAAATCTCACCTTTTTTCACTGATATAACCATTTTTCCAACACCTTCTCTAATTCTATGCACATCAAACATCTGCCGCTTAAAACAATGTGCAAAGGGGTGTGCTCCTGCACATAAGGAAAATTCATGTTTGAACTTGTCATACCCTCATTTACATTGGTTGTCATTGAAAAGCCAGAAGACCCCTTTTCGTTGAATAAAACCTTATCCTGCTCGAGAAAACCCCCCTGCTGTAACCTGCTGGACTACCCAAATTACCACTTATACTTTGAAGATTCTTTTTATTCATTATATGTAAACATAAACTGATATTTTTATGATCCCAGTTTAATTCTTTGCTTATTGCCATCTTTTGTCTAAAGTGTTCATCATATCTCAACCATGCTTGACCCCCATAAATCCTATAAGCTTCCCATTTCCCATCCATATAACAAAACAATGGTGAACAAAATTCTGTGTGCCTTTCCCCATTAATACTACAGAGTATAGTAAATGCCTGTAACCAGTTCCCAAAAGTTCTTGGAATCAACTTAACTGTACACCTCTCCTCCTCCTCTTCCAAAATTAAAACACTCTAGAGATAATAATGAAAATATATCAATATAATCCTTGTTCTAGATTTTTTTTTTACGAATTTCCAGCTTAACATGAGCCCCAAGAGGGCCGTCAAAACACACAAATATGATCTTTTGCAAAATCAGAGATTGACCTATTTAATATTTGAGCATTAAAACACACTATTGGATACTGCTACTACATCTTTCTAAACCCATCACCCACTAACCTATGGTGTCAAAATGCCTGAATTCACTGATGTAAAATTACTAGAAACATTACTAACATATACTTCTGGAGTGAAGACGCCAAGGCACAGGAAAATAGCTGTTTAGTTGTTTATTATTTTACACACAACCTGTTTCAGGTTTCTAACCCTTTTTCAAGTGTGATACAACCATAAATGAATACCTCTTTTAACAGGTCAGACAGCAAGTGAGATATAGTCCCGCCCACAAGAAAAACACGAGAAACCACCAATCAAAAAATTCACACATTGTAAAAGAATGAGACCCATGACTCCACTGGGGTTTTGAGTGGCTCATGGGAAAAGCAGTCCATATTTTAAGTCCATAGTCCAACACATGAAAAATACCCCCATACTGTCCATCTGGGCCAATAGAGAAACACTGCTGCGTGCAGACGTAATAGCGTCCAACACATAAATAATGGTACATAATGTAAACACATAAAAGGCAAGCATTACATTGGGAAAAATAAACACAGGCATATACATAATCGTCTGCAGTAAGTAACCATAACACTAACATTAGCACTGTATAGACTTACCCACTAGGTACCAACTATCCCAAAAAGCAGACGTTCAAAATCTGAAAGAGAGAGAGAGTACCATAAGTATTTCGTTAAAACAAGCAATATTAATATAATCCTTCACATAGGTTTAAGAGTATTGAGCTTTTTGATCCATATTGTTTCTATTTGGAGCAGAGTTTTAGTAATGTGACCTCAAGGGGTGTGTGGTTTAATTACTTCCAGTACTAACCATTTGAGTTGCGTATGGTTTGTACTGTATGTATGGTAAATATGCTTTGCCACAAGGGCATTTTAACATATATATAAAATGTCAGGTATTACAGGTAGCGTAATCTCGCAGTTTTATCTTATGGCCCTTACTAGGGTGGCATATTGTTTCGCCTTTTATAATAGTGCTACAGTTAAAGGGTAACTGTGGTCTCAAATTCTTCCAAACTAGTAAGAATTATATAAAAAGCCTTCCATCGTACCTTTAAAATAAAACCTAAATCACATGTCTAGATAAAATTTGTGAGAAGTTATTGCTGGGAAGGTTCAGCAATGTAACTTCCTGGTTGAACTCTGTTTTTAGCCATGTGACCAGCTTGTATGCACTAATAGGCTCCTCTTCTCAACTGTCAATTTTTTCCTCAGGTACTTCCTGATTTCCCCAGCAATAAGTCTTAACTGAGCATGCTTCTCCCCCGGGGGAAAAGGGCCAGCAGAGGTCAGGTGATGTCACTCAACCTACTGGAAGCAGGAAGTTTGAACATTCACCCCAATGTAATTTCTCACAGGCTCCAGCCAGAGATGTGATTGTTGGCTCAGTGTAAAGGATATGCTGCAGGCTTTCATTTAACCCTAACTTGTTTTGACACCACAGTTGCCCTTTAAGGCAATCCAGACACAAAAACAGCTGGCTTGCAGTGTAGTGTCTGATGGGCAAAGTATATCGCATAAGGATCGACCCTAGTGTAGCTAAAAAGTGGAGGATTCTGGAACAGTCTGTGTGAGTATAGGCCAAAATCTATGAATGATTTCTTTCTACCTGTTTACTCCGTGTATGGTATAGCGATACAAATAGTATGCGATTGGTCGTACATGGAATCTCACCTACTTCTGCGATTGAATCTGAAAGTATTGGCGTTATAACCCCTATCCACAAACCTTTGGCACAGTGTTTTGGCTGCATCTTGGTATCTGTGGTCAGAGGCTATACGTTTGGCTCTGACAAATTGTCCCTTGGGAATTGCACACATTGAGACAGTGGAAGCTGAATGCATGTATATTGTTACGATCCATGATTTTGTTGATTTGTGGGTTGTGGCAATATGATTCTGTTTGAGTGTGAGTGTCACATTCAAATAGTTAACACTTTTTGCTGGGCTGTCATATGTGAACTTAATGTGTGGATTTCCCCACATCATATGATGGGTATGTCATCTATATAACGCCAGTAACTTCCTATATTTGGCTGTCAGGAAAATTTGTTATTCTAGCTTGTGAACCATCTAGGCTGCCCCCATACTGGTTCCATGTCTCTGCCAGTAATACCTGTAATTGTATCTAAAGTAACCTTTAGATAGGACCATATTGAGGCATTCAATAAGGAAGTAAATTAGTTGTGATGGCAGATCAGTATGTAGTAATGCCTCCTCTACTGCTTTGATTCCCTCCTGTTGGGGTATGCTCGTATAGAGACTTTGAATATCTATGGTTATTAGGGAGGTGTCAGTGTCGATATGGTTAGATCTGTTTGAGGAGATCAGTAGTATCCTTCAGGCAAGTAGGTTTTTTTTTTTTTTTTAGTAATTAAGGTTGAATAAAGACATACGTCCATCAGGTCCAACCTATTCACCCTCTTTTTTTTTTTTAACCTTACCTAACAGTTGATCCAGAAGAAGGCAAAAAACCCCAGCTAAAAAGGGGGGGGAAATTCCTTCCTGACTCCTAACGGCAATCGGAAAGTATCCCTGGATCAATCAGATCTATACTGATATTTAGTACCAATGGTTGTAGTTTGTAGATAGTGGCCTATAAATTTGGACAGAGGTTCCAACACTGAACCAAAACCTGACACTATGGGGCACCCTGGAGGGTCTGTTAATGATTTGTGGATTTTTTGGAGCAGATACTATATTGGTATGGGGGGTTGGGGGGTAGTAAGGAAATACTTAATCCCTGGGGTAATAGTACCATTAGTGCATGCTTCTTCCAACATCAGGTCAATCTTTTTTTTTAATACCGTGTGTGGGATCTTGTGATGCAGGTTCGTAGTGTGTTTCAAGTGTTTAAGAACCTCCTATCATATTTGCATCTGTCTATGACAACAGTAGCACCCCCTTTATTCCTAACTTATGTTTTACTAGGATTTGAACTCAAAACCTCTCTTGTTACTGTATTTCTTTGTGACAAACCTTTAACTTGTTTCAATAACTGTTTCAAACCATGCATCAACCCCCCAAAATTATTGTATGCAGCCTGCTGCCCCAATGAATCACCAACAGAGCTAGATACCTTTGATTTAGAATTAAACAATGTAATACCTTGCATAGATGCTTATGAACAACTGTGCATGGCTTCATCTCTAAAACCACCAAACTCATGCCTTCTCCATGCTGCTACCTGTGCCAGAGGAACCTTACAGGTTAAAACAAATAAAATTTGCAGATATATGTTTTCCAACCAGTAATCCCTCATCCACAATCATAGGTTGAGATGTACCAATGCCAGAGGCCATAATCATATCAGTCTGCTAACTAAGGACAAACATATAAAGGGTTGACATCCCCATCAAGCCTAATCCCAAACCCATGGGATAAATTATTCTCTAATACCTGAGCAGCCTCTGTTTAAGCATTCAAGCTGTTGGCTCCTCTCTCCGCCAACCCTTATTCAAAGCTCCTCCTCTAACTCACATCCCCACCAGCTGATACTTCACCTCTCCTTTTTCAACACCTCTGCCAGTAAGTCCTTCACCGCTGTGTTCCGCTTCCATGCGAATCTGCTGAATCATTCCCTGTTGCTTGGCCATAAAACTGCTCTGTGCCTATTTTTATTTTTATTCTGGTGCCAAATGCTCCTATTGGTTTTAAAGCCCCAAACTCCTCCCCTTTAACCCTAACTACCAATCACCACCCTCCACCCTAGTGCCATCAGGTCATGGGCCCTGCCTCCAAGCTGTGCTAGCTCCAGGGTTTACTATTGTCTGAAACAGCATCCTTATTTTCCACATTAGTTTGTTTATGTCCATTTGAATTAGGTAGAGGGCTTGATTTTGTTACACCATTCCAAAAAGATGATGGCTGCTGGTAAATTATAATTATGGATACGTTCATTTCATCTTTAATGGAAAGTCTGCATTTTGTTTTCTCAGTTTTTTTTAACAATTTTTACAAACTATCTAGGGCCTCATTTACCTAGAGCCGCAATTGCTTCTCTGGTAGGGATTTAATATTCTATTGCGCCTCTGGGTAAATTGTAGTGTCACCTTAAGTGACATCTGCTCTTAACTGCTTAAAGTGCCCCTCAGGGGACATTATGACACAGCCCTTAGAGAGTAGGGGGATCTTTGCTGTCACTGGGTTGCTGTTCCAGAAATTACTTAAAGGACAACAATATAAAAAAAAAATAACATCAACCTGATTATATGTCCACACTTTGAGCAACTGAAATCACTTACTCATGTTTACAGCCATGCTGCCCTCCCTTACATATCACACAGCAAAGATGAGTGCTAAAAGCCAGTCTCCTAGATGGTCCAGGGCCATGATTAACATATCACTTGTCATTGGCTGGTGGGAATGTCTGTTACAACCTCTCTCCTCCTCCTCTGCCGGTTAAACATAATTGAAATCCGGTTGCTAGTATACAGCCTACATAATCAAGCTGATCAAGGATGGGTGGAGGAGTGATTCTCGCATGCTAGCTCTGAGAGACAGTTAGTGGCAGACAGAATTGTTACGCCCACTTCACAGCATGGCTAATTGAAGGCTAATTAAAGGCAGAGAGAGGCACGAAATCTGGAAAAAAATGTATGGGGAGGGCTGCATACCTTTACTCGTTTTAAAGTAATTTTTTAAAAAATGCATTGAGGCAATACAGTTATCCTTTAATTTCTGGCATAGAGGGAGAAAATAGATAAAACTGCCAGTAAAACAATTTAAATAAGGCAACCAAACGTAAGGGGCAGTCCAAATACAGGAGGCAAAAGGCCAAGCAGTCTGAGTTCAGAATTTTAAGGACAGTGTCATGAAATCAGTAATTTTGTACCATCAGAAAAAAAACCTCAAGCAGACACTCATAGCAGAGCTGAGAAAAAAAAAACAATGAGGAAGAAAATGTTGGTTCACTGGTTGTGTCATTGTGAAAAGATGTTCGCACAACATCAGCAAGAGCTGAAGCTACAAAAGAGTGGTAACACTGTAAATAATGTGAAGAAGATGAAGTAAAACAAAACTAAGAGATAAGGTGGAAACAAAGGAGTTCAAATTTGCACCAACAGGACCAACGAGCGACCACTGGGAAACGTGCGCCAATGGGACAACAAGGAGGGGGAAGAATGGCCAAGGCAGAGCACCATTAGCAAGACATCTAAATCTGAATGTTAAAAGGGGCATGGGAGACAGTAAAAGGCAGGTATAATTAAAGAGAGAAAGGTAGGAGGCCAGAAGGTGTAAAAAGAACTACAAGGAATTGCGAAATATCTCGAATGCACAAGCTACTTCAAGATATTGTGCAACAAGTCAATATATGTATAGCCATTTATTGTTCAGTGTTTAGTGTAAAGATTTTTTTTGGTGGTGGGTGGGGCATTTTGGTGCCTTTCTTTAAAGAGAAATGTTCACAATCACAGACTGACTTTTAGTCTGATCCAGCTAATACAACAGAATTTGTACAGTTCTCTCTATATTGTAGCCTAATACACAATTACATATTTTCCACAATTACTTGCAAAGTCTTTGGTTAAATAACTTTTTTGACCTACATGCTAAACCCCCCCCCCTTTTTTTACAGCTCTTTCTAGACATTCTAGAATGTCTATAATGTAAAGAAAATAAGGGGGGAAATGTATTATTTTTAGATGCTTTATGTAACCTTGTAAACTATCACACACAAAATAACAGTTGAGGTAATCATTTTTTCAAAATTCTATTAGAAACTTTTTTTCCTCATTTGATTGATCACCTGTAATAAAGATTCTGAATGTTGCTATAAAGGACTGTAAAGAATATAAATTATCTTGTTAGTTGATGGTTAATGCCCTAAGCAAACAGAAAAGAGTTTCCTCCTCATTTCACAATATTTCCTTTTTTTTAAAAAAAACTAATAAAATAAAGACATATTTTTCAGCTGTTCTTGTTTATTGCGTTCTGTGTAGTAAGAATAATAAAAAAGAATGCTTAGAAAAGAACCAGCTTTTCCTGGAAAATTCTCTACATTCCTATATTCTAAACATTCCAGTCAAATGTGCTTGTGAAGGTTCTCATTCATCCAGGTCATGGTTGTTCTGTGGTATTCAGTTAGATCAACTGGACTTGAAGTTTAGTTCATGATGACATTTCGCTAGTCATCCGACTGGTTTTATCTATTCAGAATTACTTGTGCAAGAAACTGTTAGCAATAAATACACTGGTATGTGTCCCAATCAGCATATAATAGCAAGGTTTTAGGGACCTCCCGAATGCAAAACTGCCCATGGTAAGGTGTCTAAACAGAATTGTACATGGCAGACAGTTGGTGTTGCACCCTTTACCTCTATTCAGGCTTTGTTTCTTTATTTTGACATAAATGGTTTTCTTGACACCTCCTGTAATTGTAATTCTTTCTGGTGGATTTTAACCGAGGGGTCCATGTACCGTATATACTCAAGTATAAACCGAGGTTTTCAGGCTTTAAAAAGCCTGAAAATCTTACCTCGGTTTATACTCGAGTCAGCCTATCTCCTCCTTGTCGCCGGCCGCGCGATCTGCATCTCCTTCCACAGCCTCTGCGCATCCGGATGTATGTCACTACCCGGCGCCGCAAAGTAGAGGTGCCGGGTAGTGAAATAATCCGATGCGCAGAGGCTGTGGACGAGGATGCGGATCGCGCGGCCGCTGGACAAGTTAGAGAAACTTTAACTTGCACAGGGACACAAGTGGCAAATACTTACAAATAGAGTAAAACCTTCTTTATTTGTGCATACTGTATGCACAAATAAAGGAGGATTTACCCCTATTTGCAAGTATTTGCCACTTAGATGTTTGAAAACTACAACTCCCAGCATGCTTTATTGCTGGGAGTTTGTAGTTTTCAAACATCTTAAGTTGGCAAATACTTGCAAATAGGGGTCAATCCTCCTATATTTGTGCATACAGTATGCACAAATAAAGAAGGTTTTACTCTTATTTGTAAGTATTTGCAACTTAAGATGTTTGAAAACTACAACTCCCAGCAATAAAGCATGCTGGGAGTTGTAGTTTCCAAACATCTTTAGTGGCAAATACTACCCCCTCGGTTTATACTCAGTCAATGTGGGTTTCCTTCCTTTTTTACCTAAAACTAGGTACCTCGGTTTATACTCGGAACATATGGTATTTGAATCAGTGGCTGGATGCAATGTATTAAATGTGTTAAGAGTCTATGATTCAATGGAGGAAGTGGAAACACATGCTCCTAATACATTTAGGGGAATTGTACCCAGCCACTGGTTCAGATACGTAGATGACACCCGGGTACAAGACACTTTAGATCACTAACTGGGTGTCATCAGGACCTTACAAAATCAAGCAGAGAACATCCCCACTGGCACAGAGGTGAAGGTTTAGTAAATGAAACAAAACTTAAACACCTCAGAGGTGCCCTTAAAACTTTTGGATATTCAGACTGGGCCTCTGTCAAAACTCGTAAAAGGAAAGAAAAGAAAACCAATACCATCAGCGAAGAGGGAAAGCAAGACAGGAAAAAGAACATGGTCATCCCATATGTAGCCGAGGTGTCAGAGAAATTAAATAGCATTTTCAAGAGACACCGTATACCTGTCTGCTTTAAGACCAACAACACATTGAGGCAGCAACTGGTGCATCCAAGATACCAAATACCAAAACACAAGAAGAGCAACATCATTATTCATGCAGTACAATGCAGTGAAGAGTGCTCACTTTGCCTTTGTCTTTTGGTTTAATTATTTATTCTGACGCAAGCCACCACACATGTAAACGTGCCGGCTGAAGCAGTCACTTGAGCAATCAGTCAACAAACATCTTATGCATGCTTTGAGTCTTTGTCACACTATTGTTGTACAATATCAGCATACTGACAATTTTCCATGAATGATTTGGCAGAAAGGAAATAATATGCAAAGGTTTCAATTTGGGAAATTGGCTACTGCTTGCTTTGCAGCAATTTCAGCATTAGGATAATCTCACTTTCTTTTGGGAATGCCTTCTCATCATCATCAAATAGACCCTCTATGGACCTCTTAAATTTAAGAATCTTCTCCATCATCCTTATGTTTATATTCTTAATATTAGAGGGGGATATACCTTTGTTATAGTTGTACTTTATTTGTGTCATTTTTGCATCCCTTATCAACTATGTGTATATGCTTACACTTTATATTTATTTATTTATTTTTTGTATAGGAAGCCTTACACTCTTTCATTAGAGCCTGACAGCCTCTACTTCATTCTTTGTATACTGGTGTCTGGATTTGAAGTGTTCTTCTCCCAGGGAGAGAAAGTGAAGCTGTCTGAGCAGTTACTTATGAGAGTTAACCCCAGGGTTTTCTGTAGCTAAACATATTTCAGTATGCTTAAGTGTTGACAACAAACTAAATTTCAAACTAAATTTCATTTCCTTTTGAAAGCGTTTTTAAAAATACATTTTACTTGCTCTCTTTTTTAAAATGCCATTAAATGCCTAACCCACATTGTCAATAAAATGAAAAGGAACTAGATTATGTGTACTGATATAACACATTATTTTAGCCTTACCTTTCCTAAAGCATTGGTTGGAAGTGGAACACCATCTGCACAGGATTACTTTAAGATTCCTAGACACATACAATGACTATAGAGATTTTTATGGTAGTCGGCATCATCCAGAAAAAATTAGCCTTAAGGCAAAAACAATCCAGATAAAGTGAAATAACCAAATAGCAATCTTTCTTGAGGTGTGCAGAAAAATATTATATTCTTATTATAGTTTGTGCCAAGGTTTTGCTTGTTAATTTTACTTTTTATTTTGCTTTGATTATTCCCAGATTTCTCCATAAGGTCACTATGGGTAGAATTGGATTGCATATTGGTGCAACTATAGGCAGCATGTTGTTAAGTCCAGTGTAGATTCTAGAAAACCTACAGAGACTTTATCGGCTATTTGTGTCTTATAGTCATGTTAACCGGGTTAATGTGACTTTAAAGGGTAACTGTGGTCTCCAATTCCTCCAAACTAGTAATAATTATATAAAATGCCTTCCATCATACCTTCAAAACAAAACCAAAATCACACCTCTAGTTAAAGTTTGTGAGATGTTATTGCTGGAAAGGTTCAGCAATATTACTTCCTGCTTTCCTGTTACTCTTCCTGTTTTCAGCCATGTGACCAGCTTGAAGTCATGTGACCAGCCTGTCTGCGTTAATAGGCTCCCCTTCTCAACTGGCAATTTTTCCCCCAGGTACTTCCTGTTTTCCCCAGCATTAAGTCTTTACTGAGCATGCTTCTCCCCCGGAGCAGAGGGGCTTGCAGAGGTAAGGGGATGTCACTCAACTTACTGTAATCAGGAAGTTTGAACATTCACCTCAATATCATTTCTCACAGGATGAAGCCAGAGATGTGATTGTCGGCTCATTTTAAAGGAAATACTGCAGGCTTTCATTTAACCCCAACTTGTTTGGAGACCACAGTTGCCCTTTAAGACACAAGTAAAGGCGGTTGCGGCAGTAAGCTTGTACCAAGCCAATGATGCCTCTTTAAGACAAAATCTTTAACGACAGCAGATAGCTGGCATTAAAAATTCAGAATGGGTAAACCCCATTTGCAATGCCGAGCCGCTATTGGCTTGGTGCATTGCCTAAAGGGGGCAATAGAGAGTAATAGCATTTCTCGGTACATAGCCCTATAGATAGGGTGTAGAAGGTATATCTTATATGCCTCACCTTCCGTATTTCAATCAATTTTACAGGAGCCTAGAACAATGGCTAATTGCGAAAATGTACATGTCTGTGCTTGATTGAGTAAGTAACAAAAATGTGGAGCTGGATTGACCTGCTCAAGGTTTCATTCACCTTCAAATAGTGAAGATTTCATTCACCTTCAGATATGTCACTATTAAGAAATGCATTGCACAGAGCTGTGCTAAGATCAGGTTCACTTGATTATTGCCCCTCTGGAACTCTGTACTATGTTGTTTATATAAGTGTAACTATTAAAGGGGTAATGTTAAAGGGACAGTTCAGAGGAAATGATCAATATTTGTTAAATTGTAAGTTTGTGTAATGCCTTCTTAGTTATTCTACATATTCTCTCCCAGTTTGAAAAATCTGTTGATTTCATACCCTTTGCCGTTTCCTGCTGTTGACATTAGTGAGCTGCCATTTCAAGTTTTAACAGTCCTTCTTCGCAGGATGCATCACATCCTTGAAATGTTCTTAACAGTTATTTCTACTGATTGGCTGTTGGATGTGTTAAAGATGCTCACATCTCTACTGAGCAACTGAATCAATCCAGGCGCTGGGTCAAGGGCAAGACCATAACGCTCTCTATTAGGGGTCCTGCAAACAGGAAGTCAGTATTTCAGTTGCATTTATTTATACACAGACAAAATGCTGAATTGGCAGATTAAGGTCATTGGGATGAAAAAATACTGCTCTTTTTTCTGAAAAGCATATGTATTTGCACTGAACTTCCCCTTTAAAGGCTATGCAAATAGAATGCAATCTATGAAACACTGCAGCAGATTTAAAGGGCAGGTCCACCCTAGAAGAAAGATTTTATTTTTCGCATTATCCTTAAGTTCCAAAGATTGCCCTGAAGGGACTTATCTGACCCGGTCCCTCACCACCTGGGCGCCACCCCTGCGCCTGTTTCGAGTAAAAACAGGAGCAGAAGGCTTCTGCGCTGACAGATACTCTGCTTCCTGGTTGCGGCTGTCAGGTGTCACCAGGAATTGGAGCATCTGTCAGTCACAGAGCAGAGGAGGAGCGGCGAGGGAACAGGTCAGGTAAGGAACTTCAGGGGCATCTTGGAAACTTAAGGAAAATGCAAAACCTAGGTTTGGAGGGGTGTTAAACATTTCTAAGCTGACTTTATTTTAGGCTGGACATGTCCTTTAAAACAATTATTTGGCAATGTGGGTAGATTGAATGCAATATCAAGGAGACTGTGAACAAAAATAATCTTGGTTAAGTCATAACATAAATCTACATATCACAAGGCTATATAGCAGTTAATTATGATTATGTCTGAAAAAAGGTGACAGCTGGGTTGCCACATGATTCATTCTGTTAGGACACACTTAATAAATGTAATTAGTAGGGCATGTCCACTCTTATAAAAACTTAATAAGTATTCCTTCCCCCAGCCCCTACCGCTATAAAAGATTTTCAAGAAAGTCCCCCGATAGTTACTTACCTTACCTCTCTCCTCCGCCGCACTGCCCGGCCTTTTGCTTGCATGACACTGCAAGCAGAGGCCATACCGGCAGCCGCGTCCCTGATTGGCTGAGAGGCAGCCAATTACGGCTGCTGCTGCCGGCTGCTCAGAATGCCTGGGGAGTGAGGTAAGGTAAGTAGAGTTCGGGGGACTTTCTTAAAAATCATTTATAGCGGTTGGGGCTGGGGGAAGAAATACTATTTGGGGAAGGATGGTTTTGATAGTGGGGGGGGGGGGGGGGGGGAGGCCTGCAGTCCTATATGGACTCTGCTATCCTCCTGGTGGGCAGTTCTTGGGACTTTGGGGTGGGGATTACAAGAGAACCATTTGGAGCTAGGGTGTAAGGTAAGGATTTTATTACACTACAGAGTGGGCCAGTAGTGGGTTAACTTATAGTTTGTTTTGGGGGTGGACATGCCCTTTAAGACCTGACTCATTGACTTAACTGGAATGAGTGCTAAAATGAGATCCCAATGAAATCCACTGGGAGGTGACTTTTTACTATATGATGTAAAAACAAAAGTTCTAAAATCTATTTACAAATGACAGGAGAAAACATAAAGGCCAATGAAAACTTTGAAGTTAGCAGAAAGTCATTAGATAAGTGAACAAAGGGTGTACACGTCTTTTAATCTGTGGCTGAGCCTGTGATATTCACCTTCTATAGCAATATATAAAGATAATAGGCTGAAAATAAATGCAGGCTAGATTGTGACATGAAATAAAATGCTACACACCCAGCTACTAAATATGCCTTGACTGTAAGGCTTTGCAAAAATGAAAAGCTTTGCTTGCTAAATTCAATCTGTTCTACACCACATTGCTTTATAGCCTCTAATTTGCTGGGAGTAGCGTTGCCATGCTAAACTAGTGTATATCATTTATGGCAAATTTATAGGCTTAGCAAATGTAGAATTACACAGTGAATACAGATCATGGCTCTTGCAATTCATCTAATCAACTTGCAGCCACTCACATTCTGGGAGACTTGGCCCTGTTATATTGTTACATAAACCTTTAATATGTAGCTGTAATCTGTAAAACAAAAATGGGCAACCACAGATGCCGGAAGCAGGGCATACAGAACATCCAGGGCGCCATGGGTTATAGATCTCTGCTATAAAGAATGGATTTTAAATGAGACTTCATAAGTATAAAAAAAAGAGCTTAAGGGATAAGATGCCAGTGTGAAAGAGCAAGTTGTCTAAAATAGACATAGTCTGCTTTAGAAGCAACTGGCTAGGTTGTATTTCATGTTCCCTCCTATTGCATTTTATGTGGTCATTAAGACTGCTCCCCGATATATCCTGCCAACAGGCAAATATGTATCTCATATTATACATTATATATAAAAAATTAGTACTTCTTTCAACTGATATATGATACATAAAAGCCAAAAGAGAGGTCATTATGTATAAAATATATTAAAGGGCAACTAAAGTTAAAAAAGCACAAAATTGCTAAATCCTGCCTAAACTGGATATTTATAAAATATAGTTATGGTTGCTTGTCTTTTTTTCTTCTTGGTAAGCTGAATAAAGCAACGCTTTTCTGGGAAACTTTAGGCTGATGCCACACTACAGCATGTAGTAGCAGACCAGAAATGGGCATGCAAGAGCGTGATTGCATGCAAATTTCTGGTGTGTGTTGCGATTGCGCAAAAATGCAGATCGCATGCACTCTGATTAGCGTATAGCAGCGCACCTACAGGGAGATTGAACAGACGTTCTTATCGTTAAAAATGGTGCTAATTTTGCCCCAACCAATCAGAAGTTATCTTTCAAAAGTTATATAAAATCTGATAGGTTGGGGCAAAATTAGCACCATTTTTAAACAGGGTTATTTAATAAAAGTTCTTATCATTTAAAATGGTGCTATTTTTGCCCCAACCAATCAGATCTTATTTAACATTTGAAAGCTAACATCTGATTGGTTGGGGCAAAATTAGCCCCATTTTAAATGATAAGAACTTTTATTGAATCTTTCTGAAGAACTTTTATTCAATCTCTCTGCTAGTGTGGCAACACCAATCGGCTAACACTTGTGTGCTCTTTTTATTGCGCGATTGGATCACGAGTTAAAACGTGGCAGTGTGGCAAGTCCAGCCCCAAAATGAAAACTTACTTACAGGTAAATCACCCGCCAAAAGCCTAAACGGTAATAGTTTGAAATCTGAAAGGTGTAAGTCTAACCTGAAATCCTGCACAGTGTCCTGTTTCCCCTGTTTCTGCTTCCTGGTTCTTCCAGTTAGCAACTGTCAGTTATGGATTTGACAGTTGACATCACAGCCAATGACTGAATGTGAATGCCCTGTCTGCCTCTTCTGAGCATGCCCAGGCTCAGTACAGGCTCAGTACGTTTCTAAATTGCTCCGTTTCCATGAGGCATCCAGAAGCATAGCAAGCATACAGTAATGAATTCATAGGACAAAGTATGATATATCAACATATTTTAAGGAGGCCATTCGATCAAAAAGATGTTCTTATGAGGGTGGAGTTGTCCTTTAAGGCAATTGTTTTGTGTGTCCAAGTTAAAACATACCCTCTAACAATTTCCTTTAAAATGTGCTAAAATGTCTGAAGCCCTATAAGTAATTTTTCCCCTTTAAATGATATTTCAGGATAGTAAAGATTTTAGCAGACCCTGCACAGTATATTTTAGGGGGAGTTAAAATGTAGTTTCATTTTTAAGGGCATGTTGATTTTTATTTCAAAGGATAAATTATGTCAGAAGAATAAATTGTCAGATTAATGGCACATATGCTGCAACATTTTCAATATTGTTAAAATAAAAAACCTCCAACATTCCATGTTCCAAAGGGAACATGGTACAAAAATGTAGAAGGAGGCTAATGAGGTTTTAGCACAGCTTTGTGCAATTCATTTCTCCTCAGTGTACCCTAATAACCAGGGTCATTTTAACCATTCATTGTTGTGGCATTCATTGCTGCCCTGAAATCTATGTTTTCAAAGTTCCCTTTAAAGGCAAATGCAACATCCCTAAGATTCAAAGAATGCAATTTGTAATATTTAAATTATTGTTTAACATAAAACCTGTATGTCATTGACTTTACCTTTCATATTTGAAGCACTCATTAATTTGGCCCTGCATATCTCTGATGTCCCTTACAAAAGCTTCTAGAATCTCAAGTTGTTCTTTTGTCATTCCTGTTACGGCATTCACATCTATAAATGACAAAAGTGCCATTTGATGGAAACAATTACAGAGTAATTTTCAGAGTATTATTTTACTCTCTAAGAAAATGCACCATTAACGTTATCTCTTCTTTATGACTAATATTCAGAGTGCAGTCCAAAAAAGCAATAGCAAAATGGAATACCTGGCACTATGCAATATCTAGCAGCACTAACTAAGTTGACGAAAATCTTCTCTTTCTCCTAGAAAGTTGCTATTATTAGCATTATAAAACTTATTAGACTTCCCATATAAAGAAAGTTTCTATTGTTTTTTTGAAATACATTCAGCCTGGAAAACAGGTCTACCCTCACAAATATGGCATGGTTGGGGGTATAATTATTAATCTTTACTTTTCGTAAGATTTAATTGCTAATTTAAAATGTTTAAATAACGTTCCGAATAGTTATGTCGTGTCTACCCCCAAAACCAAATTCTCCCCCAATGCTGGCCCCACTGTGTACTATGTAAAAATCCTTACCTTATCTCTCTGCTCCAAATGGTTCTCCTGTAATGTCTGCCCAAAGTCCTAGAAAGTGAACACCAGGAGCCTGGCTGGAGGGAAAACGTTTCCGCCTCTGAGAGTTTTCTGGCTTGCTCAGTGCAGCCCCCCCCTTCCCTCCCTCCTTCCCGATCCCTGTTTCCTGTGTCCCTAGTGTAAAATCCCTTTTCTGTTGTGTAGGGCTCCCTGTCCCACCCCCAACCGCAATATTAGCTTATAAAAAAAACTTATCCAAACTGTACTTACACAGCCTCTTTCCCCCTGGCGTTCTACACTGCCGGAAGCCGCGTCAGTGGTTGGCCCCCTGCTTACAGTTTCATGCAAGCAGAGGGCTGTGTCTGAACGCTGTGGGAAAGAGGCAGTGTAAGTTAATTTCGGGTACGTTTTTTTATAAGCTAATAAAGCGGGTGGGGGTGGGAGAGGGAGACCTACACTACAGCAAATTTGGAAAAAGTGGTGGACATGCTCTTTAAAAGATCTACTACATATTTCTCATGCATTACTCTTCATTGTTGCTGGGGTTAGTGTTGGTATTGCTTGAGTTACAGTTTTTTTTTTTTTTTTTTACAACATTCTGATAAAAAATACCTCCCAACTACTGTGTGTGTGTGCATGTATGTGTGTGTTAAAGAGGTGCGCTCAGAACTTTTTTATGAAGATTACATAATTGAGTGGATGAAGGAACCCGCAGCACCTGTCTAATAAATAAAATATATATACCTGATATACACGGGGGGGATGTGCACCTCTTATTGAATAATGTCCTATAAGATTCATAAAAGTGGTCTGAACACACACCCTGCCAACACAAAGGAACTAGTTTTTTTGTAAGAGGCCATATTTTATATACAATATCATCGAGTTTAGAATTATTTTTACTATTTTCTACTTAGAACTTTCAACTCTCCAAGGCTTTATCCTCTCAAATGTAGTTCTTGCTTAAAAAAATATTAAATAAGCTTGGTTACATCTTGGTGCATGCAGGAAAACTTGATGACCAACCAACCGCACATTAATTTCTTTTCCTCTTAGTTATAACTGATGTCATTGCAACTTAAAAAACTTAGGGGGTTATTCAATAAAAGTTCTTATCGTTTAAAATGGTGCTAATTTTGCCCCAACCAATCAGTTGTTAGCTTTCAAATGTTACATAAGTTCTGATTGGTTGGGACAAAATTAGCACCATTTTAAATGATAAGAACTTTTATTGAATCTCCCTGTTAGTATAGGTAATAGACAGCTTGAAGAACAGTTTACTGTGTACTAACTGATCTTTACCATATATATATATGTCATTGGTTGCTGTTTCTGAAATGTTTTGATTTTATGGTCAATTGCTAGGGTGTTACTGTGATTATAACCTAAAATCCTATATCAGAATTCAGACCATAACCCTTAAGAAAGTGAATGTATTAAATAAAAAGAAAACCTAAATGTTAAAACTATTGTTTTAATCTCTACCTGTGCCATAATTCTGTAAAAACAAAGGCTGTGAGCAAGTTGGTTCGCTGCAGATAGAAGCAATGTTGTACTATGTTGTAGTATTTAGGTATCTAAATTGGCATATTATAAAGCTTTCTTAACTACCTATTTATGCCACACAGCAACTCCATAAAATGTTCTACTTGCTGCAACCACATTATTTACCTTTCATCCGATCCTTCTTCATAAAATATTTGTGGACCTCAAGGATTTATCTTATTTGATTCTTAAACTATGAAGCTGTTCAAGATCCTGCAATAACCAGTTATGAGTGCCAAGTAAATGACCAACAGTAGATTGCCAATAGAGATGTCTGAACTTCGCAAAATCCGGTCCACTCGAGGATCCGCGAATTTTCGAAGAAAAAATTAGAAAATTCCAAAATCCGCGAGCCAACCCATTAAAATGAAAAATATCCTCGAAATTACGAGATTTCTCGTATTTTCGAGAATTTTCGAAAATACGTATTTCGAAAATACGTATTTTCGAAAATACGAGTAATCCTTGTAATTTCGAGAATTTTCGAAAATACGTATTTTCTAAAATACGAGAAATCCTCTTAATTTAGAAATACGGGGATTTCTCGTATTTTCGGAAATTTTCGAGAACATCCGCGGTTCGGAAGGCGGAAAATCCGGAAAAATCCGTCGTTCGCGAACGGGATAAATCCGTGGCGGATCCGGGTTCGGATCTGCAAACCGGCCATCCCTAATTGCTAACTGTGCATGTGTTATTAAACAGGATTTTCCTCCATTCTATTTATTTACATGGACATAGTGGACAACACCTTCTTGGGCCTTTTGGCTTTCCTTTTGACCCCTGGAAGATATGCAATAGTATTTTCTCACTGCATATTGGAGTAGTTTTGCAGTATGTTTCCCATAAGGAAATAAGCAGTGTTGGACTGTGCTCCTTTCAATTACTAATCCTTTTAATATTTCTTATACTGATGTACTTTTTATGTTTTATTTTCTGTTCTTGGCTCGGATTTTGAATGTTATCACTTAATCTGCTTTGATGAGTGGGATGGGAGGCTCAGAGATGCTTGACCCCAAAGGTTTCCCTGGACTAAAGAAATGAGTGCAGAGCAAAACAAATCCTTGGATTCATACTGAATGTCATCTCCTTTTGCCCTTTTCTTTTAAACCTATTTTATTTATTTTATGTTTGTGTAACGTTTGATCATAAAGTCAGAGCATAGCTCTGCTTTGAGTTGTTTTAAAATGTTGAAAAATTGTGTGGAAGTCATGAAACTGGTGTTAAGCAGTTAGTGTGCTTTGGTTTTAATAGCATTACTGTTACAGGTACAGTATAGTGAGTATTGTCTTTCCTTGTGTATAAACTGGAAACATTTTTTGTTTTTTTGTTTTTCAATTAGTGATCCAGTTGTATTTAAAGGACAAATATACTACCCTCCCCTTAAAGGTACCCAGAATCTTAAACACTCAGCCCTCACTCCTGGGTTTTGCCCTGATGCCTCCTACTAATGTCTGTTTCTCAGATTTTTGTTTGCTGCTAAATTAATACTAGTAAGGGATTTACACTGGGAATTACCAATGGCAAAGGATCTGGAGCCTATACACCCGAACCACACACTTAAATAAGTGTTTGCTGGGTATATTTATAGGATAAGTAAAAAAGGTTAAAAAAGTAAAGTTGGCTAAAACATTTTACTTGTTTTTTTAAAACAAAATCTTGCAAATAACTTAAAGCTTTTTTTAGGGTATACTTATCCTTTAATGTTAATGAGATCTCCACAATTCTGTTGCTTTATATAGCTTGTGATATTGGGTATAATTTGTAATGTATTAAAAGTTAGCTATCTCTTCTGTATCAGAATTGGCAAATTATTTCTATAATATTCCCTTTGGAGGGGTGTGTCTTTTTATTGTTTTATTTTTTAGATGATTGATGAAACCATGAACATTTACAGTGATACAAGCATCTACTTTTTTGGTCTCTTGGCAATTTAAAATTAACCATAATTTGTACATCCTTTAAACTTGCATTCATTATATTCTTAGCTTGAATGTGATGTTTTAAGTTTTAAGCATTTTATTAAAATACAAAATGTTTTCATTTAATTCCATTCCAAGATCCATTCTTCTCCTTTTGGATATTCTGCACCCTGATCTTTTGCTAGGTTTTATTTCTTTCTACTCGTTTTGAGAAATAGATTTGTAAACATTAGCAGGGTACTGTAGTCCTAAACTTCTACAGGAACCTTTTACAGATGGCCTTGCCCACTATTAGCCAATCCTTTTACAGGACAGATTAGGCAAATGAGCATGTGACCTAAGGTGTGGCCAGATACAGCACATACTGTACAGGTTTTTTTTTTTATCCAGTTCTTTAGGTTGTTACATGTACTTTAATGCAATTCAATAAAGTCTATTGGTGTTTTGGGGGGATGCTTTTAGATTCTGGAGTATAAAATGTGGGTTTAGTTCTCCTTTAGGTTTTCTTCTCAATTTTCTGAATCCGTGTTCCCAAATAAACTCATTTAGTTTTGAGTTTTGCAAGATTCTATTATTCCCTAAAACAAACTTAAACATTCTTTTAGTCTAAAAAAACATTTCTATGCCATTAATAAATTGTCCCATGCAGGCAATTAGCTATAAACCTTCCACCTACCTCTTGCTATAATGATTTCCCAAATCAGGGTTTGCAGAAGATACCAATGCATTTTAATATTTGCTTGTAATACAGTACTGAGGATGCTGCAGATCAACAAACAATTATTAAAGCACTAAACATAAAAAAACACCTCTGGAATTCTATTGCTTATCCATAGTTGACAATCTTTTAAGCAAATGTTGTAGACACGTTGGCTTATTGCAGACAGGAACCAATGTTGTGCTTCTCTTTACAAGCATGTGCACCCCCCCTAGTCTTTTCATGGAATTGTTCCATTTGCTGCAAACACATTATTTACCCCAATCCTTCTTCATAAACTATTTGTTAAAATATTAAAAGGTATGTCCAGCCCTTTCACTAACTTTTTGCCAAATTATAATTTACCTTCCCCCAGCCCAAACCACTATAAATGATTTGATAAAATGTGCCCCGATAGTTACTTACCTTCCCTCTCTCCTTCGCCACACAATCCTGGCCCTCTGCTTGCATAAAACTGCAAGCAGGGGGCGGGACCGGCAGCCACGTCTGTGATTGGCTGAGAGGCAACCAATCACGGACGCGGCTGCCGGCTGCACAAAACACCGGAGGATAGAGGGAAGGTAAGTAACTATCGGGGCATTTTCTAAGAAATCATTTATATCGGCTGGGGGAAGGTAAACTATTATTTGGCAAAGGGAAATTACACTGGGGGAGGGATCGCAAAACTGGAGGGAGAGGGAGGGGAGGGGGAGAAGGGCTGCAGTGCACATGCCAAACTTCTCCCGGAGGGAGAAACTGCCCACCAGGAGGATAGCAGAGTCCATATAAGACTCTGCCCACCTGGCCTACGGGAGAAGTTTGCATGCGTACTGCAGCCCTTCTCCCCTCCCTCCCCCTCCCTCCCCTCCCTCTCAGGATTCCCTCCCCCTAGTGTAAAACCCTTAATATATATGATTCCCCTGCCCCAGCCCCAACCGCTCCATTTTATTCTTAGAAAACTCCCACAACTTTACTTACCTTCCCTCTTTCCCCCGCCGAAATGAACAAAAAATACAAGGTTTTTTTGGTAACCCTCGATTATAATCTGTAACATTCTAAAACCCTCGAAAATACGATCGGAAAACTCGTACATTCAGTAACCCTCGAAAATGCAGTCTGAACTTTTGAAAGTACATTCCGTTTTCGGATTTTTGTATCTTCCCATTTTTCGAGATCTGTAAATCCGAAAACTGAAAGAATCTTCAGAATTTCGTCTGTCTCTAAACACAAACTGTAACCAGTCTTCACCCAAGCTGCATTGTGCATCATACTCATTTGGGTAATTTCTTTGTCTGCCAACACAGTACGGCCAAGTTCAGAGTACACCCACATCTTCATTGTATTTGAAGTTGCTACCATTTCTGCTTTCATATTTTTGTGATAATCTCTTCAAATTTGATAAAGTTATTTTCTTCTTCTTAAATTATATTTTAAAACCAATGCAGCTGTTAACTCTTAATAGAGATGCTTTGCCAATAACCTTACTTTTTAGAGACTTTTATGTACAGTGATAATTTCACTAGAAAATGTTTAATTTCCTTTTAGTAGTCTTCCTTAACATGCTACATTGTCCCTCAGAAAAAAAATAGGCTGAATTGCTCAAACAATGGATGTAAAAAATCATTTGAATTGTACTGCTTACTCATATTTCAGCTGGACTTCTTTAAAGAAAAACTGTAGAAAGTTGGTTCAAGCAGACAGAAGCAATGTTGGTGCTGTTTGTATAGCTCCATTGGCAAATATAAAATCTTTTTTACTACATTGTCTATCCCCTATAGAGTGAATGCAGAATTGTTCCACTTTTTACAACCACATATTAAAAATTTGTAAACCTCAAGGATTAAAATCAATCGGCATATGTGCCTTTAAACATCTGAAGTTCCTTTAATAACCAGTCATGTTTTTTGAGTGCCAAGTGAATAATGATAAGTAGATTGTGAACTGTGCATGTATTATGCAACAATTTTTCTTCCTTCTATGTCTTCTGTTACCTGTCAATAGTGGACAATCTGGTGCCATTGCATATTAATTTTTTTATATGTTGGTGGGCTGCAATAGTTTCCCATTTTGGGCTTGTTCTCTTTTTCCATGCTTCTTTTTTGCTGAGGGGTTTAACAATTTCACTTACACATTTTCTCTTCCTTTGTTTCAATGTGATTTTAGAATACTGATCCCAATTCTGCATATTGTTCCATTTAAAAGCATGCGTTTCCTGTAAAATGTCTCCAAGCTTTCAATCTAGCTTGTTGCATAAAACTGCCATACAAAGCAGTTTTCTAGCTGACATGTAATTAGTAGTGTTATCCCACTCTGTATTTTGATGAGATATATTTCCAATAATATATAATGGACTGGTATGTTTAGAGCCCACTGGAAATTATTTTCTTGATGACCACCAGGAAATATAAGAAAAAGGACCCACTGCTTTCCTTGACCATTAACCCATCTTATTTTCTTATGCTGCCTTTTTTGCAACTTTTACTGTTGTTGCCTTTAAATGTTAATGTTAGCGCTTCACTGCTTTCAGTGAATGGGGGGCATACAGATGCATTGCTGAACCTTGGAAATGGGTGTTATGGGGATTTCAAATTTTTATTTATTTTTTTTATTTTTTAATTTCACTCCATAAAAGGCAATTATCAAATAAGATCTCTAACATTTGATCCATATTAATATTTTGGCTATTGGTTTTTTTTTTCAGTGTTTTTTTGCGCCTACTGGTTTGTACTTTTACATTTAAAACATAAGCCACATATGGAATCCGAATTTCACTGCTATGCAAATATGTTTTATTCTTCAGCAAGGTATAAGAATAAAAAATATTTTCTTTTGAATACATTTGCTATACTTTGTGCACATTAGATTGATTATACAGGCAGAGCAAATGTGGATACTTTTAAAATTGCACTTGATTTTTCCTTTAATGACTGCATACATGTTGCAAATTTAATGATGCAGAATATTTGATATTATATGTTTTGATATTATATGTTTTACAATGTTTTTCAACAAGTGTTGAATATTTACATGGAGATGTAATAAAAGTTCTTATTGTTAAAAATGGTGATAACTTTGCCCAAACCAATTAGATGTTATTTACCATTTGAAAGCTAGCATCTGATTGGTTGGGGCAAAATTAGCATCATTTAATGAAAATAACTTTTATTGTCTGAAAAGCATTTCTGCTACAATATAGTGAGATAACTGAAACTCATATCATACTTACCAAGGCTTTTATTATCTGGCCATCCCTCTAGGAAGCAAAGATCTAACGGGCATTTCCATATCATATGTTATAAGTTTTTTAAGTTTTCCTGGCCATAGGCAGCAAAGACATAATGGATTAGTACCCAGTAACATTCAAGAGGGGGATAATACAGTAAAAAAGAGGAAAATATACTGTACCTAAAGAAAAATGAATAAGAAGCTGTGATCACAGCACTTAACAAGTCCAAATACTGTCCATAAAGAATTTCTCAAATCTAACATATAATGTTTGCTAAAAAATATTGTGAATTGCCAAATTTGTTGGTCTACAAACCTCCGCAGGCTGTTGCTTCTGCTGCAACACTTCTTGTCGAGTGTGCTCCAAATTTTAAAAGCAGGTTCAAACTTCTGGTGTCATCAGCTTTTTGGATCAACTTTGTAAATATGCTGTTGATGCTGCGATTTTATTGCAGCAAACTGAAAAAACAAGCAAGTCAACAAAAGACATTCTAAAGGATGAATCTCTATCTATATAGCCCTAAAGGCACTTTTTCTTAAAGAGACTGATTGAGTCATCTCTGTTGCAAATAGTATTACTAAATGTACTTTCTATGGATGGCCAGGAATTGTATTTTTGACTGGCATTCAACTGAGCCATTTAAGCCATTTAGCAAAAAAGAATATTTATATCCTGAATAAAAAAAAACATTTGAAGACTGTTCATCATCTTCAAAAACCAGTCTATGTCTAATTGATTTGATTAAAGATGATACTTGCTTTAAATCAAAGTCAGGCTCATCCTGACTGTGAAAAGATTTCAGTTGGGAGTGGGTGTGGATCTTTAAATGCAGAAGTGGAGGGCTGACTTTATTTTAACCCTTAAGCCACAGCCTTTGTAATCCCGTCTAGAATATCAGCTGTTGGAATAGAGGGAATTTCCACTCTTTTCTTAGAATGTGCAAGCTGTTGAGAAGAATCTTCCTGTAACAGATCTTTCATGCAATCAAAATAGTATTTTATCTTTAGCTGCAGGATTATTGCAGGCTTTACACAAAATAATCTCTTGTTCTTCTAAAGATGTCTCTCTGGATCTCTTTTTTTGAGCTATTAAATATAGCTTTATAGATGAAAAAAACAAACAGCCCATAAATATGCCTCTTTTCGAAGATACACAAAGAAATCCACTTACCAGCTCCACTGAGCTCTAGGCTCAAGGAGAAAGAAAGCAAACCTGCTGTGTCTAGGCATGCTTGCCATGTTAACTGCCAGTTTAAATCAGGTTTATTTACGGTAAATAGGGATGGCCGGTTTGCGGATCCGAACCCGGATCCGCTGCGGATTTATCCCGTTCACGAACGGCGGATTTTTCCAGATTTTCCGCCTTCCGAACTTCCGAACCGCGGATTTCACGTATTTTCGAAAATTTTCGAAATTACGAGATTTCTCGGATTTTCGTAAATACGAGAAATCTCGTAATTTCGAATTTGTTAGAAAATACGAGGATTTCTCTTATTTTCATAAATACGTATTTTCGAAATTACGAAGATTACTCGTATTTTCGGAAAATTTCGAAATTACGAGAAATCTCGTAATTTCGAGGATATTTTTCATTTTAATGGGTCCGCTCGCGGATTTTCAAATTCGCGGATCTTCGAGCGGACCGGAGTTCGGACATCTTTAACGGTAAATATGCATGACACCCCAATGCCGGAACCGTGGCCTGTGTCTAATGTTTTGACTAGTATGCGGCCGGCAAGGCAGAAAAAGTGCAGCGGGGAACACTCATTATTGCTTTGCTTCCTATGGATGGCCAGGAATTGTCTTACCCTGGACAGTGATTATTTTGCAAAATATACTTTATTTTAATAATGAATGATGCAGTTGCATTAAAATAGAACAGCAAGACAAATGTATGAAGATGCTTTAATCAACTACGTCTGCAGCTGTGTGTCTGAGTACGCCAGGGGCGAAATTGCAGGGCCCCCAATCAGTTTTTCTATGCCATAATTCAGTTGCCTGTGTTTTTTTGTTTTTTTTAAGCTTCTACTAAAATGAATACCGTATATACTCGAGTATAAGCCGAGGTTTTTAGGTTTAAAAAATCAACACAAAAACATTGCCTCGGCTTATACACGAGTCAAGAGAAAACTACCTTAATTCCAGATTCAGCCCGAGTAGGAAGGAAAGCCAGCAGTTCCAGTAGTCTTCGCGGGTGTGCGAGTTGATGACGTCATCGCGCAGCCGCGAAGCAGTACTGGGAACTGCCGGCTCTGCACAGAACGAGCGGCAGCCGGCGAAGATGAAGACTGAAGTCTGGCCAGGTACTGTAAGTGAACTGGGGGGGCTCTAGGGTGGGGACAGTATGCATACCAGTAACACCCAATACCTTTCTACTATAGGTGTTTGGAAACTACAACTCCCAGCAACGAAAGCATGCTGGGAGTTGTAGTTTCCAAACATCTACAGTGGAAAGGAATTAGGGTTACTGTATGGGATTACTGTACATTTAAAGGGCAACTATCTACCCTTGGCTTATACTCGAGTCAATCGTGGTTTTCTGATTTTGGAGGCAAAAATGGGTACCTCGGCTTATACTCGAGTCGGCTTATACTCGAGTATATACGGTAATAAGAACTCAAAATTAAAGTTCATTTAACTGGTCGTCTGTTTCTAAAAGTTCTTGCGCCTTCTAAACTTTACAAGAAGGATAAAACCGGACTGATATGATTTGGAAGCTCTATCCCAGCTCTCTAAAACCACGTACAGTGACCTAACCTAGTCGCTGCTGGGAAGCTCCATCATGGAGACCTTCTCCTTCATGCTGCAGTTCATGGCTCTCTTTAATGTCTGTAACCATTGTATACTTAACACAAGCTGGAGCAGTAAGGATCAATATAGCAGTTGCTTTGGGGCCTGGAGACGAGGGGTCCCGCCTACGCCAGTGTACTTATTCAGTTATATATAAGGTAAGCAACTATAGCGTTTTCTATTTCGGGCCTAGCCACCCTATGTGTGTGCCAGCAGCCAGTGCCATTTATATTTCCCAAATTTTGCATCAGGGCCCATACGTCTGTAGCTACGCCACTGGGGCTTTAATTCGATAGAACTTTGAAATTGGCCATCATCAGGTATCAGGACACAAGGTAATACTGGAATAAAAAAGTTGTTGAGCAAAGTGAAAAATCTACTGGAAAATGTGGTTGTGTGTGTGTGTGTGTGGGGGGGGGGGGGGGTTGGAAACTAATTTTTTTTGCATGGGGGGAAAGGGTAGTTTGAGAGAAATAAATAATATATAAATAAATATATTTAAAATTAAAAAAATAATATCTAAAGTGGTGGAAACTAATTTATTGTTCATGGGGAGGGGGGTGTCAATCTAACACTTTGCTATGGGGCCCAGTTATTTCTAGCTACGCCCCTGAGCTAGAGCCTATCTTCACATAAACTGCATTGTGCATAAGGCTCATTTGGGTTTTTTCTTTGAACCTGGCAATGAAGTTCCAGATAAGGAAGAGGTTTCCATTCTTGCTTTGAATAATCGCGATCTCTTTTCCAATTTGAATAAAACCATTTTCTCCGTAAAAGCAACTCTATGTGGGGATTAACAGCATTATCACATTTCAAAGACCGGACAACTAGTGTTAAGCGTGATTGCAAGTCTGTATGGAGTTTATGTGGCCTGAAAAGGCCACATACTAAACTAGTAACTTGTAGCATATTACAATATTTTAATGTACAGTTGTGTGTTTGAGTACATGTGTGTTATACATGGAACCACAGTAACAGGTTGTATAGTTGCTTAATTCCCTTGGGTTTTGTTTATTATCTGTTTGTTTATTATCAGTCCATATAATTATCCTAGCTAAAGCTGGAAAAACAGACAGGGAGATTCAATAAAAGTTCTTATCGTTTATAATCGTGCTAATTTTGCCCCAACCAATCAGATCTTTTAACATGTGAAACGCTACTCTGATGGGTTTGGCCAAATTAGCACCATTTTAAACGATAAGCAGGGTATTCAATAAAAGTTCTATCGTTTAAAATGGGCTAATTTTGCTCCAACCAATCAGGATGTTAGCTTTCAATCAATGTTAAATAAAAATCTGATTGGCTGGGCAAAATTAGCACCATTTAATACGATATAGAACTTTTATTGGAATAACCCTGAAGAACTTTTACTGAAACCACTGATTAGTGTAATAATAGGGCCAATTCAATCTTGACAGATTGTCACTTTTAGGGAATGTGATTTACTGAAAAATATTCCAGCCCAATATCCAATACACACCAGATACGAACTTTTATTGAATCTCCTAATTGTATTAAAACATCTCTTAAATTTCTCAAAATTATACTAATTTCCAAATGTTGCCTCTGCTGGATATAATTTTTTGAGGTAGCAATGGCTCTTTAACCAAGCTCTTTTTTAATGATATTGTTTCAGACTGCTGCAGCTCTGATAAAACTACAAGCATTTACAGTGAGACACATCTGCTTTTGTTGGTCGCATTTTTTCTTCTTGCATGTCAGTACACACTGATTTTTTAAAAATGAAATTAATGTCTAATTTATTAATTTGTCTTGAAAAAAGCCCAATTATACTTATTTTCTTCCGTTTTATTCTTCCACTTTTTGGACTGTATCTCCTCCACCAGTTTTTGAGCAGAGACATGAAATTAACGGTAACAGACGTGTGGGGCATATAGGAGAAGTTTTGCATCTCTTAGCTAAGGAATCCACCGAAGTGTTACGGCGTTATTGGCGAATTTCCAGACATTTTTTCCCATAGACTATAATGGTAACAATCCTAAATGTTGATATTCAGAACAGTTTGTTTCATGGTCATAATACAAACGGTTATACCCCAACCCCCACACAGACACAGGTACACCCACATACGGAACTAGCTTTCCATTCCCATGGAAGCCATAATTAAAGGGTAACTATAGTCAAAAAAACAAATTTTTATCAATCATCAATAAAAGTTAGTTATATAGTCATACATGCAAAAACACATTACCCCAACCTCATATGGGTACAAACCTACTGACCTACCTTTCATTACTGTGGCAGCCATACTTAAAGGGTGGTAAATAAAGTTAATAAAACTAAGTTTGATATAGCCTCAATAAAAGTTCGTTTTATGGGTGTAAAACACATAAAAGACATACCCCCTCAACGAGACCCAGGTACAAACACTACCAATCTACTTATCCGTTACTTAAAGGGAACTAAAGTCAAAAAACTAATTTAAATTTTCCTCAATAAAAGGATAATTTATGGTTGTAAACACAAAAAAAGATATACTGGGCAGCCATACTTAAGGGTAACTAAAGTCAAAAAAATATTATCTTGATCAATAATCAAAGTTTGTTTTTTAACCCCCACGTGGCACAGGTACAACACCTACTGACCTACCCCCATTTACTGTGTTGCCAGCCATACCTAAGGGTAAGTAAAGTCAATTTTTTTTTGACCAATCATCAAAAAAGGTTTTTTTTTAACCCGCACAGGTATACACACCTACTTATCTACTTATCCATTAATGTGGCGCCATACTTAAAGGGTAACTAAAGTCAAAAAAATTAATCTTGATCAATAATCAAAAGTTAATTTTTTAAACCCCCACGGGCACAGGTACATACACCTACTGATCTACCCCTCCATTACTGATGCAGCCATACCTAAAGGGTAAGTAAAGTAAAAAAAACAAACAAATTTTAACCAATCAATAACAAAGTTTTTTTTAACCCCCAACCTTACTCAGGTATATACTACTGACCTACCCTTCCATACTGTGGCAGCCATATAAAGGGTAACTAAAGTCAAAAATCTATTTTGACCAATCATTAAAAAGTCTGTTTTTTTAACCCCCAAAATGAGACAGGTACACATACTGACCTACATTTCTGTGGCCGACATCACTATTAAAGGGTAATATATAGTCAAAAATTAATTATGATCAATAATCAAAAATGTTTTGTTTTTTTAACTTCCAACCTGACACAGGACATACCCAACTGAGGTACCCATTCATTCATGTGGCATCATATTTAAAGGGTAATATAGTAATAAAAAAAACATTTTGACAGTCATCAAAAGTTTAGTTGTTTATCCCCCAACCTGACACAAGTACACCACAACAACTGACCTGCCTTTAATTCATGTGACAGCCTATTTAAAGGGTAAGTAAAAAACAACAATGTCCTCGTCATTGGCATAATTGAGTTTTAAAATCTGCAGCACAAAACACACACATTCCCTTCAAATGTGGTCTTTCAAGCCAAATTCACAAGTTAAACTTTCCCATTCTAGTTTTATAATAATTTCTTCACATAATTTCTTTAAAGTGATATCTGTCTCTCCACTTTTGAATATTCTATACCCTAGACGTTTGCTGGGCTTTGTTTCAACTCTTTGTGATATTGTTTTTAAATGAGAGCAAGGCAACCTTTGGTCACTATTATTTTTGTCTAATACAATCATATCAACTAGGTGTTAGGGTGATTTAGATTTTTTTTTAAGATTAATGCTTCACTATCTTTTTCAAGAAAGGCAAAAACCATGGTGATGTGACTTTAATGTCCTTAACTGATCTACACCCGACACCAATGGGAAACAATTTTTACAAAAACTACACTGTGCATATGGCTCATTTAAGTCATTTCTTTTTCCATATACCCAATAATGTTCATTGCCAGGTTGAACTAGTCAACATCTTATTATTTTATTTATTTGAATTTCAATGAGGAGATGTTTCCATCTTGTGTTATATACCTTGTTCTTAAATCTTTTTTTTAAACTGATGATTAATCCCCCAAACAGTTAGAGTTAGCCTTTTTTGTACAGTGAATAATGTCCTAGAATTATTTTAAATTTATTTTGCTGGAAAATGCTTCCATGCCTATAGTATAGAATTTAAGGTTGAAAAAGGCATGCGAAATCTAGTCCATAATCTATTTCCTGTCTAACAGTTGATTCAGAGTAAGGCAAGTATGAAGGGGAAACAAATTCCTCCGACTCCAAGTGGGCAATCGGAAATCCCTGGATAAACTCCAACTCTATCTATCAATGCCGGTAACATGGCGTTTCGTTTCTTATTTTTAGAAAATTATCCACGTTTTTAAAAAATTATCCAATAACCTGCCATTCCCCCGTCCAATGGAAGACAGTTACATTTGCTACCTCTCCGTTAATTGGCATAAACCCTCCTACCTATCTCTTGCTATGCAAATTAGTCAGATAAGGACTTGCAGAAATACCACTACATTTAATGTTTGCTAGTAAAAATTTTATGGATGCCTAAGGTAATTGTTTTTTCCGAATAACCCCCCCCCATAAACATGATTTATCTACAAAAAAACATACCAGTCCTGGTTACTTACCAACAAGTGATAATCTATCCTTTAGAAACAAGAGTAAACAATGAAAATAAATAACTGAAAAGATAAAAACAATACAAGTAACATAGTAACATAGTAATTAAGGTGAATAAGACATTCGCATCAAGTCCAACCCATTCTCTGATATGACCTATAGTGACAATGCACCAGAGGGTTCACTGTATGGGCCATTAATATATTTGTATAAGGTTATCATGTCCCCACGCAACCACCGCTTCTCCAATGTAAAAGCCGATAACTGTTAATCTGCCTGCATCTCCAAGCCCCTCCATTCCCTATTAATTAAGTTGCCCTTCATCGGAAACTGCCTCAACTTTCCAAGAGTGTCCCTTTTGTATATGGGATTCCAAAAACTGCACGCATTTCCCAATGTGGCCTTGCCAGTGCCTTCTGTAAAGAGGGAGAAATATATTTTTCTCGCTTGATTCCTTCCACCTTTTATACAAGACAATATACTTGGTAGCTCTAGCTGTTGACTACCTGGCATTGTTTGCCTACAGCTAAGTTGGTATCTACCAGAAAACCCCCAAATCTGTTTCCATTAAAGATTCACGTAACACAGGTTATTATGGTGTAGGGTGGCACAGTGGATTATTAAATCCCAAATGCGCTCACCTTAACATTTATCAAACATGAATCTCATCTGCCATTCGCTGCCCATTTTGTAATCTATCTTAGGTCTTGCTGCAGCGCACTTGGCCACATCATTGGAAGTTCCAAAGCTCTGCAGAATTTGTGTCATAGCAAAACACGAGACCTTGCTCTCAAGGACCCCTTCTGAAGTAGAATTATACAGGAAAACAGAAAGCGGCACCCAGTACAGAAACCCTGAGGAATCGCTTAGGAACTTAGCCACAATAGATTGTGCTCCATAAACCACCACTCTATGTTTGCGGTTCTCCAATAAACAGTTCTCTATCCATGAACAAATGTTTAGTACCATAGTACGGTAGATATTTTACTAAGGAATATTAATGGTTGTCCTTCTATAGAAACCACTCTCAGCTTGTTAATAGAAACTTAACGAATAAGGAAAAAAAACTTCAGATGACTAAAAGTAGGAAGCAATTTTAAAATAAAACTTCATCTTTGTGCTTTAAGCAAAAAAAAGCACTAATTATACATAAACTGTTTCAAATGGGTAGTCACTAAAACCTAGTGAATTTAATAGTTAATATAAATGTATAAAATCTCTCCTTCTCCTGTGTTTACTGATGGTTCATGTTCTGACATCAGCGTATAGAGGATATGCTTGTGAAGCATCTGAGAGCTCCTCCCCTTTTAGAAACACCTAAGAGACAGTTAGAGGCACAAAACATATTGCACCAGGGAAAGGCTTCTACTCTTCAGTTTCCTTGACTGTATTTCGGCCATGCAGGACAACCAAAGGTTTTTAACACTACTGATTGTGCTCAGCACAGTTTGTTGAGGGGGGGGGGGCTGCTCTTAGGGTAAAAATACAAAATTTGACATTTTTCTCATTGCAAAGTCCTATCTTGATAGTTGATTCAGGAAAATCAACCAAAAAAACACCTCCAGGGACAAGTGCAGGATTTTCAAAGGGGAGGGGGGGGGGGGATTCCTGAATGGGTGACCATTATACATCTATATATTCTACTATATATCTATTATATATGGATCAGATAATATATATATTCTACTTGTCATGTGGTTATCACAGTTGGCCAATACAGATATCACATGTACTTGTTATAAAGTATATTTTATAAGGCTGGGTACACCAATGTTACAGGGTGGTAAACCTTTGAAATTAAAAATAACAAAAGTGATAGTATAAGGTGATACCTTTATTAGCTAACTAAGATAATCATAGCAAGCATTTCAGAACATTCTAGTTATATTCTAGTATAATGATAATATAATACAATGTTGATAGTTGGCTATTTAACCACCTCCAGGATTTCCTAATGTCCTTATAGTACAGGTACAGTAAGTAGTCTCAGCAATCACCTCAGGCAGCTGCAGGGTTAATGTTGATACAGATCTCTATGCTGCTGTCAATCACAGGGCAGGACTGGATCATTTGAAACAAACAAAGAAGAAACTGCAGATTCTGACTTATAGCTTTATTTACATGTTAGAGTCTATGTAACAAATATGGGCACCAAGAGGAGTTGAACAGCAGACAGCACTGTGCAGGCAGAAAGGGGGAGGATTCCAGACACAGTAAACCCCCCTGCTATAAAATGCCCCTGACTCTAACCTTTTGGTCAATTATAAAAAGCAGAAATCACCACAGTCCAAAGTTAAATTCCTCTTCATACCTCTTGGAATATAGTTTGACTACATAAATGCTTACATGTCCATATAACAGTGTATGAATTGCAACCTGACACAAGGGGCTGCAATCAAGCACTAGTTGAAGGGTGATCGTCTCTCTAACGCTGCATGGCCTGGGGCCATTTGAATTTATCAGTGCAAAATCAGGTTGTTAAACCCACACTAACCCATAATAAAATAATGTTCCTTCCTGAATCATTTTGTGCAATCAACTTTCGATTAAAGTCAAAATTAGGGTGAAAAAATGTTGAAAACAAAAGACAGGAATTTTCCTAGGAAACGCCCGAGGATTAGGGTGATTCATATCTGTGGTACAGTTTACAGTTTGCATAATCAATGTGTAGATAATATAGTGGTGTTGAAAGAATATGTAAAGGTTTTCTGATGCAATTCCCATTGAAGGTTATTGTTTTTAGTAAATTTTATTATAAATTAGTTATATAAATTAATATAAATAAAGTGAGGTTAATTTTGGTTAATGCTGCTTCACTAGAATGTTGGGACTTTATGTTCTCTTCTAGAAATTGGTTTTCCCCGGATCTTTCTAGTAATGTAAAGTTCAATGTCTAATCATTATCTGCAGTGTTCTGCATTCCTGGCACCCACTTCCCCTCCTTTTCGTCTTTTGCTTGTGGAAAAGTGAAAGTAGATTTGATGTGAACTAGTTTAGGGGACTTATATATAATCGTGCTAATTTTGCCCCACCAATCAGATCTTATTTAACATTTGAAAGCTAACATCTGATTGGTTAGGGCAAATTAGCACCATTTTAAACGATAAGCGGGTTATTCAATAAAGTTCTTATCGTTTAAAATGGTGCTAATTTTGCTCCAACCAATCAATGTTAGCTTTCAAATGTAAATAATCTGAGTTGGTTGGGGCAAAATTAGCACCATTTTAAACGATAAGAACTCCATACTGATGCAGCCATACCTAAAGGGTAAGTAAAAAAAAAAAAAAACAAATTTAACCACAATAACAAAGTTTTTTTTAACCCCAACCTTACTCAGGTAATATATATGACCTACCCTTCCATATCTGTGCAGCCATACTTAAAGGGTAACTAAAGTCAAAAATCTAATTTTGACAATCATTAAAAAGTCTGTTTTTTTAAACCCCAAATGAGACAGGTAACATACGACCTACATTCTGTGGCTGACATACTAAGGTATTTATATAGTCAAAAATTTATTATGATCAATAATCAAAAATGTTTGTTTTTTAACTTCCAACCTGACACAGGTACAACTCCAACTGAGGTACCATTCATTCATGTGGCAATCATATTTAAAGGGGTAAATATAGTAATAAAAAAAACATTTTGACCAATCTCAAAATAGTTGTTTTATATCCCCCAACCTGACACAAGTACACACACCAACTGACCTGCCTTTAATTCATGTGACAGCCATATTTAAAGGGAAGTAAAAAACAACAATGTCTCTTCAGTATTGGCATAATTGTTTTAAAATCTGCAGCACAAACACACACTTCCCTTCCAAATGTGGTTTCTTTCAAGCCAAATTCAAAGTTAACTTTCCCATTAGTTTTATAATAATTTCTTCCATAATTTCTTTAAAAGTGTATCTGTTCTCTCACTTTGAATATTCTATACCCTAGCTTTTGCTGGGCTTTGTTTCAACTCTTTGTGATATTGTTTTTAAATGCAGGCAAGGCAACCTTGTCACTATATTTTTGTCTATACAATCATATCAACTAGGGTGTTAGGGTATTTAGATTTTTTTTAAAGATTAATGCTTCACTATCTTTTCAAGAAAGGCAAAACCATGGTGATGTGACTTTAATGTCCTTAACTGATCTACACCCGACCCAATGGGAAACCAATTTTACAAAAATACACACTGTGCATATGGGCTCATTTAAGGTCATTTCTTTTTTTCCATATACCCAATAATGTTCATTGCAGTGTTTAAGAACTAGTCAACATCTTGATTTATTTTATTTGAACTTTCAGATGAGGAAGATGTTTCCATTCTTGTTTATATACTGTTCTTAAATCTTTTTTTTAAATGATGATTAATCCCCCAATACAGTAGAGTAGGCCTTTTTTGTACAGTGAATAATGTCACTAGAATTATTTTAAATTTACTTTTGTGGAAAATGCTTCCATGCCTATAGTATAGAATTTAAGGTTGAATAAAGGCATGCATAAACTCTAGTCCAATACTTCTATTCCTGTCTAACAGTTGATCAGAGTAAGGCAAGTATGAAGGGGAAGACAAAATCCTCCTGACTCCAAGTGGCAATCGGAAATATCCCTGGATTAACTCCAACTCATCTATCAATGCCGGTAACGTGCGTTCGTTTCTTTATTTTAGAAAATTATCCAGCTTTTTAACTTAAATTATCCAATAAACTGCCATCCCCGCCTCAATGGAAGACAGTTACATTTCTACCTCTCCGTTAATGGCATAAACCCTCCTACCTATCTCTTGCTATGCAAATTAGTCAGATAAGGACATGCAGAAATACCACTACATTAATGTTTGGTTAGTAAAAATTTATGGATGCCTAAGGTAATTGTTTTTCCGAATAACCCCCCCCCCCAAAAACATTTATTTATCATAAAACAAACTACCAGTTCCTTACTTACCAACAGTGATAAATAATCTTTTAGAAACAAGAGAACATGAAAAATAAATAACTGAAAAGATAAAAACAATACATAGTACGGTAGATATTTTACTAAGGAATATTAATGGTTTGTCCTTCTTATAGAAACCACCTTCAGCTTGTTAATAGAAACTTAACGAATAAGGAAAAAAACTTCAGATGACTAAAAGTAGGAAGCAATTTTAAATAAAACTCATCTTGTGCTTTAAGCAAAAAAAGCACTAATTATACAATAACTGTTTCAAATGAGTCACTAAAACCTAGTGATTTAATATGCTTAATATAAATGTATAAATCTCTCCTTCCCTGTGTTTACTTACGTTCATGTTCTGACATCAGCTATAGAGGATATTGCTTGTGAAGTCATTGAGAGCTCCTCCCCTCTTTTAGAAACACCTAAAGTATCAGTTAGAGGCACAAACATATTGCACCAGGGAAAGGCTTCTACTCTTCAGTTTCCTTGACGTATTCGGCCATGCAGGACAACCAAAAGGTTTTAACACTACTGATTGTGCTCAGCACAGTCTTGTTGGGGGGGGGGGGCTGCTCTTTAGGGTAAAAATACAAATTCTGACATTTTTCTCATGCAAGTCCTATCTGATGTTGATTCAGAGAAAATCAACCAAAAACACAAACCTCCAGGGACAAGTGCAGGATTTCAAGGGGAGGGGGGGGGGATCCTGAATGGGTGACCATTATCATCTATATATTCTACTATATAATCTATTATATATGGATCAGATAATAATATTATATATTCTACTTGTCATGTTGGTTTAGCACAGTTGGCCAATACAGATATCACATTACTTTGTTATAAAGTATATTTATAAGGCTGGGTACACAATGTTTACAGGGTAAACCTTTTGAAATAAAAATAAACAAAAGTGATATAAAGGTGATACCTTTATTAGCTAACTAAGATAATCATAGCAAGTTTCAGACATTCTAGTTATATTCAGTATAATGTTATATATACAATGTTGATAGTTGGCTATTAACCACCCTCCAGATTTCCTAATGTCCTTAAGTAAGTTACAGTAAGTAGTCTCAGCAATCACCTCAGGCAGCTGCAGGGTTAATGTTGATACAGATCTCTATGCTGCTGTCAATCACAGGGCAGACTGGATACATTTTTGAAACAAACAAAGAAACTGCAGATTCTGACTTATAGCTTTATTTACAATGTTAGAGTCTATGTAACAAACTATGGGCACCAAGAGGAGTTGAACAGCAGACAGCACTGTGCAGGCAGAAAGGGGGGATTCCAGACACCAGTAACCCCCCCCCCTGATAAAAATGCCCCTGACCTCTAACCTTTTGGTACAATTATAAAAAGCAGAAATCACCACAGTCCAAAGTTGAATTCATCTTCATACCTCTCTGGAATATAGTTTGCTACATAAATGCTTACGTGTCCATATTAACAGTGTATGAATTGCACTTGACACAAGGGGCTGCATCAAGCACTAGTTGAAGGGTGATCGTCTCTCTAAGCTTGCACTGGCCTGGGGCCATTTTGAATTTATCAGTGCAAAATCAGTGTTAAACCCACACTAACCCAATAATAAATAATGTTCCTTCCTGAATCATTTTGTGCAATCAACTTTCGATTACAAAATTAATGGGCTGAAAAAATGTTGAAAACAAGACAGGAATTTTCCTAGGAAACGCCCGAGGATTAGGTGATTCATATCTGTGGTACAGTTTACAGTTTGGCAATCCATGTGTAGATAATATAGTGGGTTGAATAGAATATGTAAAGGTTCTGATGCAATTCCCATTGAAGGTTATTTTTTTTAGTAAATTTTATTATAAATCTAGTTATATAAATTAAATAAATAAAGTGAGGTTAATTTTGGTTAATGCTTGCTTCACTTAGAATGTTGGGACTTTATGTTCTCTTCTAGAAATTGGTTTTCCTCCCCGGATCTTTCTAGTAATGTAAAGTTCAATGTCTAATCATTATCTGCAGTGTCTGCATTCCTGGCACCCCACTTCCCCCTCCTTTTCGTCTTTTGCTTGTGGAAAAGTGAAAGTAGATTTGATGTGTAACTAGTTTTAGTGGGACTTATATAATTGCATATTGATCTTAAGGAAAATAAAAAGTGTTAGATTGTGTAAGAAGGTTCAGGAAGGTGTAGATGGAAGAGGAAGGTTATCAAGAGGAAGGTAGCTAGACAAATAGAGGTAGAAATGGCTACAGAGTTTTTTTTATTATTATAGGGGTTTTTGAGAAGGGGAAAACGAAGAAAGTGGTAGAGGGCAAGGATCTGGTAGAGTTTCTGGTGGTTTTCAATGAGGAGTTATCAAAATGATCAGCTTAATAATAGTAGATGTTTTATTTGTAATAAATTAGGTAATTAGTGGGACTAGTGCCCATTATACCCCTAAAGCTAAGTAGGACGTGAAAGTATAGTCACAGATAAATATCCGCTACGATGGCAGTTGTAATGGATTTTCCCTCGGGGGATTCCCTTGCTGTAGTACAGCTCATGGACAAAATGTGTAATCCTATTTGTCTTCTTCATAAACAAGGTAAGCTGTTTATTTTTTTTTATTTATACAGGGGCTATGTGCTTCTCTATCAAAACTTCCTTATATGAAGGTCCTTCAGCTGAGCGCAAGCCTTATTGTAGAGATCATTGGGGTACCTGCAGAGACTAAGAATATAATTCTTTCCATGAGTTCTATAATTTCCCCCAACCCCCAGAGTGTCTGTATTTTCTTAAGTTTCCCTCTCTGTCTTGAGATACACAAGTTAGAAGAATACGTGATTGCATTCCTCTACTCCTACTTGTACTGTCAATCAAATCCCTGTGACGTGACCCTCTTCCCTGCTTAAGTCCCTCCCTCCTCCATGCTCTATAACAAACATAGAGATAAAAGCATTAGCAGGGGGAGAGAGGTAGCTTTGACTGCAGAGATAAGGCTGCACTTAACCCGTGGAGAACATTTTAGATGCCAAGGTCTCTGCTGGAAAGTTAAGATATCTTATTAAATGGAAGGGATTTGGTCCCGAAGAGAATTCTTGGGAGCCGTCTGAGCAGATTCACGCTCCTCGTTTAGTCAAGACTTTTCATTCCAAACATCCTGACAAACCTGAGCTCAAGGACACCCGGAGGGTGCCCGTGGGGGGGGGCAATGTCAGGAACTTACCTTGCCGCGAGCCTGGGATCCTCCGGCGGTGACGCGATCCTCCGGCGGGGTCCTCAGTGACGCGAGGACGTGGGCGGCGCAGGCTTTTACCCTGCTGGCGGCCATCTTCTTCCGGGGCACGGCCAGCAGGGATGAGGTCACAGGGGCCTATTTAGGCTCCTCCTGGCAGTTGGCCTCTTGCTGCCAGTTCAGAGTTTGTTGCTCTGAACTCCTAGCTCCTGGTTAGCGTTGGTGAAGAACTCATAACAATATCATTATATACTCCAGAGTAATATCACCATCACCTACACTAGTAACTGAGACTAATTGTCTCAATCACCCGTGGGGTGATGCGAACATAGTATAGAATCAAAAGAGAACTTAATATATACATACATATGATCTAAGGCCAATGCCTGGAACCGATACAGAATATACAAAAAATACAAAAAATATATATACATCATCTGGAGATGTTGAGACATGGAGAAGGTAACAGAGGGAAGGGGAGACTGCTGCACAGAGATCTGACACCATGGAAAAACAAAGTCACTGACAGGTAAAAGAAAGGCAGCATATGAATTTAACTTTGCAATGGACCAATGTGTTTTTCACTATAGATGCCCTTTAATAGTATTCTGCCAATGGTTTGTACCTTTGTAAAGCAATGAGTAATTATAAAGATTATCTCCCTATTTTATACCCCTATTATAGCCCACTCATAATACAGATAGTTCCAATTGTGTCGGATATTAATACCCTTCTTATCAGCATTCCTGCCAATACCCATTGATATACAGTTGTTGATTTTAAGACATGCTTTCCTTTTGCATGTCAGCTGGTGCTACAGTTCAGCCTTTTTGTATTCATTTTTTTTGAAGAGTCCCAATTTATGTGCCACTATTTGGCATTAAGACTTGGTGGACTTGCCAGTGACAGACTCTATGGCTCTCTGTGAAGTGTTAAAATAACAATGGGTTCAGCCACATGGTTCTAGGATTATTGAAATATGTTAATGATGATTGTCAAATATGTTAATGATGGTTATTATGTAGCTAGAGCACGGAGGTATGTAAAAAGGTCTCTCTCTCTTCAATTGTCTTGCGTCAAATCTTCCAGAAAATACAATTTTGCAAAGACTCCATTCAATATTTTTGGTTAATATCTAAGAGTGAACATCTGGTCAGCCCCGCCAGAGATAAAGATATCTTGCACTTCAAACACCCTGTGATAAAGCTAAATTGGTCAGCTTTATGAACTTTTATCAACAATGGATCCCAGCCAGCTCCCAGTGGGACCAAATGCTCCAAAAAGCAACATCAAAGACTATTCATTCTATGGACACCAAAAATGACAAAGAATGTTTAAATAATTGTAATAACATTTGTCTTTGCCCCTGCTCTGGGTCTTCTGAATTATGATAAATCTTTTCATTTGTGTTATAGATAATATTGTAAAACCATAGTGGCAGTTTTATCACAGAGACACCTTGAAACTAGTCGCTTATTTTTCTAAATCATTCAAATCATTCTAATCATTCAAGTCACTCTTCAGGAGATGCCTTAATGCCCTGCAGCCTGTGCAATGGCCGTTGAGGCCTCCAACAAATAGAACATAAACTATCCAATGCCTCAGTATGAGGTTATTTTAAATCCATCATGGTCTTCAAAGTTAGATATATTCCGGTCCTACCCATGGTATATTCCTTTTATTGATTGTATTATTAAGATTACAGATTAAATTGATACCCAAGCAATTAATATTTATATACAGGTGTAGATCTCTCCCCAGTCCAATTTGATTCTCTACCAATTAGAGCTGATATGTTTGTAGGTGTTTGTGTATAGTGAATATGGATCTTCAACTCCCTGGTTCTTTTTAAAATTTAGTCCATTGCCGTATTTTGTTTATTTAGCTTAATCTTTTATTTAACTTGTACCTGTGTTTTGTTTAAGGTTTAAGCTGTTAGTTACTAATTCCAGGTATGATTTTTTTAATGTAGTTAGTTTTGGTAGAATTTGGCAGTAGATGCAGTTTATAAATGAGAATGGTGAGCTGATTTTACATTAATTTAATTAGTGGATTATTATCTTCCTTATGTTTTGGTTGTTTAAATGAAATGATTGTCAGTTCTTTTCTTGTTGTTTAAGGAAATGTTATCTCATATATGTGTTAAGTTGCTACTTTTTCCTTTATTTTTGTTTCTTTCCTACATTCCCACTTTTCCTGAGGATTTATTATTTCAGTTAAAGTTTTTATTTTCTCCCAATTAAATTTTTAAATGAATCCCTTTGGGTCTTTATTAAAGAGAGGATAGTTATAGTAATAATATGGCTCATAAAAGTCTTACCCACAAAGTTTATTGCCCAAATCTACTATAGGATTTGAATACTTACTGGTGATTATGGGCAGATTTAGTAAGTGGCCAGAGGCTTTCCAAACCAGAAAAGAGGATGCTAAAACAGTTGCTAAAATTTTGTGTAAGGAAATGATTCCTAGATGGGGTTGTTCCGTTAGGATAAATTCAGATAAAGGACTAGCTTTTACTTATAAACTAATACAGCAGATTGTGAAATTGATGGTAATTGAATGGAAGTTTCATATTCCTTATCACCCCCAGAGTTCAGGTGTTGTTGAGTGAATGAACTTGACAAAAAAAAGAGAAACTTAAGGCTACTGAAGGTTCATTCAGTAAATGGGATATTTATTTACCAGCTGTATTAGCAGAGATTCATAGGACCCCCAATTCTACATCCAAATTGTCGCCTTTTGAGATTTTAATGGGTAGACCATTTCCTATGCCTTGGGCAGTTAAGACAGGGGTATTAATCACAGGTGACTTGGAACTCATCCAAGAAGCTCATGTAGAAAGACTGATTGAAAAATTGAATAGCATCTATGGTGATGTTTTTTTACAGGGTTATTCAATAAAAGTTCTTTTAAATGGTGCTAATTTTGCCCCAACCGTTAGCTTTCAAATGTTAAATTAGTTAGTTAGTTAGATCTGATTGGTTGGGGCAAAATTAGCACCATTTTAAACGATAAGAACATTTATTGAATAACCCTGTTTGTCTTTTCCTTAACCTTCCAGTTCTGAAACACACCCGTTTAAGCCAGGTGATGGTGAAGTCGCTGCATCAACATAAGTCTTTAGAACCTCCCTACGGTCCCCTGGTGACTGTTGAAGCTGTGGCTCACACAGCTGTCTTGCTCGAAGGTAATCCGTTGTGGATACATGCTTCCAGGGTAAAGCCCGCACCAAGATTGAGCACCAAGATGACTACAGAAATGACTTCAGAGATGACAACACACCCACCCATGAGGAGGATGATCCAGATGAGCCGATGGGGAATTGTAAACTCCAGATGAAATGCATTTCCTGTTTATTTTTCATCTTATTAGGTGGCCTGTCTCATTTTCAGGTCATTAGAATGCCAAGAGCTTCTCGCTCTATTACTCCCAGTGGTCCATTGCCTCCAGGCAACATTTGGGAGTATATCTCAAAGAAACTGCTAGATACAACTGACACTTGTTTGGTAAATGTAAAGAGTGCTTGGGACATTATAAGTACTTCTTTAATTGCCATTCCTGCTTCGGTTCTAACTTGCCTCCAATATTATCTGACTAATCAGCACTACTGAATATTGGATCCCAATTATCTGGGATGGTGGTGCAACCTGCTTAACTTTTCCAAAATACCCCAACAATCATCACGTGAACAAACTGTAGATATGGTTATAATTCAGACTCAAAATGTTACTGCTGCTGAAATGTGTTACACTTTTATTTGTTTTCCTAATGCCAAATGTGTCTCTGTGAGCAATAACATGAAATGTAATCTAACCTGCGAATCTGTATCAAGTTATGTAAACGCTGTTTTTTCCCAGGGATGGGTTCTTGCTTACCTGCTAACATTTCTGGCGGTCCCTGTGCTATCAGTAGATTAAGTATCGTAATAGTGCCCAGCACACATTTGCAACCTTCTTCTTTCCTCTCTACAGGTTAACGTAATTGCAGGGATCTTATAACTATGCCAGAAGATTGTAAGTCTAATGTACATCCATTATCTGAAAAAGTCGTTGCTTTAGGTGCTAGTATCGTAGGCATCCCAGGTTTAACAATATACACTGGTAGACAATTGCTTTATCTTGCATGTGTAGTAGCTAAAGTAATAAATATAACGAGTGCTATCCTTACCAATATGTTAACTGACTATGATACTCCTGAACATGCTGCTCTCCAAAATCGTGCTGCTATTGATTATAGTTGAAGGGTGATCGTCTCTCTAAGCTTGCACTGGCCTGGGGCCATTTTGAATTTATCAGTGCAAAATTAGTGTTAAACCCACACTAACCCAATAATAAATAACGTTCCTTCCTAAATCATTTTGTGCAATCAACTTTCGATTACAAAATTAATGGGCCAGGCAGGAATATCAAAGGAACATCTGAAAGTAAGAACCACTACCCGGAAGATACAGTAGTTAAACATAATATACTCACAGGACTTGTGCAAATCAAAACAATTTATTAATACATGTGCAAAAACTTATATGGCCAGGATTAGATGACTTTATTTTCTGCCTACAGGGGCATACTAACTAGAGGTGGGACTCTAGTCTGGGGATGCCAATTTTTACACAGATACAAAACGCAATTCTAGCAACCACTATGTACTACACAGAAAAGGGCAACATAATTCATGTTTGCGCCTCTGGTGATGCCCACTGATTTTTTTCTCTCAACCCCATACTGTTAATGCTTGTAAATAAACTATTTTCTTGGTATTTTGGTTTACAGAATAAGGGAGGTTGTATGGGCCCTGATGCAGGAGGGAGGGGGTTGTTGAGCCATATTCATAAGTCCCCCAATTCTGCATGGGGGGGGCACTTAGGTTTGCAGCTATGCCTCTGCCTGTCTGAACATGCTGTGCTTTTCCCACAAATAAAGTATCATCAATTTGTAGATTAATAGCTATCACAAAGGTACAAATAAGAACAGCAAACAGCAGCCACTGACCATTTTTCCTAAACTGTTTATTGTGAAACCATGTGGCATCCCAACTGCTCCATCTTGGGTCATGATAAAGTGATCCTTTGCAATTTCAAAACAAAAAGACAAAACCCGTAAACTATTTCAAAAGCTGCAGAGAAACAAAATGATGAATGGCTTTTGTTTTTGAAGCACATCTTGAGAATTTAAAAAAAATATAGCAGTCTAAATTTTCCCAGATGAGCAGAAGCATTTTGTGGTAACCACAATTTGCTGTTTAAAAATTCCTTTGCACAGCTGTTGTTCTAAAGTGCAGCAGTCCAAACCATGGAGGGTAGCAAGGCCAATCTTCCTTTCATTTTACAAGGCGATCTGTAGGCTGCTTGTCCAAAGGGTCTTTTTGTTTATCTTATAAATGATTCATTTTGACTGCTTTGGACAGTATTTATAAACCGCAGTTTCACTGTCCACGTGTTGCTAAACACAGCTCATTATCAAAGTTAACAACAGGAAAAAAAAAACAGTGGGAAATAGTGATAATATTAAAAACATAGCATTTCTGGACAAAAAACATTTTATGGATTATTTAAAGGGTATGTCCACCCTTAAAAATAATTTTTTATATGTTACTCCCCCTGTCCCCCAGCCCCAATCGCTCTATTTATTTAATCAGAAAATGACCCAAACTTTACTTACCTCCCCTCTTTCCTCCGCCGAGCTGCAAGCAGAGGGGCGGGACCGGCAGTCGCATCTGTGATTGGCTGAGCAGCAGCCAATCACGGACGCGGCTGCCGGGAGTTCATTTCGGCGGAGGAAAGAGGAGATGTAAGTAAAGTTTGGGACATTTTCTGATTAAATAAATAGAGCGGTTGGGGCTGGGGGGACAGGTGGGCAATATTACATATAAAGGATTTACACTAGGGGGAGGGAATGCTAATCGGAGGGAGGGAGGGAGGGGAGGGGGATGGAGGGGGATGGAGGGGGAGAAGGGCTGCAGTACGCATGCAAACTTCTCCGGAGGCCAGGTAGGAGGCAGAGTCCTATATGGACTCTGCTATCCTCCTGGTGGGCATTTTGGGGACTTTGGGGGGGGACTACAGGAGAACGATATGGAGCTGGGATGTGAGGTAAGTATTAAAGTACACTACATGATGGGGCCAGTAGTGGGGGGATTATAGTTTGGGGGTGGACATTGCTCCTTTACTTTAATAGATGAAAATAAGATTAGCGTATATACTCGAGTATAAGACGGGGTTTTATTTTTTAAGCTTATACTTACCTTCTCTGCGGCCACAAACCGGAGAATTAAGGAGAAACGTCACCAGTGTGAACAGATGTGAGCGTGCCTCCTCTGAACATTTAAAATACTGTAAAACAGCTTGGAGAGCTTGAAGAGGATGTGGATGCTTTTGGGAGGCAGGGGGAAGGGAAAGAGCATCATTTTGCAGCATAACAGATTAGCCCTACATCTGTCAGCTTTCTAAATATTGTAGTTTTGGAGGTGATTTACCTTGGATATTTACCTTGGAGGGGAGAACATGCACTTTAAACAGAGACAATGCAGTAAAAAATAAACGTGCTGAAATTAGGTCTTCCTCATTACACTCCCTCTGAGACTCTTCACGAGAGATGGACTGAACCCAAACCTGAGTTTGTCTTGAACTTTAATAGTTTGGGAAAATTCGAACTCTTCTGAACTTCCCAAACTGGTTTGGGTTTTTCGAACGAGCGTAAATTAAAAAATTACCGAATTCTCGAAAACGTTAGCCCTTAAATGTATCCTTCGATTTTGGTAACCCTCAAATGAAGCCATTTTAATAACCCTCGAATGTATTGTTCAGTAACCTTCAAATGTAGCATTTGATTTCGGATTTTGATAACCCTCGAATGTATCGTACAGTAACCTTCAAATGTCGCATTTGATTTCAGTAACCCTCGAATGTAGCCTTCAATTTCAGCTCGAAACGCGTAAGGCTATGGGACTCCCTTGTTTGTTATGGCACTGTTCTGAATAAAGCGTGTTGGATTGCAGAGTCCAGGTGTCCTACTTTCCAGTGTGCGCCGTATTCCACATTGGTGTTCGTTGAGTATTACGGAGGACCTATAGCGACGGGTCCGGGGCGTGCTGCACCCGGACCATTGACCCACGTGGGTAAGTTTAACCCTGGGGAGGTTTGTGTGCAATTTTTTGAACCTACATGTGTTAGGAAGAAGGAGTGCTTCCTGGTTGAGCGAAGGACCCGGGGCTCGCTTGCACCTGGGTCAAGCTACTGACAGAGTAAGTCAGTTGTTTTACATATAGCACTAATAGGTGCTCTATATGGGTTCAAGATTGTATATAAGGGGAGTTGAGCACTGTAATTTGTGGTTTTGTACATTTCAATTTCAGCAACCCTCGAATGTATTGTTCGGTAACCCTTGAATGTAGTATGCGGAAACTGGACAATTTCCTAATTGTGGGGAAAGGTAGTGTTTAAAGAATCTTTAGTGATCTGTACGTGCTCCCCAGAAAATTTCCCCTTCTCTACCGTTCACCATATAGCTAAAAAGACATGTTCCTCTTTAAAATAGAATTTTGGGATGTAATGAAATTGAATGTTCTTTATCTTCAAGGGCAATGTTATCTGGAGCTCTTATAGTTTCTATTTTAAGTCTTGATGTTAGTACAGTGTGCTAACATTGTAGATTAGAACAGGAATAATACAGACTTGTCAACACAGTAAACTTTTAATGGGTTGGGGCAGTCAGCATTTGTTTGGTCAATTACCAGACAAGACACATCTGTTTCTTCTTTATTATCGTTTTATCCTTTCTTACTTTCTCTGGTAGTATTAGCAGTGTTGCTCTGAACTGAAGAAATGTTTTCTACCTGTGTAAAGTTAAATGTTTGTGTAAACGAGTATAAAATATGAACAAAGTAAAAAAGATGAGGTTCCTAAACAGATCTCAAAGTAAATCATTCTTTTAAATCCCAAATTATTAGTTTCATATCCTGGGTGCACCGTTAACCTCTATATGGACTTATAATTTAAAAGCCTCTGTCATGCAATTATAGTGTAATCATTTGCCTGTACTATTAATGTGCAGAAACCAATCACATAGTATAGTAGTAAAGTATTTGAGGTTTAATAAAGACATCCATCCAGTCCAAACTACTCCGCAATACCCACATTTCCTGCCTAACTGATTATCCAGAAGAAGGCAAGGGGGGGGGGGGGAAACATCCCCTCACCAGAATTAAGAAAAAATAAGTGGCAATTGGAAATATCCCTGGATCAACACGATTTTATGTATCAATTCCAGTAACTTGCAACATTCTTTATTTTTTAGAAACTCATCCAGATTTTATCTTTTTACTGGTCTACTTCAGGTAAACCAGTAAAAATCTAGTGTTCACTTGATGTCATTGCATTGATAAAAACTAAAACCCCTTTGTTTATAATATATGCTAGTGCAAAGATAGTATGATATTGCAGTATATGGGGCATAGGAATGTGCATTTGTATCTCTTTGTACATCTGATTAGTTGTTGAAGATTAAAAATCTTGTACCTTTGATTAAAAAAAAAATATAATTGAACTACAGTATATACACATATAGTGGTCATATAATAAAACAAATAGGTAGAACCAATTGCTGTTTATTTAAGCACAACTATACTACCCAGATATTAACTGTGCTTTATTTCTTGAGGGTTGTTTTATGAGGACGCACTGCAGCTCCTGTGCCAGTTTATGGAATGCCTGTTGAGAAATCTACTAAATAATGTTAAAGGGCATGTCCATCCTTAAAACAAAAAAATGCCCATATGTCCATTACAAACCCCAACTGATATATTCAGCACATTATTAGATGCATTACTAACCAGATATTTAAGGATAACTACTGCCTCCATTCTGGAAGAGTAAGCAGACTCCTCCACAGATTGACTGTAAATAGCTTCAGAAAAGATCAGTTTTGGAAGGTGGGGCTTCTCACACAGGATATCATGCAACTGTAACAAAGACTCAGACAGACAGGACAGACCAGGAGCTGTAACTTTACAAGTCTATATCAGACATCAGCCTAGGCTTGTTTAAGTTTGTTAAATGGAGACCACAGTCCATCTATGTTAGTTTAACTGGACTTGTTTATTAATTGAAGGCATTTTACAATTAAGGGCTTCCTCAGAAGTATATGTTAATTGCTTAAGTAAAAGTGCAATGCACAGTTAATTGTTTAAGTTACATAGGTGTGAATTGGTCTTAAAGGAGATCTAAACGTACCTTTTTACCTTTAATGTGGAAGCTAACCTCCTCAGAACACCTATGCATCGTAAAATACTAATCCAATAAATTGCATTTATATACATGTAAGAAGTGGATTTGGAAGGCTTCTTTGTTGTCAGTAAATGTATTTATGACTTGTGTACGTGTATTTATGACTTGTCAGTACATGTATTTATGCCTTGTGAGCATGTGCACCTATTGGCCATGCCCCTTTGACCCTAGAATTCACTGTCTCTTTTTTTACAGAGCATTTCCAATACTAAATATTCACCTGCTTTTACTGCCTTTTGCTTCTGTTCTGTTCCTAGATAGGTTCAAAATTTACCTTTTTAAATAAAAAGAAATATATAATTTTATTGATTTTTTTTTGCCATTAAAGGGCATGTCCAGTTGTCCACCTGAAAACTAAAATGTAACCCCCTAATGGCCCCACTGTGTAGTGTTAAAAAATCCTTACCTTACTCTTCTGCTCCAAACAGTTCCCCTGCAGTGCCTGTTTTAAAGTCCCAGAAAGTGAAAAGTAGGAGCTGTCTGTGAGTCATCCGGTGCCTGCTGCTTCCTTAACCTCAGTAACTATAGTGACATGCACAGGGGAGCCCTCCCTCCTTCTGGATCTATCTTTGCTGCCTGGTGCTCTACCTATAAAACCCTTTTCTTTAGTGTAGGGCGTCCTAGCCCACCCCCAACCGCCAAGTCCATTTGTTTAAAAAAAGGATCAGAACTCTACTTACAGTCCTTTGTTCCTTCAGCGCTTTGCACTGCTGGCAGCCACATCTGCAGATGCAACTGCTGGTCCAGCACCCTGCTAGCAGTTCTGGCAAGCAGAGGGCCGAAATCAGAGAGCCGGAGGAATGAAGGCATGGATGTACCGTTCTAAAGCTTTTTTTAACAAACAAACCTGGTTGTTGGGGGTGGGCTAAGGTCCCCAAAGCATTTTAAAAGGTTTTTTTTTAGGGTGGAGAAATAAAATGCAAATATTACTTTTTTTGTATGAATAGCAAAGTGTAGATGGAAAAATATGTTTGCACAATTGTAGACTGCACACTGTAAAATATCTGTGTCAGAGAGAGGCATCTATGTGCGGTAACATAATTGTCTGTCATCTTCTTAAGGGAAAAACAGACTGCAGCTTCCTTATTTTGATTTGCTGTGCACTTTGAGTATGTTCAGAAGTGTATAGCATACACTTAGATTCCCAGTGAGATGAATTATGGGAACTGACCTATAGTACTCAGGTTCATTTCAGAAATTACCCAAAAGCCATAGCAAAGGGAGAGGTAAATACACAATGTGTTTTCATTGTGAACATGCTTTGACTATGAGGACAATGTTGTCTGGGGACTTCAGTTCCTTTTTAAATTGCTGCTGTAAATATGTTAAAACACCATTATAGGTAAAAAAAAGGTGGTGTTTATGGCCCCTACCTTTATTATGGTGGTGTGGGGGCCAGAATGTAATATTAATGGGTTGTTGGTCTTTTGGGTGACTTTCATGACTGAAACCTTCATAGACAATATTGAAAAATGGTAAAGAGTGTTTAATGGAAAACTAAATGACTTAAAGGACAATTGTTCCTTTCCGCTCCCCAGGTCATAATCTGTTAGATTTATGGTTGGCTTGACAGAGGACCAATTGAAGGTCCAAAACTTTTAATTGAACATTCAAGCTCAAAACGCTAGTCCTGGACACTTTGGTTTGTTGAAGTGCCTTTTGATTTTATTATAGCACTCAATCTTTTTGGTTAATATTCTATTCATTTGGCATGTCTAAACTCTTTTTGTCCATTTCTCAAAAACTTGCTCTATATGTAAGATTGCTAGGGCATCCCTGGTGCACAACTTTCTTTAGGTCAACCTACATATTTTCGATTGGCTTAAGGTCTGGGCTCTGGCTGAGCCATTCCACAACATTGATCCTCCTTTAGATTAGTTTTGGTCATTATCATGCTAATAAGGGAAGTTCTTTTTTGGGGCCCCAAAGCATGATGCTGCCTCCACCATGCTTTATTGAAGGTACAGTGTTCTTTTTATGGTGTGCATTTGGATTTATGGCCAAATAGTTGAGCCTTGGTATTAGCCCATAATACATTGGGAAACATCATTAGCCGGGGTTGGATGTTTTTCTTTGTGAGTAAAGGCTTTCATTTTACTACACTACTCCATTGCCAAAACATGAAGAATACGCTTGATTATTGTCACATTTAGTGAACAACCAGCATTTGAAATCCTGCACCTACTTTTCTCCATAATATCTCCACTTGTTGGATACTGTTTTCTTAAAGGTCAATTAAAGCATCAGAACTACATTGAATCAGAAGGTAGAACATATAAAAGCAGTAATGTGTGTAATATGTGTATTTACCTTTCTAACATGAGGTTTGTGTTTTATCTCCCAGCATTCCAGTATTGGACAGTTTGGTCACTAACCATTATGTTCTTTTACATGCCAGCACTAAGATATTGCAGGAACTTGTTACAGTTGGTCACACCCACTAGTAGCCAATCCTTTTACTGGACAGATTAGGCAAGGGAGCTTGTAACTGAGGTCAGGGGTGTGGCCAGTCACTGTACATACATACAGTTATTTTATCCAGTTCTTCAGGGGGTTCAATTTACTTTAATGCCATTTACTATAGTGGTAATTCACAGTTTATTTGTGTTTTTAGAGGGGGTATTTTCAGATACAGATTTTCTAAATTTGGGTTTAGTTCTCCTTTAATGCTTTTATGTATCCCAGCCCTGACTGATAATATCCACTGTGTGCATGCTTTGTCTGTCTCAAATAAAGTTGAATTTGGCTAAAATTAAAAGTTAAAAAAACTACATTTAAAACAGTAGTGCTTATTTGCTCCATTTTTGTTAACGTCAGACGTCGCAAAAATATATATTTTTACATTTTTTGCCTTATTTATAAATCTGTGAATTTCGACAGTGTTTATTTTTGATAACATTGCATAGAATCTAAGCTGAAAAATCATGTAAAAAAACACCATGGGTAAGTTTTAAGCATGTAACTTGACCTGACAAAATTATTTGGACTAATTTTAAAAAAATAAACAATATTTGACACTTTGTAAAGACACTTTTGTTTTCACAAGATTTGCGATATGTGGCGAAATTTCACGGATCATGCAGAAAATGCAATAATTTATCGCTGTTGAACATATTTCCAAAAATTTGACATCACAGCTTTAGAAATACGCCCCCAATGTCTCTTTTTTAGCCTCAATACCAACTACTTTATGGATACATGTTGACATTAGGCAATCAGGCCAGTAACAGTATCTCTCTGTATAATATTTTACATGGTAACATTTGCTGTTTATTTTTGTTTGGGTTCTGCAGAATAAATAGTTTTCGATCCTTTGTGGTAAGATTCCCACAAAGTCCTATTGAAACCTTTCTAAGAAAAACATCAGAATTGCTGTTAATACTTGTCTGCAATTTAGTAAACGAAAAAACAGTGGAAATACGAATCACAGACAAAGAAGAGTTAAGTCATTTTCGCTCTTCGTTAAGTGGGGTCTTTATTTTCTGCTGCTGCTATATGATTGATCAGGTGACAGAAGCTGCCTTTTAATAAAAACTAGAACCTTGGCAGATACAGTAAGTCTTTGTGTAATGGGTTATTTCCGCTTTACAATACATGGCTTTGTGCCGGAATATGTCTTTGTGGGTGTATGTAAGCTAAGAAACAGTATAAAAACGTGTCAGCGTGATTGAGTGTCTACATAAAGGGAAAACTGGGATGTGAGCGTACCAGTGGACAGATGCCAAGGAGGCATTAATTGGTGTTGCTTTGCTAAAACCAGACTTGGCAGAGGGCAGCATAAAAAACACAGTGATTCTTTGCATGTATAATAGTTCACTGCCTATACCTCTGAAATCTGTTGTGATTAAGGAGAATGTTCAATAGAAAATTAACTGCATGTCCGATCGAGGACTGAACTCTGCTCTTGTTATTTTGCTGACAGGTGAGGCACAGTCCAGTCGTTCTTTTTTTTAAAAATCTACATCTGCTTATAGTTTTTGTCACTTAATAATGTTACATTAACCCCTCTGGGATTAAAAATAGATCATGTTAATTGTAAAAATTTCGTTTATTTTACAGCATTGTCTGGAACCACTGGAGACTAAAAAAGATTTTTAACACACAAATTATAATGCAAACTGCTGTCCTGGAAGGGAAGATTTCTATAAATAAGCCTGTAATTACTATCAGGTGCAGAGGCAAAATGAACAGAGTAAGCACACAGAAAACCAATAGCTTATGCTATGAATAAGCCGTCCCAATCCTATGAACTTTACTACGAACTTTTATAGTGTCCCCTAATTTATATCTGATATGATTATTTCTGTGGTAACCAGTCCTCTGCTTATCTCTAGGGGGATTCCATAAAATAGATCATGACATACTGGATACTAGTTCAATACATTAGGAAACCATTAGACATGTTTTAAAATATCCGGTTGCAGCACTCACAAGTAAAATAGTGACAGGCCCTAAAAATAAAACAATGTTGCCAAGCAATTCTGCCCTGCTGTCTTACAGATTCCACTAAGGCAGCGCACATTGCTTTGTCTTATGCAGAGGTTCAGACACACACTAGGAAATCATATTTGGAAAATTCCAGAATGGACTAACGTATTTAAAGGAGAATTAAACCTAAAAATAAACTTTGCTCAAGACAGGATAGCAATCCAGGAGTTGCCATTGAGGGGTAGGCCAAACCGTGATCCGATTGCCATTTTAATCCGTTTGTGCTTTTAAACGTATGTTGCACGTGCGATCCACAATTTTTAGCACAATTGCATGCGCTCCGATTGTGTAACATTGCTTGAGCACAGCGTGCTGGTAACACGTTTGCAATCACGCTGGTGGCCACTTCAGTGTAGCTTCAGCCTAAATGGGTGCTGCCCCTTGTTATAGCAACTATTTGGTAAACCATGTACTTATTAAAAAAAAGGGCTACAAATAGTGTAGACAACATTTTGCAATTTAGGCTAAAGGGGAAAATCTGATTACCTGAACCATTTTTGAATTAAGAATGCCCGTAAGATGCCTAATTAAAGGCCTTTGATAGAGATGAACAAAACTAGGGAGTTTAGTTCTGGCAGCGGTTCAGTGGAAATTTCTGAAAATCTGATTTGAACCAAATTGAAAAAATGTTATATCCCATTTTTCGAATATTTTCTGATATCCCAAATTTTCCCGCTTTCCCCCCTCCTCCCTCTGGATCCTTTCTGGCTGCTTCTGTGCCTACCATTTTATATGTGTAGGGCATCCCAGCCCATTTGTAAAACAAGCCCCAGAAACATACTTACACTACCTCACTTCCGTGGCTGTCTGCATAGCTGGCAGCCACATCAGTGGTTGGCTGAATCTCAGCCAATCAAAGAAGATGCAACTGGTCTGGCCCTTCTCTGCTGCTTCCAGCAAGCCGGGAGCAGACAGTCAGGGGTAACGAAGGAGTGTAAGTTTATTTCTGGGTTTTTTTTTACAAATCTAAATCGGCAGTTGGGGGTGGGCTGGAATGGGGCCCTCTGATTGGAGGCCCCTCTACCCTCCACAATCAGATGTTTTTAAACAGCTGATTGCGCATATGAATGAAACATACGCACAATCCACTGTTTAAAAGACCAGACCCGAACTTCCAGTTATCTGTTCCGTAAGTTCAGTTCCGATTTCCAGCTGATTGCACGTTAGGATTACTTCTTATATACTTATATCACACATTAAAGGGCATGTCCACTGAAAAAAAAAATTGGTTCCAAAATGTAAATTATCCTCCCAAACCCTGCTTTCGGATTATTTAAATTTTCAAAAGAAGCTCCTGAACTTCCTTACCTGACCTGGTCCCTCGCCACTCCTACTTTGTTGCTGACAGCCGCTCCACTTCCTGGTTGCAGCTGTCAGTTAACTTGCGGCGTGACAACACCCCAAATCCCCCAGGTCATGGCATAATTAAGGCCTGGTACACACAAGCAGATGTAGGCCAAATTATACTGTCAGCAGACCGGCCAGTCTGTCAGTTGGTAATTTAATTTCTGCCCTGATATTTTTGCCTGATTGATACTGTGGTCCATTGAATACCGCAGGATTGCCAGTGATTTTCTGTAATGTCTAGTTGCTCAGACCAACCAATTTTGCATGAAGATTTGTCGGTGTTGGCTGTATACAAAATTACAATTGAGGTCAATATGTCTACCAGTCTTGGAAACTAAACTGAAAAAAAAATCTTTTTTGCTTATTATTTAAATTATTTTCATAAAAATATTAATCAAAAAGTTTTCAATAATATATAATAATATATATATATATATATATTTATGCAGATTCTAATTCATTATTAATTTCACCTCAATTAATAACATAGTAACATAGTAATTAAGGTTGAATAAAGACATACATCCATCAAGTCCAACCTATTATTTACCCTCTTTTTTTTTTTTTGTTGTTTTTTTTAACACTACCTTACAGTTGATCCAGAGGAAGGCAAAAAAAACCAGCTAAAAAGGGGGGGGAAATTCCTTCCTGACTCCAAACGGCAATCGGAAAGTATCCCTGGATCAACCAGATCTATATTCATTAATACCAGTAATTCTCAATATTTTTTAGTTTTAGAATCTTATCCAGGCCTTTTTTAAAGCTATTCAATGAACTTGCCATTACCACATCTGCTGGAAGACAGTTCCACAGTTTCACCGTTCTCACTGTAAAGAAACCTTTCCTAACCTGAAGATGAAACTTCTTTTCTTCCAACCTTAGAGGATGTCCACGTGTCCTCTGATATGACCTATTAGTAAACAATGCACCAAAGAGTTCATTGTATGGCCCATTAATATATTTGTATAAGGTTAGCATGTCCCTACGCAAACGTCGCTTCTCCAATGTAAATAGCGCTAACTTGTCTAATCTGCCTACATATTCAAGCCCCTCCATTCCCCTTATTAATTTAGTTGCCCTTCTCTGAACTGCCTCAATTTCCAAGATGTCCCTTTTGTATATGGGATTCCAAAACTGCACCGCATATTCCAAATGAGGCCTTACTAGTGCCTTGTAAAGAGGGAGAATAATATTTTTCTCTCTTGAATCTATTCCTCTCTTTATACAAGACAATATCTTCTGTTATCTACCAGAACCCCCAAAACTTTTTCCATTACAGGTGCACTTAACACAGAGTTATTTATGGTGTAGGTGGCACAGGGATTATTAAATCCCAAATGTATCACCTTACATTTATCAACATTGAATCTCACCTGCCATTCTGCTGCCCATTTTGATAATCTATCTAGGTCTTCTTGCAGCACTTGCACATCACTTGAAGTTTCCAAAGCTCTGCATAGTTTAGTGTCATCAGCAAACACTGAGACCTTGCTCTCAATGCCCCCTTCATTTATAAACAGATTAAACAGAAGCGGCCCCAGTACAGAACCCTTAGGCACTCCGCTTAGAACTTTAGCCCACATAGATGTAGCCCCATTTACCACCACTCTCTGTTTGCGATCCAATAACCAGTTCTCTACCCATGAACAAATGTTTTCTTCAAGGTCAAGAGTCCTCAGTTTATACATTAGTCGCCTATGTGGCACAGTATCAAAAGCTTTCGCAAAAATATACCACATCCACTGCTGTGCCTGAATCTAACTTCTTACTCGCTTCTTCATAAAAACCAATTAAATTTGTCTGGTATGATCTATTTCTCATAAATCCATGCTGACTACTACTAATAAGATGATCTCTGGAGACAAAGTCAAGGATATGATCCCGTAACAAAGTTTTCAGCACCTTCCCTAGCACTGATGTTAGGCTTACAGGTCTATAGTTACCAGGCTGTGAACGACTACCTTTTTTAAATATTGGTATGACATTGGCTTTTTTCCAATCCAGCGGCACATCCCTATACCAAAGCGAATCTGAAAAGATGAGAAACAGTGGTCTAGATAGAACTGAACTAAGCTCTTTTAAAATCCGAGGATGCAATCCATCTGGTCCTGGGGCTTTATTGATATTAACTTTGTCTAATTGTTTCCGTACATATCCTCTGTTAGCCAATGTGAATACTCTTCATTTCTTCCCTGCATATTATTACAATCCCTACTGTAAGGACAAGGATTTTTAACAGTAAAAACCGATGTAAAAAAAGTTTTAGCAGATAAGCCTTTTCTGCATCCTCTACTACCACCTCAGCATTTCTCCCACATTCTCAGTCCCTCTTTTACCATTTTATACTTAAAAAACATTTGGGGTTGGACTTGCTTGTTCGGCAATCCGTAATTCATTTTCTATTTTAGCTAGTTTAATTGCTTTCTACACTCTTTATTACAGCTTTTGTACTCCCTGTAAGCCTGTCTGTTTTCCCTCTGTTTTTCCATTTCCCTTTTTACCTGAGCATAAGCCATGCAGGATGAACCTATTTTTTTTTACTTGTTCCTAACAGTACAAATTTAGAAATGTACCTAATAGTTCAATATCCCTTTAAAAGTGGTCCACATCTGCTCTATATCTTTACCTAGAAAACAATTCCCCCCAGTCTATGAGCAGGAGTGATTCCTTTAACAGCATAAAATTAGCTTTCCTAAAGTTAAAAGTTTTTGTTAACCCAGTGCACTTAGTTTTTTTCAACCTATATTAAATGACACTATATCATGGTCACTATTCCCTAAGCCCCACACCTATTTTCCTGATATCACATGGAATGAGGGGAAAAGTTCTTAACCAAACTGTTGAATTCTGAAAATACATTTGACTGGAGTTTAAACAAATATGACGGCTCCAGACTTATTTAGTTTCACATGCTAACAGTACCCTTTTTGTATGAAAGAAGCACGATGAAGGAGAAACTGCTTCTGAGTAAAGCACAGAAGCCTTATTAATGCTTACATAATGCTTACAATAAGAAATAAAAATGACCTTCCAGTATTGAATACATCTATTGTATGACATCACTTTTCTGAAGGTGTTTGGATATTTCCATTAACATTCTGTAAGAATCTTTGTGGATCTTTGTTTGATTAGATTTAAAGTAAACAAATTCCCCCAACTGCTGCCTTATAAAAACAGAGGTTTTAGTTAACAGAAGGGGGTGATATGTTTTTCAGCCATTCACTCTTAAAAGCATTATTAGAAAGCGAACAAGTAAACAGCTGTAATTCTTTTGCTATTAGAGTGTGAATTTATTACTATGTTGAGCTGAAAGAAATCTTGTAAATCTAATAATTATTATTACTTGAAAATGAAATGATTAGTAGATCAAGTAACGAACAGATGAAAGCTATTTGCGTTATAGAAAGTATTTACAAATAATTCCAATGTGTGTACTATTTCAATAATATTTGAGAAGTCGTTTATCAAATGTTCCCCATGGTGATAAATGGAAGTTGTTTTTTTAAAGAAAAGTACAAGCAGCAGGAAAGAAATTGTAGCTGTCTAATTGGCTATTATTTTTACAAACGTCTTTTAGTTAGTTGCATTATTAGGAGAGGAATTATTTTTTTAAAAACAGTTTTCAAAGGGCAAGCCAGCAATACTAGAAATAGAGAGCTGTAAGACTAACTGAAATCTGCCCAATGTTCTGTTACCTCTCGTTCTGCTTCCTGGTCCTTACAGTTATCAGCTGTCCATCATAAGAGCTTGAAAAGTTAGGGGACGGTGGGGGCATTTGCTATATAACAGGTAGCCTTACATCTGTCAGCTTTCTGACTATTGTTAAATGCTAACTATGTAGGGCCTTAGAGTGGTCCTTGAAACCTTGCTTTTACAATGCCTTTGAGGCATAAGGGTCCTGCAGTTCTACCAGAATCCCTTCCCTGGCCGTTTCAAAGCCCTTGCATCCCTTTGAAGAGGTTTTGGGATTCCTGCAGCTTAAAACTGGTACCTTCATGGGCCTAATGTACTTGCTGAAATCTTCTGCTGTTCTTCCTGTGCTGTTTGTCTTGATCCTAAAATTGTCTTCTACCCTAAGCTCCAAAGGCCCTTTTAATGGATGCAAGAGCTCAAACGTCATTTAGTGCCATTTCAGATACCACTACTGTATTGAAAGTCTTCCTGCTACTATTTGTACCTTAAAGGGCACCTTAAAAAATAAGGTAGGTACCCCCTGCCCACCCCCAATTGCCGACATATTTCTTCCAAGAAATGTTTACACAGCCCTTACACTCCCTGGCGTCTCCTCCCGGCTCCCTGTTTGAGGAAGTCACAAGCACGCCCAGACCGGCAACCGTCTGTGATTGGCTGAAAAGACAGGCTTCATTCACGACTGGCTGCTTCAATGGAAATGTCGCGAAAGAGGGGCTGTAAGTATCGATCTAACATTTTTTTGAATAATTATTTGGCAGTTGGGGGTGGGCAGGGGTTACCTACCTTATGGCCAAAGGATTCTTGCTAGGTGCCAGGCTGCAGAGGATGGATCGGGGGGGGGGGTTTTCCGTGCTCAAGCCTTATCCTTGCTGAGGTTGTGGAAGAAACAGGCCACCGGATGACTCACTGACAGCTTCTACTCCTTTGAAAAGGTACTGCAGGAGACCGTAAGGAGCATGATGTAAGGTAGTTTTTGGGGGGGACATGCCCTTTAATTATGCTGGAATTTTGGTTTTAGAAATATGGAGGTAAATTTAAAAGCAGTGACAAAGCCTTAAATAATCTTCTTTTTAACTCTAACCCCAAAATAAAGTAACGGTAAAAGAATTTAATTCATATATTACTCTTCAAATGAATTCTGTGTTATTAAGTGGCCTTGGTACAAAATTAGAACGAAAGAACACTCTGAATGCAGGTGGATGCTTTTCAGGTTATTGCTGATTCATTATATAAATTGTCCTGAATTTGTAATGATTTTGAAACTCCATTCAGCAGCTGCATTTACAGTGGGGTAGTGTCATTTTCTTTTAACAAAAATTGTAGGACAGCAGAGTGGGTTCTTGCTTGGTAAAATTTAGTATATCAGTGCTATGGTAATAGTATTTTGATGTTGAAATGATAATGAAGTATCTTTCTTGTACCAATTCTGGTTTTCGGATTGGTCCTTCTACCTCTCATTGTACATATTAAGAGGTACAAAGTTTTCTGATTCTATTCCAGGAAAAATACATTTTTAAAACACAAACCAAAGAAGTTTGCTCCTGCACGAAAAATACATAGACATTCATTTGCTCTGTCTTGTAAGTTTTCTCAGGTCATCTGGCCATGGTCAGGAAACAGCTTTTCTTTTTAGCTAAGATTTTTCCAACATACAGTGAAGCAGATCATCCATGTTTTACATTTTTCCCTAATTGGGTTTTAATGCAGCATATTTTTGGTTCGCCATTACTCTAGCAAGAGAAACAGGCTAGCTATGTGACGGAAGTGTGTATTCCAAGATTATGATGGATACTGTAAAACAGAATTTAAATTTGGCTTGAAAGGCTGCATTTTGGAATGGAACACTCCATGGTTGCACAAATCTCTATAAATACGATGAAATGGGTTTGTACATTTTAAAACTAATTTACAATTCATAATTAATCTGACAAATATATACATTTTTATTATTGTTTGTTTGGTTGCCATGGCAAGAGGCTGTAGGAGTGCAAGTAGGTGTGTGTAGATGTGTCTGTGTAGGGTTGGGTGGTATAACATTTACTTTTTCATGATGTAGGAATGGTTGCCATTGAAAACAGAAGGTGGTGTGGTGTGTGAGTACCTGTGACTTTGTAGGGGTTGATGGTTTATTTTTTGCATTTATGACCATTAAAACTAACTTTTGTCTCAATAATTGTATTAGGCATTATAGTATGAATATACTGCATATATCATTCTTCAGGAAGGATAATCATAAAATTGTAAACATAGATTGCAGACATGCCTTGTATTTTTAAAAGAAAGAATAGAAAAAGTAGGAAATAAGGTTAGAAAAGAAAGAAAAATATAGTGGTCGCCTAAAAGTTCAAGGCAATTTAAATTTTTCCTACCTGGTGGTCTCACCATAGTGATGTCTATCATTGTTTTTAATATTTATCTTGTTAGAGATGGGGAGACCCCACAACCAGAATAGTGATCGTTCATCACCCCTCACCAGATCCTCCCCTCTTCAAATACCAGTATTAGCAATTTGTTTAAACTGCATTCTACCTACATCCATCTGAAGTATTTAAACTTCCCAGTTTCATTGTATTTCAGCACTGTTCTTTGCTTTATGGATTGTCTTTCATTGGTATACAGCCACCACATTTTTTGAAGCAAATGTTCTTTATTCGGAGCATGATAATTTCCACATGAAAGCAATCATAGATTTAACTATAGTTCAATTGTAATGAATACATATTACCATCAGAATTTAAAAAGCGGTGTCTATCAAACCATGAAATGGAAGGATGGGTGGGTGCTGAAGTGTATCATAAACATGTTGTACCTGTATTAAATGGTTTAAGTTTACAGTGGGACTGTAAAACTAACATTTTGGACGATTTTGGTATGGTTGTCCAGAAGGGCAGGAAGGGTGTTGGGGTGCATCAGTAGTTGGGTCTTCCTGTGTGGAGTTAGGGTGTATGCCTTGTGTTTTTGACCATAAACTAGGAATGTTTACTATATTAACAGAAGGATGAAGTCAGCCAATCACAGAATCGGCTCCTGGCTATTGAGAGAGCCAAGTGTCCAGAGCCAAGTCTATTTCTGGACACTTTTTTAAAGTTCAAACCATAGCGTTTAGGGCTGGAGGGGGTCCCTACACTACAGAATCTTTTTTCATAAAATAGACCTTGCTAGTTTTTAAACTTTTGAAATCGGACCCTGGACATACTTACCAGCCCTTTTCCTACTGCCTTCTCTCCATTGCAGCAGTAGGGGTCACGGCTTTGTTTTTATACAGAAGCCTCAACACCAATATGGAAGTCCATAAAAGATTTCGAAAGCTGCTTGTTACCCTACAGTTTATTTACCAGCCCGCTGTGAATTCTATACGCAATTTCTGTTCCTAGCAAAAGATAAGCACATTATACAATATATCTGAATAAAGTGATCATATCCCTGCACAATTGTTGCTTCTCTAGGTAATAACCCATAACTTGTCTAATCTGCCTGCAGTCAAGTCATCCATTACCCTTATTAATTTAATTGCCCTTCTCTGAACTCCTTCCAAAATGTCCCTTTGTATATGGGATCCAAAACTGCCCCCATATTCCAATGAGGCCTACCAGTGCTTGTAAGAGGGAGAATAATATTTTCTCTCTTGAATCTATCACACTTTTCATACCATACAATATCTTGCTATGTCTAGCGTTGCTGCCTGCATTGTTTGCTACAGCTATGTCTATTATGTACAAGAACTGCCAATCGTTTTTCAATTCTTAAATCCCAAATGCATCACCTCAATTTTTGATGATTGTTGAACACTACAGAGCATGTGAAGTATACCTGCAACACTAGCCGCTAAGGTAGTTATTGGAGCAGACCCCCTAGTACTTTATATTATAATCCCCCAGCAGCGACGCAAGGAACAGGTGAGACACAGCTTGTAGGTTTGTTAATGTGCTCTGTCTATTGGACAATGTTGTCTGGAGCTTTTAGTTCCCCATTAAGAATCTGTGCAATATATATCTTCCATCTTGTGAATTTTCTATTGTTTTTACAGTATATCTTAGGCTCTCTAAAACATGTCATTGATTTCCCGTTGTTTCATGTTTTGTGGTATTAATTAAATTGATTTGGATATTTTCATTACTTACTCTACAGTAGCATATGGATGCCCACAAAACATGAAATCCAGGGGCTGAAAGTTTAAATATAGTGGGGCATCTTTAGTAAGTTCACTTCCATTCAGTAACCAACTTATCAAATTCATACTGCTCATAGCTAATAGGCCTCTTAAACAGAGCTGCAAACAGCACTGATTCCAATAGCAGTTTTTACTTCAATCGTGGTATTTTCCAGAATAAAAACTGCTCCTTTGAGACCTGTAATTAATAAAAATCATGCATTTTATGCTTTGTGACAGCAAACATCTGATACAGGATTTTCTCTAAGATCCTAGGATTCTATTCTAAAGCCAAAAGCTTTAAATTAGATTTAGAAAATAAACCAAGGTCCAGGTGGATTTTAGCTGGATGTGTATCTGTCTCTTTTTTTAGATTTCTTCTATGTTAAAGACATTATATAAATTAAAACCATTTGACTTTTCTTATGTTAACACTTTCCTTGTGTGTTTTAAAGAACATATGGAGGCATTCAGGTATATGCACATCACTAAAATTATATTACAGAGAGTTTTCTCATGGATGACTTACATCGCGGCATAATGTTTGAAGTAATTCTAGAAATGTAAACATTAATACAGAACCCAGACGTGAAAAGGTTAGCAAAGGCTAAGGTGGCATCTTATCATCATATCAAAGTATTAAAAGTAAACAGTAAGAGGAAAATTACATACAACCACATTAATATTTTATCACAAGGCAACTATAGTGCTTTTTTTTAAATTAAAGTTGTATTTGCCATGGAAGTAGGAAATAACCAGAATGGGAGGTAGAAGCCTTTAAGGGGAAACTGATGAGGTATAAAATTGCCTGCTATGGAAGCACACCACTCATGGAAGGTGAGGTACCTGAGGTGAGGACCCTAGGTACCTCAGGTATACACAAATGTTTCGGACTATGTAGTTTCATTCATTGAATTATAGGTTATCATCCCAGACCCACCCACACGAAACCCTTATTGTTCCTTAAAAGCTCTGATTTGCTAGAATGCAAACATTCACAGGAGGGTGTAGGTCCTTACCACATTGCCCACAGAAGCCGTATCACTCTACTAGAGATAAAAATATCCTGGATATTATTTAAAACCACAGATAAAAATCCCAGGATAGATTTTAAAATCCCAGCTAAAAGGGAAACAAATGAAGAAAAATGTAAAATTGTATCTCAGGTATATTTATGGGGATCTTGAATCCCAGATTTTAAAATCCCAGATAAAAATACCAAGATTTTAAAATCCAGATAAATTTTAAAAAAAATAATTGGATACATGCTTGGAAGGTCTCATTCATCCAGTGTCATGGTATATCTGTTTAATTCAATTAGATCAACTACCTTGAAATGTAGTCTTGAAGACGTTTCGCTAGTCTCCGACTGGCTTTCTCATTCAATGACTGTACAGAATCTGTGGCACTTATGTAACCCTGTGAAAATCCCATTAAGCATATCACAGCCAGGTGTTAAGGGTGTGATAGGATAGTGGCTAAGAGGTGTTATAGGAACGCCCAGAGTAAGGTGTTAAAACAGCATTGTACATGCAGACAGTTGGTTCGAACCCCCCCACCTCTATTTAGGCTTGGTTTTTCTTATTTTTTATAATAAAAAAATAAAAAAAAGAAACCAAGCCTAAATAGAGATGGGGGGGTTCGACACCAACTGTCCTGCCATGTACAAATGCTGTTTTAACACCTTACTCTGGGCGTTCCTATAACACCTCTTAGCCACTATCCTATCACACCCTTAACACCTGGCTGTGATAGTGCTAATTGGATTTTCCAGGGTCATAATGCCAAGATTCTTGTACAAGTCATTATGATTGAGAAAGCAGTCGGATGATAGCGAAACGTCTTCAAGAACTACATTCAGTCCAGTTGATCTAATTGAATACAACAGATATTGATACAAATTCTGAGATTTTAAAATCGTACGAATCCCAGGATTTTAAAATCAATGATAAAAAATCCCAGGATATAATATTAAATTGCTTAATCCTGGGATACGATTTTAAATCACTGAGAAAAATACCCCACTAATTTATAAAATCAACAGATAAAAATCCCAATTTTAAAATCCCAGAAAAAATTCACGATATGACTTAAAATACACAGATAAAAAATCCTGGGATACAATTTTAAATTGTTTTAATCAGTTAAAAATCATCCCAGGATATGATTTTGAATCATGGATATAATCCCGGATTTTAAAATCACATGATAAAAATCCTGGGTAGGTTAAATTTTAAAATCAGTGGTTGCTTTTGGGGGTGGGCATTCATGATTCACTTCCTGGAGGTTTATAAAAGGTGGTGGGTGTTTTAGGTTTCCAACTTTATAAAGGACAGAGTCCGAAACATGTTGTGTGGCATTGACCAATAAATTGTTGAGAAAAGTCAATTCTTTTGTGTTGCCTTTGTTACACCAGTACCTCATACTCCATTTATATTACCTGTATTTTGTTGTGTTGGAACAAGGCACCGAGGTATACCTGAATTTTACTTCTACCACTGGGATTCTGAACACCATTAACTGTTTGAAAAAATATTATTTTCCTCTATACAAGCACTGTAAGGCCTCATTTAGAATAGAGTGGCATTTTGGGCTAGATGGATAGCCTCAAATGACACAAAATATGGGAAGCCAGGACAAGCTATTGATAAATTCTGGGAAAAGGATACTGCAAACAAAAACTTTAAGGCTAACGTAATATCTCATGCAAAAGAGAGACACGTTAGTGAGTTTAATACTCAAAACAAGTACAGGCCAAATTCAGCAGGATAACATGTTACTTATAATGAACATCTTGTTTTTTATTTTGCCCTTCAATCAGTTTTTTGTTTCTTTAGAGGATTTTAAATATTTTAAATCAAAGGGAATGGAACAGGCTTACAGGGAGTATAAAAGTTTGTAATAAGGGGTGCAAGAAAGCCATTAAAACTAGCTAAACTAGAAATGAAAACAGTTAGCAATGCAAAGCCATTTTTAAACAAAGTTTAAACCCTAAACCGTTTTATTTTGTTATATCATAAAATGTGGGACCATTAAATAATCGGGCTATCTGTAAATAAATTCAGGGGTTTCTTTTATGTGGTTGAAAGGCTTTTCATTTTTATGATTATGTATGGTATTTATTATGTATGCCCAATTGGTAGGCAGCATCGTACATGAAAAATATAGAATATCACGGGTATAAGTGCAAGCAATTCTACTGATAATAAAAATTAAATAAATTGCATACATAAGTTAAGAATACATATATTGATATCTCTGCCCCAAAAAGCTTGGGTGGGACAACATACAGAGACAAAGGGGAATGGTTACAAAGTGCTTGAGGTGACTAACATCATTTATTGTGCTGGTGCTCAGAAAGGTAAGATAAAAGCTTTGATTTGAAAGTTATTATGGATGTCACCTGGCAAAGTGAGAAGGGAAAAGTTCCAAAAGGTAGGGAGCAGCAAGAGAGATTAATTTAAGGCAGGAGGAGGCAGTGTTTGTTGGGGTTTGTGGTCAAAAGAATTATTGGATATTATTCTTGCTTGATGGAAGGCACCCCATAGACTCTATTTTGGTTTTGCAGGTTCTCTCTTGGAGGAGAGTGAAATAATACAAACTGCTGAGTTCAGGAATCAATGGCGAGGGGGCCAAGTGGAAAGTATCCCTGAATCAACCAGAACTACAGTATATATATTTGTACCGTAATTCTCAATGTTTTTTAGAAACTTTTCTAGGCTCTTTTAAAACTATTCATTGAACTTGCCATTACCACATCTGCTGGAAGACAGTTTCCACAGTTTCACCGCACTCACTGTAAGAAACCTTTCCTAACATGAAGGAAGAAACTTCTTTTCTTTCAATCTTAAAGGATGTCCACCACGTCCTCTCATATGACCTATTAGAGAACAATACACCAGAGAGTTTATTGTATGCCATTAATATATTTGTTAAGGTTTTCATATCCCACGCAAACGTTGCTTCTCAATGTAACGCCCTAACTTGTCTAATCTGCCTGCATAGTCAAGGCTCTCCATTCCCCTTATTATTTTAGTTGCCCTTCTTCTGAACTGCTTCCATTTCCAAGATGTCCCTCTGTATATGGGATCCAAAACTGCTCTGCGTATTCTAAATGAAAGATTTGGGTATAATCAGCATAAATGTGATGCATAAAGCCAAATAAACGTATTATATCTCCTAAAACAGAGCCCTGGAGAAACCTCCACCTAAGCAGAAAATGACTTGTACAATAATCTATGGCAACAATGGCTGTGAATGTGTCCAAATCAGCAAATAACAGCTAGGTATCAGGAACCTCCTGAATGCAAGACAATAGCTAAAAATTGGCCAAGGCTGTTGCTTAGGCAATTCAAGTCTAGCAATTGCCATCTGTATTGACTTTAGGGATGCTCACTAATTGAGAGCTCCCCACCAAACCCAATCAACTGATGCTGCGGTGGGCTCTGCGGAGATTAGCTAGCTTCTAAAACTGTTAATAACATCTGGTAGGGTGATGTGAGGTACATACAAGGTTCAAATTTTCGATTGACTCAATTGGAAATTACGTATGCCTACCATTAATACTGTAGTATAATAGTATTTACTATATTACCGGATTCCTAATCATAGTGTTTTAGTACTATGGGGTACGAAGAAACCAGACACTAGTATTTCAATGTTTTCTCCTTCCTCACACAAGCCTTGCCAATAGTCTATGTTAAATTAAGTATTACAATACAAAGTAAAAATAATTTTATCTTTAGATTTCATCTGCCTCTGTGTAAAAAAAAAAAAAAGTTTTTTTTGTGTTTGGTGTGCGTCATCCAGTACTAATAAGGAAAAGACTTCTGGGTAATTTCCATTTTTTTAATGATATCCGTTGAGTTATGTTATCCACAGCTCAAGACTAACACATAGGAATGCAGGGTACACCTTATATACTAGTATGTTCTACTCCTCAATTTACAGTTTTTCTGTCACAAAGTGCTAATGCCATCACTTTCCGTTTTGTTGCTCCACTGGATCACTCTCTGCTCCATTTTCTCCTTATTTCTAGGATATGAAGTGCAAAGTTCTCTATTTCTGGATGGCCTACTAAAATGTAATCCCAGCCATGAAATGTTTGAAATCTTAGTTAAGAAAGAGGTTTAATAAAAAGTTATGCACAAGAAGGTTTAATGCCAAGAATGACGGCCCGCTTTGGAAAAAAAGTATGGTAAAAGCTATTTCTTTACTGTAACTTTATCTTGGTAACATTTTAACTTAGTTAAATAACAAATTCGGAAATTAAAGGGGAACTGTGGTCCAAAAATGACTTTAGGTAAATCTAAGTAAATTGTTTCTATCTGTTTATTTTGCATAGTTTTGAAGATATTTACATTTTTGTGTGTGATATGGCAGCAGCATCACCAGGTCCCTGCACTTCCTGCTTCCTGCCTCTGAAACTGTCGTCAATCTGACCTATGTACTCCTCCTCCCTTTGCAGCCCCCTGGTCCTCTCCCACTCATGGACCCCATGGTCCCTCCCAGTTGCAGCCCCCCATGGCCCATTATCTACTAACCCCTGTAGCCCAGCCTACTCGCAGGTGCCTAGACCCTGAGCCCACTCATGGTGTCTAAGCCCTGCCCACTCAATGGGTGTCTAAGCCCTGCCCACTTGTGGGTGTCTAAAGCCCGCCCACTCATGGGTACCGTGGTTACTCAGACCCCCCCCTTACCTTCTCTGTCAGGACTTCACAAAGCAGAGAGGAGGAGGGACTTCCTGTCTCCCTCACACACTGAGGAAGTCTGAGGCTGTGCTCGCGGCGCGCCACTGTGTAGGAGAAGCACTCAGGAATGTCACATGTCAGCCCCTCCCACCATTGACTTTCTGGTCAGTCATTTCGGTATTCTTGGGCTGTGGAGCGGTAGAGAGGTGGTTGATGGCTCGTTTTAAAGGTAGGAAACTGGCCTTTCATTTAAACTTAACTTTTTGAAGACCACAGTTCCCCTTTAAATATATACATTTATAAGCTAGAAAAGAGGTTGTAGATGGGGTAAGTAAGTAATTGTGCTGGAGCAAAGTGTTTTTGCTTGCAATCTTCTTACACCGTGGAACCATCTTTTTGATTGCAAAAAACAGAAGTGATTTGGTTAATATAGTGGATATCCACTTGTAATATAAGAATATTAGAAGTCACAGAGGAGGTTCCGGGACTATATAAAGTCGAATGGGCCCAACGGTCCCCCTGGGAGCATGCCACCAGGAGGGAACTGACAATAACTAACCTACTCGCTTATACTCTTGCTACACACATACATACGCACACATTCACTGCTACATACCACGACACACGCATGTAGCAGCATTATCATTCATACTGTGCATAAACCACATACATGCTTATGCTTACTATACTCCAGTACACACACACCTTAGACACATACACTCTTTAACTGCACAGAGTGTCTCATTCACCATCAGCCCAACATGAAGGGGGTACATTTTTACTTCAGAAGCTGACCTCCCAACCCCATCATGAATGAAGACGTGCCTGGACACAAGCAGTGCTATATGATGTAAATGGAAAAAGCAATATTAACCCCCAGACAACACTCTTATTGCCAGGATTCAAGGACTGGAAACCACACCAGTAGGCTTAAGAGTCTGTGCTGTCTGTCAGACTGAAGTCCTGCTTAGTATCTCCCCGGTTCATTTCTCTGCTAGAGAGGAATACGTCCCAGCAGTGGGGGAAAGTACTGGATATTGAGGCTGATTTAAGGAATTCTCCTGCCCACCCCTTGTCTAGATGGCAGGTCTCGTCGGAAAGAAGGCTAGATCAGATTTCAGAGGGTCCTGCCCCTGCACTTCTCTACAAGGATGGACTTATTATTTTGTGCTGCCCCAGTCTGTGTACTAGCAGTGACGCGAAGTGCCCAATGAAACCACTGTAAGTGGTTATCTGTGGCCAGCATGGAGGAGTGCAAATGGAGGGGGGGGAGATAATTTTTGTTTGAATCTACTACTTCGTCTGCTCGCCAATTATATGGAAATTATGGACAGCTGGGTGGTTACAATCTGATTATGCTCTGCATAGTGCATTGTTATATTGCACGAACAATTGAAGTAAATATACATATAGAGCTGGACAAAAAGGACTTCTCAGCACTTCAACCTATCGTTGAAAATTACAACTTACACAGATGTTAGCAGCATTTTTATACAATAAAAACTACCAAAGAGGACCTGGAAGGGACAGGGGAGCAGCCTTCAATCTGTGCATTAGCCACCATTGTCCTCCGAGGAGCAGGAGGAGAGGATAGGATAACACACAAGAGACTTCTACTTTTCATGTCTGGACTTTCATCAAGGCCTCCAGAATAAAAACATAGGGAGCAGAAGAGCAGCTGCGTAAGGATCTCTAACATAGCAGATTGGCTCACTTAGCAAGGGTAGGAATGCCCTTTAAAAGAGGGAAGACATCAGCAGGAGCGGAAGAGAAGTTTGCTCTAAAGGGAGTGAAGTCCAGCGAGAAAAGACATCGATGGAGGTGCTGGCTAAGTAAACTTTGCTTACCAGAGACAGGCCGTTGTTTTAGAAGGAATTTATTAAAGATTTCCATATACAAGTCTGTCATTTATAAAAGCAAACAATGATTTTACACCCTTATCATGTATCATTAGATATACATTTTAATGGAACAGTATGGCGTAATAAATAAAAGAGTCTGGGTGCAGTCCCTTGCCTACATTCAGATGACTTTTGATTCTGTCGGTGAGCAAAAAAGACACATCAAAAAGATTGTGAGCAATTATGTTTGCTACAATCGCCTAGTAGAGATGGCGGGAGCATTTTCAGGCCATTCATATCGCCCCCCTGAAAACACTAAAGCACCTTACTAACTGTTAAATATTTTAGGGGGCCACTAGAATTCGATAGGCCAGCGGAATGCGGAGCTACAATCCGAAAAAGCACCGAGTTAAAAATGGTAAGAGAGATAACTGGCCAGAAAATAACGCTACTACTGAAGGCAATGAACTCCTTATGGGTAGCTATGCTGTCGCTCCCTGTAAATTAAAGACCAATGGCTTCAGCTAAGGGTTAGGAGGAAGCGCATCCGCTCTTACAAGGGTGACAAAAGGTTATAGAGAAGATGGTTTGGACTATCTGCTTTCCATTCTTATGATTATTTAATTGGAAAACTCCTCTTAAATAGGACACAAGTGGCAGATAGTTTAACTGGAATGAGAATCACGGTTCTGGAAGGAGCCATAAAACTAGATAGTGATTTGGACCACTTTGCCCAACCACGATTTCTTCTCCCCCAGCACACGAAGCCCTTTAACCTATAACTACAATCCAAAAAAAAAGTAATAATAAACTACGGTAAAGCAGTTGTAACATGTTTACGGGTACTGTCTTTTCACCATCCTCTGAAATAAATTAGTGCCCGACAATCTGGTGAAGGTTCTGTAAAGTATGTAATTATGTCAATGGGAGGGCAAGATAATTTGAAACAAAAAGAGAAAACCATCACTGTCCACAGAATACAAGTGGCCAGATCTGGAAAACAGAAAGACTTTAATTGAATTGAAAGAGTTCTGAGTAAGACACAAAAATCCGAAAAAAATATTTTGTCTTACTCTGTAAATCTGCTACTCCAAAGCTGCAGGAAACTCTGCAAACCCCAGTGGTTTTTAAACACACTTGTATCCTTTATATTGCTAACTATACTTATACCTTGGCATTCATACTTACCTATGTTGTCTTTTATATATACCAAAGAAAATCTCAACTAGTGGCATCCAAAAAATAATAGAACTGCAGACATTGTTTTTTCAAAAGAGAGAGGAAATTCACATGTAAATAATATAAAATAAAGGCACATGTCAGTAGGATTCCTCTCATATATATATGTCTTCAACATCTTTCCCATGACTGTACACAGCCTATTTTGGTGCTCTAAGTATTCGCATGCTGAAGGATAAACCAGCCACACAAAGCAAAGCTTTTGAACAGTAAAGTAAAAACACATGTAACTAAGTCAACGGTTATTGAAAACAGCACTCCCAGCCAATGGGGCCTATGCAACTGGATAATATAATCTGGAATATGGAACGCAATAACAGGGTCAGGTAGCCAATGTAGCCTATACAATTTACAGATGTAAATTTTTAGTTTCTCTCATGTCTCTGTTGGAAATGAAAACTGAATCTTAAATAAATGTCCTATTGGTTTCCACAGACTGGCTCCAGAGTTTCATTGCTTTTTTCCATCCGATAAAGGAATAAACTGGCTTTGCCAACTTAAATCTTTCAACCAGTTTACTCAACTCTATGTTTCAGCAAAAATATCCCCAATGCTGTCAAGGTATACGAGCTTTGCTCTAGCATTTTCAATGCTTAGGACCATTGGGACATGTACTCCTAGATAGCTTTGTAATTAGCTTTAGTTTGAAGAAGGACATTTCAGCAGAAGTTACTGTCAACATGAAGTGTTAAAAACAGCAGCAATTCTATGTATACATCTGGCTTAATGTGATGCTAGGTGCTGTTTATCTACTAAATGTGTGAGGTTTCTTACCAAAGATGCCTTTTCAAGTATCATCTTTAAAGACAATAATACTCACCTAGACGCCTGCCATCCATGCCATCTGTAGTACCCGGGTGAGGACCTTTTATTGCTCATCAACATTGAGTTCTAGAAATTTCTTTTTAACCTTTGGAAAATCAATCTGGGATGAATGTTCCATTTTTGGAACAGCTCAGATGAAAAGTTTAATCTGAGAGATGTAAGTCTAACTGAAATGCTTCCTAATGTCGTGTGTATACTCTTTCTCTTCCTGGTTGTTTCAGTTTGTTTAGCAGCTGTCAGTCATGGATTTAATAGATGACATCACAGCTCATGATTGAATGCGATTTCTCCTAGCTCCTCTCTGAGCTTGTGTAACTCAGAATGAGTAGGCATCTAGAATATTTTTAGAGGCAGTAGTAAAGGGAGAAGAAACCATTTCATATTATAACAGGTTATGTCCTACAGTTGTCAAATATTGTGTTGCGTTTTGGTGGGGGATTTACCTATGTAAAACGTTAATTTCAGTGTGAACATGTCCTTAATGCAACTTGTGATGAATTTGATTCGGAGCACAAATAGCATTCATGGAAAACTTATTTGATTCCACACCTGCACTCTCACTACACCTACCCGCAGCATGTCTGGGATGGCAAAAATTGTGGGTTGTTATATGTTGGGATGGTTTGAAAAGTGTTTATTATTCATTATGCGCATCCATAAGCTGATTGTCTCAACGACCCCTTGCTAATTCTGGTCATACAGACTCCTTTGCCTGAATGCATCATCAATAACAAACCAAGCTCGTCCTACATATACCCTATGGGATTCCCAGATGGTGTCTATGGGCCATATTCATAAGGCTCTATCCTTTTAGCAATACCGCGCCTTTAATATGCGGTTTATAATGATCTAAAATGATTGTTTACAATCATCATAAATTAACAATCGCGATTGTAATCTACGATAACATGATCAGAGTTACGATCCACCATAGAAGACCATAGTTTTACTACCAACATGGTACTCTACAACCAAATGTTCATTATTAGTGAGTATGACCACTGCCGTACATCACCCGTAACTTGCTGGAATAGCTAAATTGCGATACTGCACTTAAATAGGGCCTTAGGACAAAACAATGGAGAGCTTTGTTCGGGCTAAGCGCCCCCCCCCCATGAATGCTTACCAGCATAACAAACGGTTGAAGCCAGTTCTCAGTTGTCCTAGGGCTCGAATAATTCTATTCCGTCCTCATCCCCTCTTTTTTCAGCATCATATATCTATCTACTTGTCCAGATTAAATCTTTCTAGCGTTAACAGGGGAAAATTTTCTAAAACTCACAACACCAATTTTTTTAATGTTTTGTTGAGGTGTCACTCAACATTGTGATGTGTTACTATCTGGGTGTGTGCAAACTTAGCAGGTGGAACACTCTGTCATGATCCTTCACCAAATGTCCTGAACCTATTTAGACTGTTCCTGGGCAATGCCTTTATCTTGACAACACTCAGCTGCCAATCCTGTGACATGTTCCAATCCTGGACCCATAGTCTGCAGTGCCCAGAACAGCTGTGGGCTGTTGTCCACACGTTGTCTAATGCCTGATCCTGTAGAGGGTTCTTGCAAAGAAAGGTCAGACAAAGTATATAAAGCCTAGTCCTTTGCAACACTTTTATTTATTGGTTGTTGCAGCTCATACTTTCTATTCCACTTTGGAATGAGCACTGCTGACTAACAGACCTCACACTAAAGTCTGGCAAATCCTAAACTTTTCCCATACACTTACCCAAGGATGCATGCAAAATATTAGCAACCCCCTTTCCTTTGTGTCCAAGTTCCAAGTTGGAAAAAAACTTCAGAGGATAGTTCCAGAGTACTAATGTAATGGGTTCTGCTTACCCTGCTGGTAAACTGGCCCTACACTGTTTGATCAGGGGTATTCCTGACGCCCACATAATTTTCTTCAAACACACACTGCCTTGCGCCTTGTGCGAGTCTTTAATGGCATCTCTCTCCCCTGCCTGGTATACCTTGTCCTTAGTAGTCTGCTTGTTTGCTCTTACACCCGCTGGCTCCTCCTTATCTGCTTCCCGCTGCTTGTAGAAGGACTCAGATTCTGGAACTAGGTCCTGCCAACGCTAAAAGATTTGGCTGGTCCAAGGCAAATCCAGACCCACGGCTCACCTCTCATTTTTGCCCTTCGCGCAAAAGCGATTCCAACAATGCACCATATCACTGTTCATACTTCTGCACCTATCTGTGTGTGTGTTTGCCAATGGGTCTATCCTTTTTCCCCCTCCACTTGTTCTTCTACCAGCCTGCCTTTCCCTCATTGGCCCACCCCAGCTCCATCTGTCCATCACTTGTTATGCTGCTTCTCCCTCTATCCTTTTGTTGTGGCTTCCATTACTTTTTTACATTTACCTATTAAAGGGATCTGTGGTCTCCAAACAAGTTTGAGTTTAAATGAAAAGGGCAGTTTCCTACTTTAAAACGGAGCCATCAACCACCTCTCTACATGCCTCCACGCCCAAGATATAAGAATGATTGACCAGAAAGTTAATGGGTGGGAGGCTGACATGTTCAGTGCCGCCGGCGAGCACAGCCTCAGACCTCCTTAGTGTGTGAGGGAGACAGGAAGTCCCTCCTCCTCCTGCTGTGTGAAGGACCTGCAGCTGCAGAGAAGGTAAGGGAATCTACAGCCCTTCTCTCTCACTATGTGAAAACAGCCTTTTTCAGGCAGAGTTTTCAGGCTGTTTTCCACAGAGTTTTCGGTGTGGGGGGGGTGCAGGGTGGACGGGGCTTAGGCCACCCGCAAGTGGCGGGGACACTACACTCCCGCGTGGCGGGGCCTTGCACTCGCCAGTGGGCGGGGCTTAGGCACCCAAGGGGGGCGGGGTCATCGCACCGTGAACCGAGGTTTGTGTTTATCTCCCAGCATTCCAGTATTGGACAGTTTGGTCACTAACCATTGTTCTTTTACATCCATCATAGATATTGCAGGAACTTGTTACAGTTGGTCACACCCCACTAGTAGCCTCTAGCCAATCCTTACGGACAGATTAGGCAAGGGAGCTTGTAACTGAGGTCAGGGGTGTGGCCAGTCACTGTAAATACATACAGTTATTTTATCCAGTTCTTCAGGGGGTTCAATTTACTTTAATGCCATTTACTATAGTGGTAATTCACAGTTTATTTGTGTTTTTAGAGGGGGTATTTCAGATACAGATTTTCTAAATTTGGGTTAGTTCTCCTTAATGCTTTTAGTATCCCAGCCCTGACTGATAATATCCACTGTGTGCATGCTTTGTCTGTCTCAAATAAAGTTGAATTTGGCTAAATTAAAAGTTAAAAAAACTACATTTAAAACAGTAGTGCTTATTTGCTCCATTTTTGTTAACGTCAGACGTCGCAAAAATATATATTTTTACATTTTTTGCCTATTTTAAATCTGCGAATTTCGACAGTGTTTATTTTTGAAAACATTGCATAGAATCTAAGCTGAAAAATCATGTAAAAAAAAACCCATGGGTAAGTTTTAAGCATGTAACTTGACCTGACAAAATTATTTGGCTAATTTTAAAAAATAAACAATATTTGACACTGTAAAGACACTTTGTTTTCACAAGATTTGCGATATGTGGCGAAATTTCACGATCATGCAGAAATGTGATAATTTACGCTGTTGAACATATTTCCAAAATTGACATCACAGCTTTAGAAATAGCCCCAATGTCTCTTTTTTAGCCTCAATACCAACTACTTTATGGATACATGTTGAAATTAGGCAATCAGGCCAGTAACAGTACTCTCTGTTAATATTTTGCATGGTAACTTTGCTGTTTATTTTGTTTGGGTTCTGCAGAAAAATAGTTTTCGATCCTTGTGGTAAGATTCCCACAAAGTCCTATTGAAACCTTTCTAAGAAAAACCTCAGAATTGCTGTTAATACTGTCTGCAATTTAGTAAACGAAAAAACAGTGGAAATACGAATCACAGACAAAGAAGAGTTAAGTCATTTTCGCTCTTCGTTAAGTGGGGTCTTTATTTCTGCTGCTGCTATATGATTGATCAGGTGACAGAAGCTGCCTTTTAATAAAAACTAGAACCTTGGCAGATACAGTAAGTTTTGGTAATGGGTTATTTCCGCTTTACAATACATGGCTTTGTGCCGGAATATGTCTTTGTGGGTGTATGTAAGCTAAGAAACAGTATAAAAACGTGTCAGCGTGATTGAGTGTCTACATAAAGGGAAAAACTGGGATGTGAGCGTACCAGTGGACAGATGCCAAGGAGGCATTAATTGGTGTTGCTTTCTCAAAACCAGACTTGGCAGAGGGCAGCATAAAAACACAGTGATTCTTTGCATGTTAATAGTTCACTGCCTATACCTCTGAAATGTTGTGATAAGGAGAACGTTCAATAGAAAATTAACTGCATGTCCGATCGAGGACTGAACTCTGCTCTTGTTATTTTGTGACAGGTGAGCACAGTCCAGTCGTTCTTTTTTTTAAAAATCTACATCTGTTATAGTTTTTGTCATTAATAATGTTACATTAACCCCTCGGGATAAAATAGATCATGTTAATTGTAAAAATTTCGTTATTTACAGCATTGTCTGGAACCACTGGAGACTAAAAAAGATTTTTAACACACAAATATAATGCAAACTTCTGTCCTGGAAGGGAAGATTTCTATAAAAAAAGCCGTATTACTATCAGGTGCAGAGGCAAAATGAACAGAGTAAGCAACAGAAAACCAATAGCTTATGCTATGAATAAGCCGTCCCAATCCTATGAACTTTACTACGAACTTTTAAGTGTCCCTAATTTATATCTGATATGATTATTTCTGTGGTAACCAGTCCTCTTCTTACTCTAGGGGGATTCCATAATAGATCATGACTACTGGATACTAGTTCAATACATTAGGAAACATTAGAATGTTTTAAAATATCCGGTTGCAGCACTCACAAGTAAAATAGTGACAGGCCCTAAAAATAAAACAATGTTGCCAAGCAATTCTGCCTGCTCGTCTTACAGATTCCACTAAGGCAGCGCACATTGCTTTGTCTTATGCAGAGGTTCAGACACACACTAGGAAATCATTTTGGAAAATTCCAGAATGGACTAACGTATTTAAAGGAGAATTAAACCTAAAAGAAAACTTTGCTCAAGATAGGATAGCAATCCAGGAGTTGCCATTGAGGGGTAGGCCAGAACGTGATCCGATTGCCATTTTAATCCGTTTGTGCTTTTTAACGTATGTTGCACAGTGCGATCCCAATTTTTAGCACAATTGCATGCGCTCGATTGTGTAACATTGCTTGAGCACAGCGTGCTGGTAAACGTTTGCAATCACGCTGGTGGCCACTTCAGTGTAGCTTCAGCCTAAATGGGTGTGCCCCTTGTTATAGCAACTATTTGGTAAACCAGTACTTATTAAAAAAAGGACTACAAATAGTGTAGACAACATTTTGCAATTTAGGCTAAAGGGGAAAATCTGATTACCTGAACCATTTTTGAATTAAGAATGCCCGTAAGATGCCTAATAAAGGCCTTTGATAGAGTAGAACAAAACTAGGGAGTTTAGTCTGGCAGCGGTTCAGTGGAAATCTGAAATTGATTTGAACCAAATTGAAAAAATGTTATATCCCATTTTTCGAAATATTTCTGATATCCCAAATTTTCCCGCTTTCCCCCCTCCTCCCTTGGATCCTTTCTGGCTGCTTCTGTGCCTACCATTTTATATGTGTAGGGCATCCCAGCCCATTTGTAAAACAAGCCCCAGAAACAACTTACACTACCTCACTTCGTGGCTGTCTGCATAGCTGGCAGCCACATCAGTGGTTGGCTGAATCTCAGCCAATCAAAGAGATGCAACTGGTCTGGCCCTTCTCTGCTGCTTCCATCAGATGTTTTTAAACAGCTGATTGCCGATATGAATGAAACATACGCACAATCCACTGTTTAAAAGACCAGACCCGAACTTCCAGTTCTCTGTTCCGTAAGTTCAGTTCCGATTCCAGCTGATTGCACGTTAGGATTACTTCTATATACTTATATCACACATTAAAGGGCATGTCCACTGAAAAAAAAATTGGTTCCAAAATGTAAATTATCCTCCCAAACCCTGCTTTCGGATATTAAATTTTCAAAAGAAGCTCCTGAACTTCCTTACCTGACCTGGTCCCTCGCCACTCCTACTTTGTTGCTGACAGCCGCTCCACTTCCTGGTTGCAGCTGTCAGTTAACTTGCGGCGTGACAACACCCCAAATCCCCAGGTCATGGCATAATTAAGGCCTGGTACACACAAGCAGATGTAGGCCCAATTATAATGTCAGCAGACCGGCCAGTCGTCAGTTGGTAATTTAATTTCTGCCCTGATATTTTTGCCTGATTGATACTGGGTCCATTGAATACCGCAGGATTGCCAGTGTGATTTTCTGTAATGTCTAGTTGCTCAGACCAACCAATTTTGCATGAAGATTTGTCGGTGTTGGCTGTATACAAAATACAATTGAGGTCATATGTCTACCAGTCTTGGACACTAAACTGAAAAAAAAATCTTTTTTTATTATTAAATTATTTTCATAAAAATATTAATCAAAAAGTTTTCAATAATAATAATAATATATATATATATATATAATTTATGCAGATTCTAATTCATTATTAATTTCACCTCACTTAATACATAAAATAGTAACATAGTATTAAGGTTGAATAAAGACATACATCCATCAAGTCCAACCTATTATTCACCCTCTTTTTTTTTTGTGTGTTTTTTTAACACTACCTACAGTTGATCCAGAGGAAGGCAAAAAAAACCAGCTAAAAAAGGGGGGGAAATTCCTTCCTGACTCCAAACGGCAATCGGAAAGTATCCCGGATCAACCAGATCTATATTCATTAATACCAGTAAATCTCAATATTTTTAGTTTTGAATCTTATCCAGGCCTTTTTTAAAGCTATTCAATGAACTTGCCCTGCCACATCGGCTGGAAGACAGTTCCACAGTTTCACCGTTCTCACTGTAAAGAAACCTTCCTAACCTGAAGATGAAACTTCTTTTCTTCAACTTAGAGGATGTCCACGTGTCCTCTGATATGACCTATTAGTAAACAATGCACCAAAGAGTTTATTGTATGGCCCATTAATATATTGTATAAGGTTAGCATGTCCCTACGCAAACGTCGCTTCTCCAATGTAAACAGGCTAACTTGTCTAATCTGCCTACATATTCAAGCCCCTCCATTCCCTTATTAATTTAGTTGCCCTTCTCTGAACTGCCTCAATTTCCAAGATGTCCCTTTGTATATGGGATTCCAAAACTGCACCGCATATTCCAAATGAGGCCTTACTAGTGCCTTGTAAAGAGGGAGAATAATATTTTTCTCTTTTGAATCTATTCCTCTCTTTATACAAGACAATATCTCTGTTATCTACCAGAAGCCCCAAAACTTTTCCATTACAGGTGCACTTAACACAGAGTTATTTATGGTGTAGGTGGCACAGGGATTATTAAATCCCAAATGCATCACCTTACATTTATCAACATTGAATTCACCTGCCATTCTGCTGCCCATTTTGATAATCTATCTAGGCTTCTTGCAGCACTTGCAGATCACTTGAAGTTTCCAAAGCTCTGCATAGTTTAGTGTCATCAGCAAACACTGAGACCTTGCTCTCAATGCCCCCTTCTTAAGTCATTTATAAACAGATTAAACAGAAGCGGCCCCAGTACAGAACCCTTAGGCACTCCGCTTAGAACTTTAGCCCACATAGATGTAGCCCCATTTACCACCACTCTCTGTTTGCGATCCAATAACCAGTTCTCTACCCATGAACAAATGTTTTCTTCAAGGTCAAGAGTCCTCAGTTTATACATTAGTCGCCTATGTGGCACAGTATCAAAAGCTTTCGCAAAAATATACCACATCCACTGCTGTGCCTGAATCTAACTTCTTACTCGCTTCTTCATAAAAACCAATTAAATTTGTCTGGTATGATCTATTTCTCATAAATCCATGCTGACTACTACTAATAAGATGATCTCTGGAGACAAAGTCAAGGATATGATCCCGTAACAAAGTTTTCAGCACCTTCCCTAGCACTGATGTTAGGCTTACAGGTCTATAGTTACCAGGCTGTGAACGACTACCTTTTTTGAATATTGGTATTACATTGGCTTTTTTCCAATCCAGCGGCACATCCCTATACCAAAGCGAATCTGAAAAGATGAGAAACAGTGGTCTAGATAGAACTGAACTAAGCTCTTTTAAAATCCGAGGATGCAATCCATCTGGTCCTGGGGCTTTATTGATATTAACTTTGTCTAATTGTTTCCGTACCATATCCTCTGTTAGCCAATGTGAATACTCTTCATTTCTTCCCTGCATATTATTACAATCCCTACTGTAAGGACAAGGATTTTTAACAGTAAAAACCGATGTAAAAAAATGTTTTAGCAGATAAGCCTTTTCTGCATCCTCTACTACCACCTCAGCTCCATTATTTAATGGTCCCACATTCTCAGTCCTCATCTTTTTACCATTTATATACTTAAAAAACATTTTGGGGTTGGACTTGCTTTGTTCGGCAATCCGTAATTCATTTTCTATTTTAGCTAGTTTAATTGCTTTCTTACACTCTTTATTACAGCTTTTGTACTCCCTGTAAGCCTGTTCTGTTCCCTCTGTTTTTCCATTTCCCTTTTTACCTGAGCATTAAGCCATGCAGGAGTGGACCTAATTTTTTTACACTTGTTCCCTAAAGGTACAAATTTAGAAATGTACCTAATAGTTCAATATCCCTTTAAAAGTGGTCCACATCTGCTCTATATCTTTACCTAGAAACAATTCCCCCCAGTCTATGAGCAGGAGTGATTCCTTTAACAGCATAAAATTAGCTTTCCTAAAGTTAAAAGTTTTTGTTAACCCAGTGCACTTTAGTTTTTTTGCAACCTATATTAAATGACACTATATCATGGTCACTATTCCCTAAGCCCCACACCTTATTTTTCCTGATATTCACATGGAATGAGGGGGAAAAGTTCTTAACCAAACTGTTGAATTCTGAAAATACATTTGACTGGAGTTTAAACAAATATGACGGCTCCAGACTTTATTTAGTTTCACAATGCTAACAGTACCCTTTTTGTATGAAAGAAGCACGATGAAAGGAGAAACTGCTTCTGAGTAAAGCACAGAAGCCTTATTAATGCTTACATTAATGCTTACAATAAGAAATAAAAATGACCTTCCAGTATTGAATACATCTATTGTATGACATCACTTTTCTGAAGGTGTTTGGATATTTCCTATTAACATTCTGTAAGAATCTTTGTGGATCTTTGTTTGATTAGATTTAAAGTAAAACAAATTCCCCCAACTGCTGCCTTATAAAAACAGAGGTTTTAGTTAACAGAAGGGGGTGATATGTTTTTCAGCCATTCACTCTTAAAAAGCATTATTAGATAAGCGAACAAGTAAACAAGCTGTAATTCTTTTGCTATTAGAGTGTGAATTTATTTACTATGTTGAGCTGAAAGAAAATCTTGTAAATCTAATAATTATTATTACTTGAAAATGAAATCGATTAGTAGATCAAGTAACTGAACAGATGAAAGCTATTTGCGTTATAGAAAGTATTTACAAATAATTGCCAATGTGTGTACTATTTCAATAATATTTGAGAAGTCGTTTATCAAATGTATCCCCATGGCGATAAATGGAAGTTGTTTTTTTAAAGAAAAGTACAAGCAGCAGGAAAGAAATTGTAGCTGTCTAATTGGCTATTATTTTTACAACAGTCTTTTTAGTTAGTTGCATTATTAGGAGAGGAATTATTTTTTTAAAAACAGTTTTCAAAGGGCAAGCCAAGCAATACTTAGAAATATGAGAGCTGTAAGACTAAACTGAAATGCTGCCCAATGTTCTGTTACCTCTCGTTCTGCTTCCTGGTCCTTACAGTTATCAGCTGTCCATCATAAGAGCTTGAAAAGTTAGGGGGACGGGTGGGGGCATTTTGCTATATAACAGGTTAGCCTTACATCTGTCAGCTTTCTGACTATTGTTAAATGCTAACTATTGTAGGGGCTTAGAGTGGTCCTTGAAACCTTGCTTTTACAATGCCTTTGAGGCATAAGGGTCCTGCAGTTCTACCAGAATCCCTTCCCTGGCCGTTTCAAGAGCCCTTGCATCCCTTTGAAGAGGTTTTGGGATTCCTGCAGCTTAAAACTGGTACCTTCATGGGCCTTAATGTACTTTCCTGAAATCTTCTGCTTGTTCTTCCTGTGCTGTTTGTCTTGATCCTAAAATTGTCTTCTACCCTAAGCTCCAAAGGCCCTTTTAATGGATGCAAGAGCTCAAACGTCATTTTAGTGCCATTTCAGATACCACTACTGTATTGAAAGTCTTCCTGCTACTATTTGTACCTTAAAGGGCACCTTAAAAAATAAGGTAGGTACCCCCTGCCCACCCCCAATTGCCGACATATTTCTTCCAAGAAATGTTTACACAGCCCTTACACTCCCGTGGCGTCTCCTCCCGGCTCCCTGTTTGGAGGAAGTCACAAGCACGCGCCAGACCGGCAACCTTGTCTGTGATTGGCTGAAAAGCAGGCATTCACAGACGTGGCTGCTTTCAATGGAAATGCTGCGGGAAAGAAGGGGCTGTAAGTATCGATCTAAACATTTTTTTGAATAAATATTTTGGCAGTTGGGGGTGGGCAGGGGTTACCTACCTTATGGCCAAAGGGATTCTTGCTAGGTGCCAAGGCTGCAGAGGATGGATCTGGGGGGGGGGGGGGGTTCCGTGCTCAAGCCTTAGTCCTTGCTGAGGTTGTGGAAGAAACAGGCACCGGATGACTCACTGACAGCTTCTACTCCTTTGAAAAGGTACTGCAGGAGAACCGTAAGGAGCAATGATGTAAGGTAGTTTTTGGGGGGGACATGCCCTTTAATTATTGCTGGAAATTTTGGTTTTAGAAATATGGAGGTAAATTTAAAAGCAGTGACAAAGCCTTAAAATAATCTTCTTTTTAACTCTAACCCCAAAATAAAGTAACGGTAAAAGAATTTAATTCATATATTACTCGTTCAAATGAATTTCTGTGTTATTAAGTGGCCTTGGTACAAAAATTTAGAAACAGAAAGAACACTCTGAATGCAGGTGGATGCTTCTCAGGTTTATTGCTGATTCATTATATAAATTGTCCTGAATTTGTAATGATTTTGAAATCTCCATTCAGCAGCTGCATTTACAGTGGGGTAGTGTCATTTTCTTTTAACAAAAATTGTAGGACAGCAGAGTGGGTTCTTGCTTGGTAAAATTTAGTATATCAGTGCTATGGTAATAGTATTTTGATGTTGAAATGATGAAATGAAGTATCTTTCTTGTACCAATTCTGGTTTTCGGATTGGTCCTTCTACTCTCATTGTACATATTAAGAGGTACAAAGTTTTCTGATTCTATTCCAGGAAAAATACATTTTTAAAACACAAACCAAAGAAGTTTGCTCCTGCACGAAAAATACATAGACATTCATTTGCTCTGTCTTGTAAGTTTGTCTCAGGTCATCTGGCCATAGGTCAGGAAATAGCTTTTTCTTTTTAGCTAAGATTTGTCCAACATACAGTGAAGCAGATCAATCCATGTTTTACATTTTTCCCTAATTGGGGTTTTAATGCAGCATATTTTTGGTTTCGCCATTACTCTAGCAAGAGAAACAGGCTAGCTATGTGACGGAAGTGTGTATTCCAAGATTATGATGGATACTGTAAAACAGAATTTAAATTTGGCTTGAAAGGCTGCATTTTGGAATGGAACACTCCATGGTTGCACAAATCTCTATAAATACGATGAAATGGGTGTGTACATTTTAAAACTTAATTTACAATTCATAATTAAATCTGACTAAATATATACATTTTTATTATTGTTTGTTTGGTTGCCATGGCCAAGAGTGGCTGTAGGAGTGCAAGTAGGTGTGTGTAGATGTGTCTGTGTAGGGTTGGGTGGTATAACATTTACTTTTTTCATGATGTAGGAATGGTTGCCATTGAAAACAGAAGGTGGTGTGTGTGTGAGTACCTGTGACTTTGTAGGGGTTGGATGGTTTATTTTTGCATTTATGACCATTAAACTAACTTTTGTCTCAATAATATTGTATTAAGGCAGTATAGTATGAATATACTGCATATATCATTCTTCAGGAAAGTGAATAATCATAAAATTGTAAACATAGATTGCAGACATGCCTTGTATTTTTTAAAAGAAAGAATAGAAAAAGTAGGAAAAATAAGGGGTAGAAAAGAAAGAAAAATATAGTGGTCTGCCTAAAAGTTCAAGGCAATTTTAAATTTTTTCCTACCTGGTGGTCTCACCATAGTGATGTCTATCATTGTTTTTAATATTTATCTTGTAGGAGGATGGGGGAGACCCCCACAACCAGAATAGTTGATCGTTCACACCCCTCACCAGATCCTCCCCTCTTCAAATACCAGTATTAGCAATTTGTTTAAACCTGCATTCTACCTACATCCATCTGAAGTATTTAAACTTCCCAGGTTTCATTGTATTTCAGCACTGTCTTTTGCTTTATGGAATTGTCTTTCATTGGTATACAGCCACCACATTTTTTGAAGCAAATGTTCTTTATTCGGAGCATGATAATTTCCACATGAAAGCAATCATAGATTTAACTATAGTTCAAATGTAATGATACAAATTATTACCATCAGAATTTAAAAATGCGGTGTCTATCAAACCATGAAAATGGAAGGATGGGTGGGTGCTGAAGTGTATCATTAAACATGTGTACCTGTATTAAATGGTTTAAGTTTACAGTGGGACTGTAAAACTAACATTTTGGACGATTTTGGTATGGTGTCCAGAAGGGCAGGAAGGGTGTTGGGGTGCATCAGTAGTTGGGTCTTCCTGTGTGGAGTTAGGGTGTATGCCTTTGTGTTTTTGACCATAAAACTAGGAATGTTTACTATATTAACAGAAGGATGAGAGTCAGCCAATCACAGAATCGGCTCCTGGCTATTGAGAGAGCCAAGTGTCCAGAGCCAAGTCTATTTCTGGACACTTTTTAAAGTTCAAACCATAGCGTTTAGGGCTGGAGGGGGGTCCCTACACTACAGAATATTTTTTCATAAAATAGACCTTGCTAGTTTTAAACTTTTGAAATCGGACCCTGGACATACTTACCAGCCCCCTTTTCCTCACTGCCTTCTTCTCCAGTGCAAGCAGTAGGGTCACGGCTTTGCTTTTTATACAGAAGCCTCAACACCAATATGGAAGTCCATAATAAGATTTCGAAAGCTGCTTGTTACCCTACAGTTTATTTACCAGCCGCTGTGAATTCTATACAGCAATATTCTGTTCCTAGCAAAAGATAAAGCACATTATACAATATATCTGAATAAAGTGATCATATCCCTGCACAATTGTTGCTTCTCTGATGTAATAACCCATAACTTGTCTAATCTGCCTGCAGTCAAGTCATCCATTACCCTTATTAATTTAATTGCCCTTCTCTGAACTCCTTCCAAAATGTCCCTTTTGTATATGGGATTCCAAAACTGCACCCCATATTCCAAATGAGGCCTTACCAGTGCCTTGTAAAGAGGGAGAATAATATTTTTCTCTCTTGAATCTATCACACTTTTCATACCAGACAATATCTTGCTATGTCTAGCCGTTGCTGCCTGGCATTGTTTGCTACAGCTATGTCTATTATGTACAAGAACTGCCAAATCGTTTTTCAATTCTTAAATCCCCAAATGCATCACCTCAATTTTTGATGATTTGTTGAACACTACAGAGCATGTGAAGTATACTGCAACACTTAGCCCAGCTAAGGTAGATTATTGGAGCAGACCCCCTAGTACTTTATATTATAAATCCCCCAGCAGCGACAGCAAAGGAACAGGTGAGACACAGCTTGTATGTTTGTTAATGTGCTCTGTCTATTGGGACAATGTTGTCTGGAGACTTTAGTTCCCCATTAAGAATCTGTGCAATATATATGATTCCATCTTGTTGAATTTTCTATTGTATTTTACAGTATATCATTAGGCTCTAAAACATGTCCTTGAATTTCCCGTTGTTTCATGTTTTGTGGTATTAATTTAAATTGATTTGGATATTTTCATTACTTGATCTACAGTAGCATATGGATGCCCACAAAACATGAAATACAGGGGGCATGAAAGTTTAAATATAGTGGTGCATCTTAGTAAGTTCACTTCCATTCAGTAAACAACTTATCAAAATTCATACTGCTCATAGCATTAATAGGCCTCTTAACAGAGCTGCAAACAGCACTATTCCAATAGCAGTTTTTACTTCAATCTGGTATATTTTCCAGAATAAAACTGCTCCTTTGAAGCCTGTAATTAACTAAAAATCATGCATTTATGCTTTGTTGACAGCAAACATCTGATACAAGGATTTTCTCTAAGATCCATATGATTCTATTCTAAAAGCCAAAAGCTTTAAATTAGATTTAGAAAATAAACCAAGGTCCAGGTGGATTTTAGCTGTGATGTGTATCTGTCTCTTTTTTTAGGATTTCTGCTATTGTAAAGACATTTAATATAAATTAAAACCATTTGAATTTTCTTATGTTACACTTTCCTTGTGTGTTTTAAAGAACATATGGAGCATTTCATGTATATGGCACATGCATAAAATATATTACAGAGAAGTTTTCTCATGGATGACTTACATCGGGCATAATGTTTGAGTTAATTCTAGAAATGTAAACATTTAATACAGAACCCAGACTTGATAAAGGTTAGCAAAGGCTAAGGGTGCATCTTATCATCATATCATAGTATTAAAAGTAAAACAGTAAGAGGAAAATTACATACAACCACATTCAATATTTTATCACAAGGCAACTATAGTGCTTTTTTTTAAATTAAAAGTTGTATTTGCCATGGAAGTAGGAAATAAGCCAGAATGGGAGGTAGAAGCTTTAAGGGGAAACTGATGAGGTATAAAATATGCTGCTATGGAAGCACCACTGGAGAGGTGAGGTACCTGAGGTGAGGACACCTCAGGTACCTCAGGTATACACAACATGTTTCGGACTATGTAGTTCATTCAATTGAATTATAAGGTTATCACCCAGACCCACCCACGAAACCCTTATTGTTCCTTAAAAGCTCTGATTTGCTAGAATGCAACATTCACAGGAGGGTGTAGGTCCTTACCACATTGCACCAAGAAGCCGTATCACTCTACTGAGATAAAAAATATCCTGGGATATTATTTTAAAACCACAGATAAAAATCCCAGGATACGATTTTAAAATCCCAGCTAAAAGGGAAATCAAATGAAGAAAAATGTAAAATTGTATCTCAGGATATTTATGGGGGATCTTGAAATCCCAGGATTTTAAAATCCCAGATAAAAATCCCAAGATTTTAAAATCCCAGATAAAATTTAAAAAAAAAATTAATTGGATACAAATTCTGAGATTTTAAAATCGATACGAATCCCAGGATTTTAAAATCAATGATAAAAATCCCAGGATATAATATTAAAATGACTTAAAATCCTGGGATACGATTTTTAAATCACTGATAAAAATACCCCACATAATTATAAAATCAACAGATAAAAATCCCAAATTTTTAAAATCACAGATAAAAATACACGGATATGACTTTAAAATCACAGATAAAAATCCTGGGATACAATTTTAAATTTGTTTTAATCAGTTAAAAATCCCAGGATATGATTTTGAAATCATGGATAAATATCCCGGGATTTTAAAATCACAGATAAAAATCCTGGGTTAAGATTTTAAAATCAGTGGTTGATTTTGGGGGTGGGCATTCATGATGTCACTTCCTGGAGGTGTTATAAAAAGGTGGTGGGTGTTTTTAGGTTTCCAACTTTATAAAGGACAGAGTCCGAAACATGTTGTGTGGCATTGACCAATAAATTGTTGAGAAAAGTGCAATTCTTTTGTGGTTGCCTGTTTACACCAGGTACCTCATACTCCATTTATATTACCTGATTTTGTTGTGTTGGAACAGGCACCGAGGTATGCCTGAATTTTACTTCTACCACTGGGATTTCTGAACACCATTAACTGTTGAAAAAATATTATTTTCCCTCTATACAGAGCACTGGTAAGGCCTCATTTAGAATATGAAGTGCAGTTTTGGGCTAGATGGATAGCCTCAAATGACACAAAATATAGGGAAGCCAGGACTAAGCTAATTGATAAATTCTTGGGAAAAGGATACTGCAAACAAAAACTTTAAGGCTAGACGTATATATCTCATGCAAAAGAGAGACACGTTAGTGAGTTTAATACTCAAAACAAGTACAGGCCAATCATTCAGCAGGATAACATGTTACTTATAATGAACATCTTGTTTTTTTATTTTGCCCTTCAATCATATTTTTGTTCTTTTAGAGGATTTTAAATATTTTAAATCAAAGGGAATGGAACAGGCTTACAGGGAGTATAAAAGTTTGTAATAAGGGGTGCAAGAAAGCCATTAAACTAGCTAAACTAGAAAATGAAATACAGTTAGCAGTGCAAAGCATGTTTAAACCCTAAACGTTTTTATTTTGTTATATCAATAGAATGTGGGACCATTAAATAATCGGGCTATCTGTAAATAAATTCAGGGGTTTCTTTTATGTGGTTGAAAGGCTTTTCATTTTTATGATTATGTATGTATTTATATATGTATGCACCAATTGGGTAGGCAGCATCGTACATGATAAAATATAGAATATACAAGGGTATAAGTGCAAGCAATTCTACTGATAAATAAAAATTAAATAAAATTGCATACATAAGTTAAGAATACATATATATGATATCTCTGCCCCAAAAAGCTTGGGTGGGACAACATACAGAGACAAAAGGGGGAATGGTTACAAAGTGCTTGAGGTGACTAACAATCATTTATTGTGCTGGTGCTCAAAAAGGTAAGATAAAAGCTTAGATTTGAAAGTATTAATGGATGTCACCTGGCAAAGTGAGAGAGGGAGAAAGTTCCAAAGGTAGGGAGCAGCAAGAGAGATTAATTTAAGGCAGGAGGAGGCAGTGTTTGTTGGGGGTTTGTGGTCAAAAGAATTATTGGATATTATTCTTTGCTTGATGGGAAGGCACCCCATAGACTCTATTTTCGGTTTTGCAGGTTCTCTCTTGGAGGAGAGTGAAATAATACAAACTGCTGAGTTCAGGATCAACTGGCGAGGGGGCCAAGTGGAAAGTATCCCTGGATCAACCAGAACTACAGTATATATATTTGTACCAGTAATTCTCAATGTTTTTTAGAAACTTTTCTAGGCTGCTTTTAAAACTATTCATTGAACTTGCCATTACCACATCTGCTGGAAGACAGTTCCACAGTTTCACCGCACTCACTGTAAAGAAACCTTTCCTAACATGAAGTGAAGAAACTTCTTTTCTTTCAATCTTAAAGGATGTCCACACGTCCTCTCATATGACCTATTAGAGAACAATACACCAGAGAGTTTATTGTATGGGCCATTAATATATTTGTATAAGGTTTTCATATCCCCACGCAAACGTTGCTTCTCCAATGTAAACAGCCCTAACTTGTCTAATCTGCCTGCATAGTCAAGGCTCTCCATTCCCCTTATTATTTTAGTTGCCCTTCTCTGAACTGCTTCCATTTCCAAGATGTCCCTTCTGTATATGGGATACCAAAACTGCTCTGCGTATTCTAAATGAAAGATTTGGGTATAATCAGCATAAATGTGATGCATAAAGCCAAATAAACGTATTATATCTCCTAAAACAGAGCCCTGGAGAACCTCCACACTAAGCAGAAAATGACTTGTACAATAATCTAATGGCAACAAATGGCTTGGAATGTGTCCAAATCAGCAAATAACAGCTAGGTATCAGGAACCTCCTGAATGCAAGACAATAGCTAAAATGTGGCCAAGGCTGTTGCTTAGGCAATTCAAGTCTAGCAATTGCCATCTGTATTGACTTTTAGGGATGCTCACTAATTGATGAGCTCCTCCACCAAACCCAATCACTGGATGCTGCGGTGGGCTCTGCTGAGATTAGCTAGCTTCTAAAAATGGTTAATAACATCTGGTAGGGTGATGTGAGGTACATACAAGGTTCAACTTTTCGATTGACTCAATTGGAAATTACGTATGCCTACCATTAATGACTGTAGTAAAATAGTATTTACTATATTCCGGATTCCTAATCATTGTGTTTTAGTACTATGGGGTAACAGAAACCAGACACTAGTATTTCAATGTTTCTCCTTCCTCACACAAGCCTTGCCAATAGTCTATGTTAAATTAGCTATTACAATACAAAGTAAAAATAATTTTATCTTTAGATTTCATCTGCCTCTGTAAAAAAAAAAAAAGTTTTTTTGTGTGTTTGTGTGCGTCATCCAGTACTAATAAGGAAAAGACTTCTGGGTAATTTCCATGTTTTTAATGATATCCCTTGAGTATGTTATCCACAGCTCAAGACTAAACACATAGGAATGCAGTAACCTTATATACTAGTATGTTCCTACTCCTCAATTTACAGTTTTCTGTCACAAAGTGCTAATGCCATCACTTTCCAGTTTTGTTGCTCCACTGGATCACTCTCTGCTCCATTTCTCCTTATTTCTAGGATATGAAGTGCAAAGTATGCTCTATTTCTGGATGGCCTACTAAAATGTAATCCCAGCCATGAAATGTTTGAAATCTTAGAAGGTTTAATGCAAAGAAAGGTTTAATGCCAAGAAACAAGGGACCTCTTTGGAGAAAAAAGTATTGGTAAAAGCTATTTGCTTTACTGTACTTTTATCTTGGTTAAACATTTTATCTTAGTTAAATAACAAATTCATGGAAATTAAAGGGGAACTGTGGTCCAAAAATGACTTTAGGTAAATCTAAGTAAATTGTTTCTATTGTTTATTTTGCATAGTTTTGAAGATATTTACATTTTTGTGTGTGATATGGCAGCAGCATCACCAGGTCCCCTGCACTTCCTGCTTCCTGCTCTGAAACTGTCAGTCAATCTGTCCTATGTCTCCTCCTCCCCTTTGCAGCCCCCTGGTCCTTCCCACTCATGGACCCCATGGTCCCTCCAGTTGCAGGCCCCCCATGGCCCATTATCTTACAACCCCATGTAGCCCCGCCTACTCGCAGGTGCCTAAGCCCTGCCCACTCATGGGTGTCTAAGCCCTGCCCACTCATGGGTGTCTAAGCCCTGCCCACTTGTGGGTGTCTAAGCCCCGCCCACTCATGGGTACCGTGGGTTACTCAGACCCCCCTTACCTTCTCTGTCAGGACTTCACACAGCAGAGAGGAGGAGGGACTTCCTGTCTCCCTCACACACTGAGGGAGTCTGAGGCTGTGCTCGCCGGCGGCACTGTGTAGGAGAAGCCTCAGGAATGTCACATGTCAGCCTCCCACCCATTGACTTTCTGGTCAGTCATTTCTGTATATCTTGGGCTGTGGAGCAGGTAGAGAGGTGGTTGATGGCTCGTTTTAAAGGTAGGAAACTGGCCTTTCATTAAAACTTAACTTGTTTGGAGACCACAGTTCCCCTTTAAATATATACATTTATAAGCTAGAAAAGAGGTTGTAGATGGGGTAAGTAAGTAATTGTGCTGGAGCAAAAGTATTTTTGCTTGCAATCTTCTTACCACCGTGGAACCAATCTTTTGATTGCAAAAAACAGAAGTGTTTGGTTAATATAGTGGATAATCCTACTGTAAATTATAAGAATATTAGAAGTCACAGAGGAGTTCCGTGACTATATAAAGTCGGAATGGGCACACGGTCCCCCTGGGAGCATGGCACCAGGAGGACTGACCAATAACTAACCTACTCGCTTATACTCTTTGCTACACACATACATTACGCACACATTCACTGCTACATACACCGACACACGCATGTAGCAGCATTATCATTCATACTGTGCATAAATTCACATACATGCTTATGCTTACATATACTCCAGTACACACACACCCTTAGACACATACACTCTTTAACATGCACAGAGTGTCTCATTCACCATCAGCCCAACATGAAGGGGGTAACATTTTTACTTCAGAAGCTGACCTCCCAACCCCACATAATGAATGAATGAAGGTGCCTGGACACAAGCAGTGCTATATGATGTAAATGGAAAAAGCAATAATTTAACCCCCAGACAACACTCTTATTGCCAGGGATTGCAAGACTGGAAACCACACCAGTAGGCTTAAGAGTCTGTGCTGTCTGTCAGACTGAGCCTGCTTAGTATCTCCCGGTTCATTTCTGCTAGAGAGGAATACGCCCAGCATGTGGGGGAAAGTACTGGATATTGAGGCTGATTTAAGGAATTCTCCTGCCCACCCCTGCTCTAGATGCAGGTCTCGTCGGAAGAAGGCTAGATCCAGATTTCAGAGGTCCTGCCCCTGCACTTCTCTACAATGGATGGACTTATTATTTTGTGCTGCCCCTGGTGGTACTAGCAGTGACGCAAGTGCCCAATGTAAACCACTGTAAGTGTTATCTGTGGCCAGCATGGAGGAGTGCAATGGAGGGGGGGGGGAGATAATTTTTTGTTTGAATCTACTACTTCGCTGCTCGCCAATTATATGGAAATTATGGACAGCTGGGTAGGTTACAATCTGTATTATGCTCTGCATAGTCATTGTTATATTGCACGAAGCAATTGAAGTAAATATACATATAAGCTGGACAAAAAAGGACTTCTCCAGCACTTCACCTATCGTTGAAAATTACAACTTACACAGATGTTAGCAGCATTTTTAAATAAAACTACCAAAGAGACCTGGAGGGAAGGGGGAGAGCTTCACTGTGCATGCCACAATTGTCTCAGAGGAGCAGGAGGAGGCAGATATGGATACACACAAAGAGGCTTCCTACTTTTCAGTGTCCTGGACTTTCATCAGGCCCTCCAGGAAAAACATAGGGAGCAGAAGAGCAAGGTAAGGATCTTTTAACATTAGACAGTGGGCTCACTGTAGGCAAAGGGTAGGCATGCCCTTTAAAAGAGGGAGACAGCAGGCAGAGGGAAAGAGAGTTTTGCTAAAGGGAGTGAAGCCAGCGAGAATAGACATGATGGAGGTGTGGCTAAGTAACTTTGCTTACCAAGAGAAGGCCGTGTTTTGAGGAAGGAATTTATTAAAGATTTCCATATACAAGTATGTCATTTTATAAAGCAATGACAATGGAGTTACACCCTTATCCCATGTATCTATTAGAATATACATTTAATGGAAAGTATGGGTAATAAGAAAAAGGTCTGGGTTGCAGTCCCTTGTACATTACCAAGATGACTTTTTATTTGTGGGAGCAAAAAAGACACACAAAAAAGATTGTGAGCAATTATTTTGTACAATGCTAGAGATGGCGGAGCATTTTGGCATTCCATTAGCCCCCTGAAAACACTAAAGCACCTACTAACTGTTAAATATTTTTAGGGGGCCAAATAGATTCGATAGCCAGGGAATGCGGGCTACCAATCGAAAAAGCACATGATTTAAAAAATGGTAAGAGAAGATACACTGGCAGAAAATAAAGTACTACTGAGGCAAATGAAATCCTTGTTGGGTAAGCTGTCGCTTGTAAAATAAAGCCAATGGGCTTCAGTAAGGGTTAGGAGAGCGCATCGCTTTACCAAGGTGACAAAAGGTATGAGAGATGGTTTGACTATCTGGTTCCAATTCTTATGATTATTTAATGGAAAACTCCTCTTAAATAGGACACAAAGTGGGAATAGTTTACTGATGAGAATCAGGTTCTGGAAGGAGCATAACTAGATATTGATTTGGCCTTTGCCCAACCACGATTCTTCTTCCCCCCCAGACACGAGCCCTTTAACTATAACTACAATACAAAAAACAAAGTAATAATAAACTACGGTAAGCAGTGTAACATGTACGTGTACTGTTTTCCACAACATCCTCTGATAAATTAGTGGACAATCATAGTGGGTCTGTAAGTATTAATTTATGCAAATTGGAGGGCAAGATAATTTGAAACAAAAAGAAAACCATCCACTGTCCACAGAATAAAAGTGGCAGATCTGGAAAACAGAAAGACATTTAATTGAATTGAAAGAGTTCTGAGAAAGACAAAAAAATGGAAAAAATATTTTGTCTTACTTGTAAATCTGTACTCCAAAGTGCAGAAACTCTGCAAACCCAGTGGTTAAACACACTTGTATCTTTATTGCTAACATACTTACCTTGGCTTCATACTTACCTATGTTTGCTCTTTTATATATAACCAAAGGAAAATCTCAACTAGTGGGCATCCAAAAAATATAAAGAACTGCAGAATTGTTTTCAAAAGAGGGAGAAAATTCAATGTAAATAATAAAAATAAAGGCAATGAGTAGGATTCCTTCATATATTATTTCTTCAACATCTTTCCCCATGACTTTACACAGCTATTTTGTGCTCATAAGTTCGAATTGCTGAATGGGATAAACCAGCACACAAAGCAGCTTTGAACAGTAAAGTAAAAAAACACATGAACTAGTCAACAGGTTATTGAAACAGAACTCCAGCCAATGGGGCTATGCCAACTGAATAAATCTGGAATGGACCAATAACAGGGGTCAGGTAGCCAATGTAGCCATACCAGGGGCGTATCTAGGGTGTAAGAAGATCAGGGGCACTCCTGGGCACTCCATGCGCAATATATAATGATATAGCCAGGTTACTGTGCCTTTGTGTCATTAATTTGTGTCTCTCATCCAAATCTCTATCTCTGTCTGTCTATTTCACTGTCTTTCTGTCTGTTATCACTATCGGGCTGGTGTCTAGTTTGTGGTTATCTATCTGTCTGTCTGTGCTTTTTGGCCATTCATAAGTACTTAGTGGGTGTGTCCTAATTGGGGCGGACAAAGGGGCGTGCCTAAAAATTTGCGCGCGGCGCCTTTCACATGCACATAGGTCTCATTCACCATCAGCCCAACATGAAGGGGTAACATTTTTCTTCTCAAAGCTGACCTCCCAACCCCACATAATGAAGATGAAGGTGCCTGGACACAAGTATGCTATGGAATTAACATGGAAAAAGCCAATAATTTACCCCCAACAACACTCTTATTGCCAGGGATTGCAAGACGGAAACCACACCAGTAGGCTTAGAGTCGTGCTGTCTGTCGACTGAGCCTCTTAGTACCTCCCGGTTCATTTCTGCTAGAGAGGAAATGCCCAGCGTGTGGGGAACTACGGGATATTGAGGCTGATTTAAGGAATTCTCTCGTGCCCACCCCCTGCTTCTAGAGCAGGTCCTCTCGGAAGAAGCTAGATCCAGATTTCAGAAGGTCCTGCCCCTTCAACTTATCTCTACAATGGATGGACTTATTAATTTTTGTTGCTGCCCCTGTGTGGTACTAGCAGGTGACCAAGTGCCAATGTAAACCACTGTAAGTGTTATCTGTGCCAGCATGGGGAGTGCCAATGGGGGGGGGGAGATTTTTTTTGTTGAATCTACTACTATCGCTGCTCGCCAATTTATGGAAATTAGGACAGCTGGGTAGTTACAATCTGTATTTGCTCTGCATAGTCATTGTTATATTGCACGAAGCAATTGAAGTAAATAATACATATAAAGCTGGACAAAAAGACTTCTCCAGCACTTCACCATCGTTGAAAATTACAACTTACACAGATGTTGCAGCTTTTTACAATAAACTACCAAAAGACCTGGAGGGAAGGGAGGCTTCACTGTGCATGCCACAATTGTCTCAGAGCAGGAGGAAGGCAGATATGGATCACACAAGAGCTTCCTACTTTCATGTCCTGGACTTCATCAGGCCCTCCGGAAAAACCTAGGGAGCAGAAGAGCAGGTAAGGATCTTTTAACTATAGACAGTGGGCTCACTGTAGCAAGGGTAGGCATGCCCTTTAAAAGAGGGAGACGCAGCAGAGGAAAGAGAGGTTTTGCTAAAGGGAGTGGAAGCCAGCGAGAATAGACAATGATGGAGGTGTGGCTATACCTTTGCTTACCAAGAGAAGGCCGTGTTTTGAGGAAGGAATTTATTAAGATTTTCCATATACAAGTATGTCATTTTATAAAGCAATGACAATGAGTTACAAAACAACACACTGTATCCCATGTATCTAATTAGAATAAACATTTAATGGAAGTATGGGTAAATAAGAAAAGGTCTGGTTTGCAGTCCCTTGTACATTACCAAGATGCTTTTTATTTGGGGGAGCAAAAAAACACAAAAAAGATTGTGGAGCAATTATTTTGTACAATGTCTAGAGATGGCGGAGCATTTTGGCATTCCATTAGCCCCCTGAAAACACTAAAGCACCTACTACTGTTTAATATTTTTATGGGGGCCAATAGATTCGATAGCCAGGGAATGCGGGCTAACCAATCGAAAAAGCACATGATTTAAAAAATGGGTAAGATAAGATACACTGGCAAATAAAAGTACTACTGAGCAAATGAATCCTTGTTGGGTAGCTTGCCTTGTAAAATAAAGCCAATGGGCTTCAGTAAGGGTTAGTCAGCAGCGCATCGCTTTACCAGGGGTGCAAAAGTATGAGAGATGGTTTTGACTATCTGTTTCCAATTCTTATGATTATTTAATGGAAAACTCCTCTTAAATAGGACACAAAGTGGGAATAGTTTACTGATGAGAATCAGGTTCTGAAGGAGCATAACTAGATATTTGATTTGGCCCTTTGCCCAACACAGATTCTTCTTCCCCTCCAGACACGAGCCCTTTAACTATACACTACAATACAAAAAACAAAATAATAAACTACGGTAAGCATGTAACATGTACGTGTACTGTTTTCCACAACACTCCTCTGATAAATTAGTGGACAATCATAGTGGTCTGTAAGATTAATTTATGCAAATTGGAGGGCAAGATAATTGAAACAAAAAGAAAACCATCCACTGTCCACAGAATAAAAGTGGCAGATCTGGAAACACAGAAGACATTAATTGAATTGAAAGAGTTCTGAGAAGACAAAAAAATGGAAAAATATTTTGTCTTACTTGTAAATCTGTACTCCAAGTGCAGAAACTCTGCAAACCCAGTGGTTAAACACACTTGTATCTTATGCTACTACTTACCTTTGGCTTCATACTTACCTATGTTTGCTCTTTTATATATAACACAAGAAAATCTCAACTAGTGGCATCCAAAAAATCAAAGAACTGCATGATTGTTTTCAAAAGAGGGAGAAAATTCAATGTAAATAATAAAATAAAGGCAATGAGTAGGATTCCTTCATATATTATTTCTTCAACATCTTTCCCCATGACTTTACACACGCTATTTTTTGTGCTCATAAGTCGAATTGCTGAATGGGATAAACCAGCACACAAGCTCTTTGAACAGTAAGTAAAAAAACACATGAACTAGTCAACAGGTTAATTGAAACAGAACTCCACCAATGGGGCTATGCCACTGAAAAATCTGGAATGGACCAATAACAGGGGGTCAGGTAGCCAATGTAGCCATACCAAGGGGCGTATCTAGGTGTAAGAAATCATGGGGCACTCCTGGGCACTCATGCGCCCGCGCAAAATTTTTTTAGGCCACGCCCCTTTGTCCGCCCCAATTAGGACACACCCACTAAGTACTTAATGAGATGGCCAAAAAGTACACAGACAGACAGATAGATAACCCAACTATACACACCACAGCACAGCCCGATAGTGATAACAGACAGAAAGACAGTGAAATAGACAGACAGAGATAGAGATTTTGAGAGAGACACAAATTAATGACACAAAGGCACAGTAACTGGCACAATCATTATATACTGGTAGCAATCTGTAATTTTAAACTTACTGTTGTTTTCAGGTTGTAGTCAGCCGGCTTGGCCATACCTTTGGCCAGGAGAACCTTCTTGTACCTTTTACATTGACCTTCTGCCCCTATCTATCTGTCCCTCTCTCTCTCTTGTATATCTATCTATCTAACTCTGCTATCTATCTATCTATCTATCTATCTATCTATCTATCTATCTATCTATCTATCTAACTCTGCTATCTATCTAGCTATCTAACTCTGCTATCTATCTAACTCTGCTATCTATCTATCTATCTATCTATCTAACTCTGCTATCTATCTAACTCTGCTATCTATCTATCTATCTATCTAACTCTGCTATCTATCTATCTATCTATCTAACTCCTTCTATCTTCTAACTAACTCTGCTATCTAATCTAACCTCATCTATCTATCTATCTATCTAACTCTATCTAAACCTCGTACATGCTATCTTCTATCTTTACTAACTCTGCTATCTATCTAACTCTGCTATCTAACTCTTCTATCTATCTATACAACTCGCTATCTATCTATCTAACTCTCGCTATCTATCTATCTTAACTCTGCTATCTATCTACTCTCATCTCATCTCTATCTATCTTCTATCTAACTCTGTGCTATTACTATCTACCTGCTTCTTTCTAACTCTGCTATCTATCTATCTATCCCTCTCTCTCTTGCTATCTATCATCTAACTCTGCTATCTCATCTATCTAACCTTGCTATCTATCCACTATCTAACTCTGCTAATCTATCTAACTCTACTCTGTCTATCTATCTATCTCGTCGATCTAACTCTGCTCTATCTATCTAACTCTGCTATCTATCATCTAACTCTGACTATCTATCTATACCCCCTTCTCTCATCTGCTATCTATCTATCTACCTCTGCTATCTATCTATCTATCTAACTCTGCTATCTACTATCTGCTATCTACCTAACTCTGCTATCTACTATCTCTCTATCAACTCTCTATCTATCTATCTAACTCTATCTATTCTATCTATCTATCTATCTATATATCTATCTAACTCTGCTCTCTATCAACTCTGCTATCTATCTATCACTCGGCTATCTATCTATCTAACGCTGTCTATCTAATCTATCTAACTCTGCTATCTATCTTATCTATCGACTCTGCTATCTATCTTATATAACTCTGCTATCTATCTCATCTATCTAACTATATCTATCTATCTATCTAACTCTGCTATCTATCTATCTCTCTATCTAGCTATCTATCTATCTATCTAACTCTGCTATCTATCTATCTCTCCCTATCTATCTATCTATCTATCTATCTATCTATCGATTCTGATCTCTCTCTGCTGCTATCTAATCTATCTATCTTCTATCTAACTCTGCTATCTCTAACTCTGCTATCTATCTAGTAGAGAGAAGGCCGGGAGCGCAGAGGCCGTCTTTATGTTCCTGGCGCCGTCGCGCCGCGTGAACGTCCATCGCGCGCATGCGCCTGACGTCCTCCGCTGGCATGCGCGTACGTCATGCGCCGGCATGACGCGTGACGTCATCGCGACGCGGATTCCGCCTGGAGTCCAAACTAGGCACAAGTCAGTAAACATTCGGGGCACTTTGCAAACCATCCGGGGCACGTGCCCCGAATTTGTTTTAACGTAGATACGCCACTGAGCCATACAATTTACAGATGTAATTTTTAGTTTCTCTCATGTCTCTGTTGAAATGAACTTGAATCTTAAATAAAATGTCCTATTGGTTTCCAGACTGGCTCCAGAGTTTCATTGCATTTTTTCCATCCGATAAAGGAATAAACTGGCTTTGCCAACTTAAGAATCTTTCAACCAGTTTACTCACTCTTATGTTTCAGCAAAAATATCCACAATGCTGTCAAGGTATAAGAGCTTTGCTCTAGCATTTTCAATGCTTAGGACCATTGGGACATGCTACTCCTGAGATAGCTTTTAATTAGCTTTAGTTTGAAGAAGGACATTTCAGCAGAAGTTACTGTCACAGGAAGTGTTAAAAACAGCAGCAATTCTATGCATACATCTGCTTAATGTGATGCTAGGGTGCTGTTATCTACTAAATGTGTGAGGTTCTTCACAAAAGATGCCTTTTCAATATCATCTTTAAAGGACAATAATACTCACCTAGACGCCTGCCATCCATGCCATCTGTAGTACCCAGGGTGAGGACCTTTTTATTGCTCATCAACATTGAGTTCATAGAAATGTCTTTTAACTTTGGAAACTCTCTTTATTTAAAATCAATCTGGGGATGAATGTTCCATTTTTTGGAACAGCTCAGATGAAAATGTTTAATCTGAGAGATGTAAGTCTAACCTGAAATGCTGCCTAATGTCGTGTGTATACTCTTTCTGCTTCCTGGTTGTTTCAGTTTGTTAGCAGCTGTCAGTCATGGATTTAATAGATGACATCACAGCTAATGATTGAATGCGATTCTCCTAGCTGCCTCCTCTGAGCTTGTGTAAGCTCAGAATGAGTAGGCATAGAATATTTTTAGAGGCAGTAGTAAAGGGAGAAGAACATTTCATATTATAACAGGTTAGTCCTACAGTTGTCAACTATTGTAGTTTGCGTTTTGGTGGGGGATTTACCTATGTAAAACGTTTAATTTCAGTTGTGAACATGCCCTTTAATGCAACTTGTGATTGAATTTGATTCGGAGCACAAATAGCATTCATGGAAAAACTTATTTGATGTTCCACACCTGCACTCTCACTACCTACCCCAGCATGTCTGGAATGGCAAAAATTGTGGGTTGTTATATGTTGGGATGGTTTGAAAAGTGTTTATTATTCATTATGCGCATCCATAAGCTGATGTCTCAACGACCCCTTGCTAATTCTGGTCATACAGACATCCTTTGCCTGAATGCATCATCATAACGAAGCCAAGCTTGTCCTCCATATACCCTATGGGATTCCCAGATGGTGTCTATGGGCCATATTCATAAAGGCACAGTATCACTTTTTAGCAATACCGCGCCTTTAATGATCGGTTTAATGATCATTAAAATGATTGTTTACAATCATCATAAATTAACAATAGCGATTGTAAATCTACGATAACATGATCAGAGGTTTACGATCTCCACAGGCTTTTAAATCCACAGATAAAATCCCAGATAAACGTTTTGAAAATCCCAGATAAAAATTTTAAAAAAAAAATTAAATTGATACAAATTCGATCATGAGATTTTAAAAATCGATACGAATCCCAGGGATTTAGACAATCAATGATAAAAACTCCCAGGATAAATTTAAACTGACTTAAAATCCTGGATACACGTATTTTAAATCACTGATAAAATAACCCACATAATTATAAGAATCAACAGATAAAAATCCCAATTTTTAAACATCAGTAAAAAACTACCGCCTGATATGACTTAAAAATCACAGAATTAAAAATCCTGGATACCATTTTAAAATTTGTTTTAAAATCAGTTTAAAAAGTCCAGGAGTCTGATTTGAATTCATGGGATAAATTCCGGGATTTAAAATCACAGATAAAAACTCTGGGTTAAGATTTTAAAAATCATGGTTGTTTTGGTGGTGGGCATCATTGATTTCACTTCCCTGGAGGTGTTATAAAAAAGGGTGGGGGGTTGTGTTTTAGGTTTCCAACTTTATAAAGGACAGGTTCCGAACATGGTTTGTGTGTGCATTGCACATAAATGGTTGAGGAAAAGTGCACATTCTTGTTATGGTTGCCTATTACATAAGGTACCTCATACTCCAGTTTATATAACCTCTGATTTTGTTGTGTTGGAAACAGGCACCGAGGTATGCCTGAATGTTACTTCGACCACTGGATTTTTCTGAACACCATTAAATGTTGAAAAAATATTATTTTCCCTCTATTACGCAGCACTGGTAAGGCCTCATTTAGATATAAAGTGCAGTGTGGGCTAGACAGGATATCCTCAATGACACAAAATATAGGAAGCCAGTGACTAGCTATACTGATAAATTCCTTGGGAAAAGGATACTGCAAACAAAAAAGTTAGAGCTAACGTATATATCTGTCATGCAAAAATAGAGACACGTTAGTGAGTTTACTATCAAAACAAGTACAGGCCAATCATTTCAGCAGGATAACCATGGTACTTTAAATGAACATCTTGTTTTTGTTTATTTTTTTATTGCCCTTCCATCATATTTTTGTTCTTTACAGGCATTTTTTAAATATTTAATCAAAGGGATGGAAACGCGGTACAGGGAGTAGTAAAAGTTTGTAATAAGGGGTGCAAGGGGGAAAATGCCATTAAAGGACAATATACTCACTTTTTCCCGACCACTGATCAGCATAGTCCTCGGGTGAGGACCTAAAAATCGCAAGTCCTCACCCTGGGTTCTTTCTCTAACCTCCTGCACTACTTACCGCAAAATCTGCTTCGGCGATCCAGGACTGTTCCACCTCCTTAGGTATTCTATTCCTATTGGCTGCCTCGCGATCTGTCATGAAGCAGGAAGAGCGGAGGAACGGAGCGATCGGGAAGCAGATTGTGCGGTAAAGTAGTGCAGGAGTTAGAAAAGAACCCAGGTGAGGAACCTGTAGCTTTTAGGTCCTCACCCTGGTAATATGTCAGCTATGGAGGAAGAGAGCAGAGGTGAGGTGAAGTATACTTTGCCTTTAAAACTAGCTAAACTAGAAATGAAATACAGTTAGCAGTGCAAAGCAGTGTTTAAACCCTAAACGTTTTATTTTTGTTATTCAATGAATGTGGGACCATTAAATAATCGGGCTATCTGTAAATAAATTCAGGGGTTTCTTTTATGTGGTTTGAAAGGTCTTTTCATTTTTATGATTATGTATGGTATTATAGGTAATGCACCAATTGGTGTAGGCAGCATCGTACATGATAAAATATAGAATATACAAGGGTATAAGTGCAAGCAATTCTACTGATAAATAAAATTAAATAAATTGCATAATAGTTAAGAATACATATATATGATATCTCTGCCCCAAAAAGCTTGGGTGGGACAACATACAGAGACAAAGGGGGAATGGTTACAAGTGTTGAGGGTGACTATACAATCATTTATTGTTGCTGGTGCTCAAAGTAAGATAAAAGCTTTAGATTTGAAAGTATTATGGATGTCACCTGGCAAAGTGAGAAGGGAGAAAGTTCCAAAGGTAGGGAGCAGCAAAGAGATTAATTTAAGGCAGGAGGAGCAGTGTTTGTTGGGGGTTTGTGGTCAAAAGAATTATTGGATATTTATTCTTGCTTGATGGAAGGCACCCCATAGACTCTATTTTCGGTTTTGCAGGTTCTCTCTTGGAGGAGAGTAAATATACAAACTGCTGAGTTTCAGGTCACTGGCGAGGGGGGGCCAAGTGGAAAGTATCCCTGGATCAACCAGAACTACAGTATATATATTTGTACCAGTAATTCCTCAAGTTTTTTAGAAACTTTTCTAGGCTGCTTTTAAAAACTATTCATTGAACTGCCATTACCACTCTGCTGGTAAGACAGTTCCACAGTTTCACGCACTCACTGTAAAGAAACCTTTCCTAACATGAAGAGAAGAACCTTCTTTTCTTTCAATCTTAAAGGATGTCCACACGTCCTCTCATATGACCTATTAGAGAACAATACACCAGAGAGTTTATTGTATGGCCATTATATATTTGTATAAGGTTTTCATATCCCACGCAAACGTTGCTTCTCCAATGTAAACAGCCCTAATTGTCTAATCTGCCTGCATAGTCAAGGCTCTCCATTCCCCTTATTATTTTAGTTGCCTTCTCTGAACTGCTTCCATTTCCAAGATGTCCTTCTGTATATGGGATACCAAAACTGCTCTGCGTATTCTAAATGAAAGATTTGGGTATAATCAGCATAAAGTGATCCTAAAGCCAAATAAACGTATTATATCTCCTAAAACAGAGCCCTGGAGAGACCTCCACACTAAGCGAAAATGACTTGTACAATAATTCAATGGCAACAATGGCTTGGAATGTGTCCAAATCAAGCAATAACAGCTAGGTATCAGGAACCTCCTGAATGCAAGACAATATGCTAATGGCCAAGGCTGTTGCTTAGGCAATTCAAGTCTAGCAATTGCCATCTGTATTGCCTTTAGGGATGCTCACAATTTGAGACTCCTCCACCAAACCCTCACTGGATGCTGCGGTGGGCTCTGCTGAGATTAGCTAGCTTCTAAAAATGGTTAATAACATCTGGTAGGGTGATGTGAGGGTACATACAAGGTTCAACTTTTCGATTGACTCAATTGGAAATTACGTATGCCTACCATTAATGCTGTAGTAAATAGTATTTACTATATTCCACGGATTCCTAATCATTGTTTTTAGTACTATGGGGTAACAGAACCAGACACTAGTATTTCAATGTTTCTCCTTCCTCACAAAGCCTTGCCATAGTCTATGTTAAATTAGCTATTACAATACAAAGTAAAAATATTTATCTTTAGATTTCATCTCATCTGCCTCTGAAAAAAAAAAAAAGTTTTTTTTGTGTGTTGGTGTGCGTCATCCAGTACTAAAAGGAAAAGACTTCTGGGTAATTTCCATTGTTTTTAATGATATCCCTTGAGTATGTTATCCACAGCTCAAGACAAAACACATAGGAATGCAGTAACCTTATATACTAGTATGTTCCTACTCCTCAATTTACAGTTTTCGTCACAAAGTGCTAATGCCCTCACTTTCCAGTTTTGTTGCTCCACTGGATCACTCTCTGCTCCATTTCTCTCCTTATTTCTAGGATATGAAGTGCAAAGTATGCTCTATTTCTGGATGGCCTACTAAAATGTAATCCCAGCCATGAAATGTTTGAAATCTTAGAAGGTTTTAATGCAAAGAAAGGTTTAATGCCAAGAAACAAGGGCCCTCTTTGGGAGAAAAAAGTATGGTAAAAGCAATTTGCTTTACTGTACTCTTTATCTTGGTAAACATTTTATCTTAGTTAAATACAAATTCATGGAAATTAAAGGGGAACTGTGGTCCAAAAATGACTTAGTGTAAATCTAAGTAAATTGTTTCTATTGTTTATTTTGCATAGTTTTGAAGATATTACATTTTTGTGTGTGATATGGCAGCAGCATCACCAGGTCCCTGCACTTCCTGCTTCCTGCTCTGAACTGTCAGTCAATCTGTCCATGTCTCCTCCTCCCCTTTGCAGGCCCCCTGGTCCTCCCACTCATGGACCCCATGGTCCCTCAGTTGCAGGCCCCCCATGGCCCATTATCTTACAACCCATGTAGCCCCGCCTACTCGCAGGTGCCTAAGCCCTGCCCACCTCATGGGTGTCTAAGCCTGCCCACTCTGGGTGCTCAAGCCCTGCCCACTTGTGGGTGTCTACCAACCCGCCCACTCATGGGTACCGTGGTTTACTCAGACCCCCCTTACCTTCTCTGTCAGACTTCACACAACAGCAGAGAGAGGAGGGACTTCCTGTCTCCCTCACACACTGAGGGAGTCTGAGGCTGTGCTCGCCGGCGGCACTGTGTAGAGAAGCCTCAGGAATGTCACATGTCAGCCTCCCCACCCATTGACTTTCTTCAGTCATTTCTGTATATCTTGGCTGTGGAGCAGTTAGAGAGGTGGTTGATGGCTCGTTTTAAGGTAGAACGGCCTTTCATTAAAACTTAACTTGTTTGGAGACCACAGTTCCCCTTTAAATATACTACATTTATAAGCTGAAAAGAGGTTGTAGATGGGGTAAGTAAGTAATTGTGCTGGGACAAAAGTATTTTGCTTGCAATCTTCTTACCACCGTGGAACCAATCTTTTGATTGCAAAAAACAGAAGTGTTTGGTTATATAGTGGATAATCCTACTGTAATTATAAGAATTAGAAGTCACAGAGGAGTTCCGTGACTATATAAAGTCGGAATGGGCACCACGGTCCCCCTGGAGCATGGCACCAGGAGGACTGACCAATAACTAACCTACTCTCGCTTATACTCTTTGCTACACACATACATACTTACGCACACATCACTGCTACATACACCCGACACACGCATGTAGCAGCATTATCATCAACTGTACATAAATTCCATACATGCTTATGCTTACATATACTCCATTACCACACACCCTTAGCCACATACACTCTTTAACATGCACAGAGTGTCTCATTCACCATCAGCCCAACATGAAGGGGGTACATTTTTACTTCAGAAGCTGACCTCCCAACCCCACATATGAATGAATGAAGGTGCCTGGACACAAGTAGTGCTATATGATTAAATGGAAAAAGCAATAATTTAACCCCCAGACAACACTCTTATTGCCAGGGATTGCAAGACTGGAAACCACAACCAGTAGGCTTAAGAGTCTGTGCTGTCTGTCAAACTGAGCCGCTTAGTATCTCCCGTTCATTTCTGCTCGAGAGAATACGCCCAGCAGTGTGGGGGAAAGTACTGGATATTGAGGCTGCTTTGAGAATCTCCTGCCCACCCCTGCTCTAGATGCAGGTCTCGTCGGAAGAAGGCTAGATCCAGATTTCAGAGGTCCTGCCCCTGCACTTCTCTACAATGGATGACTTATTATTTTGTGCTGCCCCTGGTGGTACTAGCAGTGACGCAAGTGCCCATGTAAACCACTGGTAGTGTTATCTGTGGCCAGCATGGAGAGTGCAATGGAGGGGGGGGGAGATAATTTTTTTGTTAATCTACTACTTCGCTGCTCGCCAATTATATGGAAATTATGGACAGCTGGGTAGGTTACAATCTGTATTATGCTCTGCATAGTCATTGTTATATTGCACGAAGCAATTGAAGTAAATATACATATAAGCTGGCAAAAAAAGGACTTCTCCAGCACTTCACCTATCGTTGAAAATTACAACTACACAGATGTAGCAGCATTTTTAAATAAACTACCAAAGAGACCTGGAGGGAAGGGGAGAGCTTCACTGTGCATGCCACAATTGTCTCAGAGGACAGGAGGAGGCAGATATGGATACACACAAGAGGCCTTCCTACTTTCCAGTGTCCTGGACTTTCATCAGGCCTCCAGAAAACACTAGGAGCAGAAGAGCAATGTAAGGATCTTTTAACATTAGACATGTGGCTCACTGTAGGCAAAGGGTAGCATGCCCTTTAAAAGAGGGAGACAGCAGGCAGAGGGAAAAAGTTTTGCTAAAGGGAGTGAAGCCAGCGAGAATAACATATGGAGGTGTGGCTAAGTAACTTTGCTTACCAAAGAGAAGCCGTGTTTTGAGAAGGAATTTATTAAAGATTTCCATATACAGTATGTCATTTTATAAAGCAATGACAATGGAGTTACACCCTTATCCCATGTTTCATTAGAATATACATTTAATGGAAGTATGGTAATAAGAAAAGGTCTGGGTTGCAGTCCCTTGTACATTACCAAGATGACTTTTTATTTGTGGGAGCAAAAAAGACACACAAAAAAGATTGTGAGCAATTATTTTGTACAATGCTAGAGATGGCGGAGCATTTTGGCATTCCATTAGCCCCCTGAAAACACTAAAGCACCTACTACTGTTAAATATTTTTAGGGGGCCATAGATTCGATAGCCAGGGAATGCGGCTACCAATCGAAAAAGCACATATTTAAAAAATGGTAAGAAAGATCACTGGCAGAAAATAAGTACTACTGAGGCAAATGAAATCCTTGTGGGTAGCTTTCCGCTTGTAAAATAAAGCCAATGGGCTTCAGTAAGGGTTAGGAGAGCGCATCGCTTTACCAGGGTGACAAAAGGTATGAGAGATGGTTTGACTATCTGGTTCCAATTCTTATGATTATTTAATGGAAAACTCCTCTTAAATAGGACACAAAGTGGGAATAGTTTACTGATGAGAATCAGGTTCTGGAAGGAGCATAACTAGATATTGATTGGCCCTTTGCCCAACCACGATTCTTCTTCCCTCCAGCCAGCAGCCCTTTAACTATAACTACATCCAAAAACAAGTAATATAAACTACGGTAAGCAGTGTACATGTACGTGTACTGTTTCCACAACATCCTCTGATAATATTAGTGGACAATCAAGTGGGTCTGTAAGTATTAATTATGAAATTGGAGGGCAAGATAATTTGAAACAAAAAAGAAAACCATCCCTGTCCCCGAATAAAAGTGGCAGATCTGAAAACAGAAAGACATTTATTGAATTGAAAGAGTGCTGAGAAAGACAAAAAAATGGAAAAAATATTTTGTTCTACTTGTAAATCTGTCCCAAAGTGCAGAAACTCGAATAACCCAGTGGTTAAACACACTTGTATCTTTTTGCTAACATACTTACCTTGGCTTCATACTTACCTATGTTTGCTCTTTTATATATAACAAAAGGAAAATCTCAACTAGTGGGGCATCCAAAAATAATAAAGAACTGCAGAATTGTTTTCAAAAGAGGGAGAAATTCAATGTAAATAATAAAAATAAAGGCAATGAGTAGGATTCCTTCATATATTATTTCTTCAACATCTTCCCATGACTTTACACAACAGCTATTTTGTGCTCATAAGTTTCGAATGCTGAATGGGATAAACCGCACACAAAGCAGCTTTGACATTAAAGTAAAAAAACACATGAACTAGTCACAGGTTTTGGAAACGAACTCCAGCCAATGGGGCTATGCCAACTGAATAAATACTGGAATGGACCAATAACAGGGGTCAGGTGCCAATGTAGCATACCAGGGCGTATCTCTAGGTGGTAAGAAATCATGGGTGGCACTCCTGGGCACTCCATGCGCCGGCGCCAAATTTTTTAGGCCACGGCCCCTTGTCCCGCCCCAATTGGACACACCACTAATACTTAATGATGCCAAAAAAGACACAGGGACAGACAGAAGATAACCACAACATAGGACACACACGCCCGATAGTGATAAAACAACAGAAGACGTGATAGACAGACGAGATAGAGATTTGGATAGAAGAAGACACAAATTAAGCCGACAAAGTAACACAGTAAAACTGGCATATCATTATATACTGTAGGCAATCTGGTAATTTTGAAACTTCTGTTGTGTTCAGTGAGAGTCAGTCGCTTGGCCAACCTTTGGCCAGGGAGACCTTCTTGTACCTGTTTACATGGACCTCTGCCCCTATCTATCTTCCCTCTCTCTCTCTGTAACTATCTCTAACTTCATCTATACTGCTCGCTATCTATCTATCTATTTCTATTACTTCTAATTGCTTCTCTTGCTGTATCTATCTTATCTATAACTCGGCTATCTATCTATCACTCTGCATATCTCTTCTTGCTCTCTCTATGGCATCATCTAATCTCTAACATCTATTGCTATCTATCTATCTATCTAACTCTGCTATCTACTCTAACTCTATCTATCTAACATGTTATCTACTACTTTCTTATAACTCGCTCTACACCTTATCTCTATCCACGATCTTCTTTAATCTATCTATTACTCGACTACTTTATCCTGCTATCTTCATCTATCTCGACTCTATCACTTAACTGCTATCTATTACTCTGATCTCATCTTACTTTACACCGCTATCTACCACCTCCTTCACTCTGCTATCTATCTATCTATCCTCTCCCCATCACCACAACTGCTATTCACTCTAACTTGCTATTAGCTATCTAAACTCTGCTATCTATCTAACTCATGACTCTAGTGCTATCTATCTAAGCTATCGTCGATCTAACTCTGCTCATCTATCTAACTCTGCTATCTATCATTACTGATCTAACTCTTGAGGGTATCTATCTATATCCTCCACTGATCTACTGCATCTACTATCTATCTATCTAACTTGCTATCTATCTATCTATTAACTCTGCTATCTATCTATCTCCTATCTATACCTGAAACTCTGGCTATCTATCTATATCTCTATCAATGCTAGCTATCTATCTAACTCTATACTACTATCTTATACTATCTATCTCCATCTATCTATTATCTGCTATCTATCTAGCTACTCTGCTATACTCATCCTATCTGATCTATCACTCTCTATCTATCTATTAACTTGCTTGCTATCTCATCTACTAACTCTGCTATCATCATCGATCTATCTATCGACCTCCCTCTTGCTATCTATCTTTATCTGCATTATTACTACTACTTGCTATCTATCTCATCTATCAACTGATCATCTATCTATCTATCTAACTCTGCTATCTATCTATCTAACTCTATCTATCTGCTATCTATCTATCTATACTAACTCTGACTATCTATCTAATTCTTACACAACTCGACTTCTATCTATCGACTTATTCTAATCGCTATCTATCTATCTTGCATTCTATAGGCATCTCTTCAGCTACATTTCTTTTCAACTGCCATCAGGATTTCGATGATCTACATCTATCTATACTGTATCATTATCTATATCTGCTATTGATCTATCTCTACACTTCTTGCTATCAGTATCTATCATGCTACTCGTATATCTGAATCTATGTGGCGCGGGAGCGAGCGAGAGAGGCCGTCTTTATGTTCTGGCGGCCGTCGCGCCGCAGTGACGTCCATCGCGCGGCAGCGCTGACGTCTCGCGCTCGGCATGACGCGTACGTCATGCGCCGGCATGAGCGTGACTCATCGCGACGTGCGGATTCCGGTCCTGGGAGTCCAAACTAGGGTCACAAGTCAGTAAACATTCGGGGCACTTGCAAAACCATCCGGGCACGTGCCCCGAATTTTTAACGTAGATCGCACTGAGCCATACAATTAACAGATGTAATTTTTAAAAGTTTCTCAATCGAATGTCTCTGTTGAGAAATGAAACTGAATCTTAAAATAAAATGTCCTATTGGGGTTTCCAAGCACTGCGTCCAGAGTTTCATTTGAATTTTTTTCCATCCAGATAAAGGATAAACGGCTTTGCCAACTTACGAATCTTTTCAACCAGTTTACTACTCTTATGTTTTCACGCACAAATATCCACACATGCTGTCAGGTAATACAGGCTGTTGGCTCTAGCATTTTTCAATAGCTTAGGAGGAAGTAGAAAAGGACCATGTGGGAGAGGAGAGAAGGTAGAAGTAGAGCCGTGCATGCACGAGTAGCTTTTGATAATTAGCTTTAGTTGAAGAGGCCATTTCAGCGAAGTTACTGTCACAGGAAGTGTTAAAAACAGCAGCATTACTATTCATACATACTGCTTAAGTGATGCTAGGTGTGTTTACTACTAAAGTTGTGGTGAGGTTCTTCACAAAAGATGCCTTTTCAATATCATCTTTAAAGGACAATAATACTCACCTAGACGCCTGCCATCCATGCCATCTGTACGTACCCAGGGTGAGGACGCTTTTATTGCTCATCAACAATTGGAGTTCATAGAAATGTCTGTTAACTCTTTTGGAAACTCTCTTTATTTAAAATCAATCTGGGGATGAATGTTCCATTTTTTGAACAGCTCAGATGAAAATGTTACTCTGAGAGACTGTAAGTCTAACTGAAATGCTGCCTAATGTCGTGTGTCTACCTATTCGTCTCATGGTTGTTTTCAGTTTGTTTGCAGCGTGTGCATGCATGGATTTAATAGATGACATCAAAGCTATGATTGAATGCGATTCTCCTAGCTGCCTCCTCTGAGTCTGTGGTAAGCTAGAATATGATAAGGCATCATAGAATATTTTTAGTAGGCAGTTCGTAAAGGGAGAAGAAACCTTTCATATTATAAGGTTAGTGCCACAGTTGTCAAATATTGTTAGTTGGTTTTGGTGGGGATTACCTATGTAAACGTTAATTTCAGTTGTGAAATGCCTTAATGCAACTTGTGATGATTTGATTCGGAGCCAATAAGCATTGATGGGAAAAACTTATTTGATGTGTCCACCACGCACTCCACTAGCACTCTCACTACCACCCCTAGCATGCTTGGAATGGGCAAAAATTGGGTGGTTATAGTTGGAGGTGTTGTGAAAAGTGTTTAGGGTTATTTCATTACTGCCATCCATAAGCGGTATTGTCTCAACGACCCTTTGCAATTCTGCCGGTCATACAGACATCCTTTGCCTGTGAAATGCATCATCAAACGAGCCAAGCTGTCCTCATATACACTATGGGATCCAGATGGTGTCTATGGGCCATATGTTCATAAGGCCACGTTATCGGGGCTACTTTTAGTCAATACCCGCCTCTTTAATGATCGGTTTAATGATATGAAAATGATTGTTTACAACATCATACGTTAACAATAGCGATTGGAATATACGATAACCTGAACAGGGTGTTACATTCATAGAAGACCATAGTTTTACCACATGGTACTCTACAACCAAATGTTCTTAATTAGCTGCTAATGGTATGGCCACTGTCGACATCACCGTAACTTGCGGAGAAGCAAATTGCGATAACTGCCTTAAACTAGGGCCTTAGGTACACAAACAATGGAGGAGCTTTGTTCGGGCTAACGCCCCCACCCATGATGCTACCCGCAAACAAACAAACGGTTGAAGCCAGTTCTCAGTTGTCCTAGGGCTCGGAATAATTCTATTCCGTTCCTCATCCCCCTCTTTTTTCAGCATCATATATCTATCTACTTGTCCAGATTAAATCTTTCTAGCGTTAACAGGGGAAAAGTTTCTAAATACTCACAACACCAATTTTTTTAAATGTTTTGTTTGAGGTGCACTCAACATTGTGATGTGTTACTATTGGGTTGTGCAATACTTAGCAGGTGGAAACTCTGTCATGATCCTGTCACCAAATGTCCTGAACCTATTTAGACTGTTCCTGGGCAATGCCTTTATCTTGACAACACTCAGCTGCCAATCCTGTGACATGTTCCAATCCTGGACCCATAGCTGCAGTGCCCAGAATCAGCTGGGGGCTGTTGTCCACACGTTGTCTAATGCCTGATCCTGTAGATGGGTTCTGCAAAGAAAGGTCAGACAAAGTATAGAAAGCCTAGTCCTTTGCAACACTTTTATTTATTGGTTGTTGCAGCTCATACTTTCTATTCCACTTTTGGAATGAGCCTGCTGACTAACAGACCTCACACTAAAGTCTGGCAATCCTAATCTTTCCCATACACTTCCCAAGGATGCATGCAAAATATTAAGCAACCCCCTTTCCTTTGTCCAAGTTCCAAGTTGGAAAAAACTTCAGAGGATAGTTCCAGAGTATCTAATGTAATGGGTTCTGCTTACCCTGCTGGTAAACTGGCTGACACTGTTTGATCAGGGGTATTCCTGCGCCCACATAATTTTCTTCAAACACACACTGCCTTGCGCCTTGTGCGAGTCTTTAATGGCATCTCTCCTCCCCTGCCTGGTATACCTTGTCCTTAGTAGCTGCTTGTTTGCTCTTACACGCTGGACTCCTCCTTATCTGCTTCCCGCTGCTTGTAGAAGGACTCAGATTCTGGAACTAGGTCCTGGCCAACGCTAAAAAGATTTGGCTGGTCCAAAGTGCAAATTCCAGACCCACGGCTCACCTCTCCTTTTGCCCTTCAGGCAAAGCGATTCCAACAATTGCACCATATCACTGTTCATACTTCTGCACCTATCTGTGTGTGTGTTTGCCACAATGGGTCTAATCCTTTTTCCCCCTCCCACTTTCTTCTTACCAGCCTGCCTTTCCCTCATTGGCCCACCCCAGCTCCATCTGTCCCTCCTTGTTATGCTGCTTCTCCCTCTATCCTTTTGTTTGTGGCTTCCATTACTTTTTTACATTTCACCTATTAAAGGGGAACTGTGGTCTCCAAACAAGTTTAGTTTAAATGAAAGGGCAGTTTCCTACCTTTAAAACGAGCCATCAACCACCTCTCTACATGCTCCACAGCCCAAGATATAAAGAAATGATTGACTTTGGTCTTATTTTTCCTTTATGCTTTTATTTTTTCTCTTTCCCCCTGCACTTCCTGCTTCTGCTCTGAAACCTGTCAGTCAATGTGCCCTGGTCTCCCTTTGCAGCCCCCCAGGTCCCTCCCACTCATGGACCCCATGGTCCCTCCAGTTTCAGGCCCCCTTGGCCCATTCCCTTACAGCCCCATGTGGCCCCACCCACTCACCGGTGCCATGACCCCGCCCACCCTTGGGTGCCTAAACCCCGCCCACTGGCGAGTGCAATGGCCCGCCCACTCGGGAGTGTCATGTCCCCGCCACTCGCGGGTGCCTAAGCCCCGTCCACTCGCACCCCCCACCCCCGAAAACTCTGTGGAAACAGCCTGAAAACTCTGCCTGAAAAGGCTGTTTTCACATAGTGAGAGAGAAGGGCTGTGTAGATTCCTTACCTTCTCTGCAGCTGCCGGTCCTCACACAGCAGAGAGGAGGAGGGACTTCCTGTCTCCCTCACACACTGAAGGAGTAGAGGCTGTGTCGCCGGCGGCACTGTACATGTCAGCCTCCCACCCATTAACTTTCTGATGACCAGAAAGTTAATGGGTGGGAGGCTGACATGTACAGTGCCGCCGGCGAGCACAGCCTCAGATCCTCAGTGTGTGAGGGAGACAGGAAGTCCCTCCTCCTCTCTGCTGTGTGAAGGACCTGCAGCTGCAGAGAAGGTAAGGAATCTACAGCCCTTCTCTCTCACTATGTGAAAACAGCCTTTCAGGCAGAGTTTTCAGGCTGTTTTCACCGAGTTTTCGGGGGTGGGGGGGGGTGCGAGTGGACGGGGCTTAGGCACCCGAGGTGGCGGGGACACTGACACTCCCGAGTGGCGGGGCCATTGCACTCGCCAGTGGGCGGGGTTAGGCACCCAAGGGTGGGCGGGGTCATGGCACCGGTGAGTGGTGGGGCAATGGGGCGTAAGGGAAGGGCCAAAGGGGCCTGAAACTGGAGGGACCATGGGTCCATGAGTGGGAGGACCTGGGGGGCTGCAAAGGGAGACACAGGGCAATTGACTGACAGGTTTCAGAGCAGGAAGCAGGAAGTGCAGGGGACCTGGTGAGTGTTACTGCCATATCACACACAAAAAATGTAAATATCTTCAAACTCTGCGGAGACACAGGGCACATTGACTGACAGGTTTCAGAGCAGGAAGCAGGAAGTGCAGGGGACCTGGTGATGTTACTGCCATATCACACACAAAAATGTAAATATCTTCAAAACTATGCAAAATAAACAATGGAAATAAATTGCAAAAACTCAGGGGAGCAATTCCTATCAATTTACCTAAAGTCATTTTTGGACCACAGTTCCTCTTTAACTATTATTAAGTTAATCTAGATTGGTGGATAAAATGAGAGGTGTTATCATACATAAAGGATTACAGTAGCTGTATATACATTGTGTTTGAATCTAAATTACACCAAACAGTTAAAAACTTTTCTCTGCCTTCAGATCAAGACTACACTTTTATTATTTTCAAACCAAGCACATTTACATCTAATAGACCCCCTTTACAACCCAGACAACCTAATACATATGCCGCAGGGTGGTACAATATAATAAAATATTTGCTGTTCTGCAGAATGTTTTTTAAGTGTCCCTAAGAAATGGATCAGCATATTTTGAATGAGTTTGATTTAGTTTTAAAAGAAAAAATATTTTTAGTTTTTAACAGATATACGCCACTGAGCCATACAATTTACAGATGTAAATTTTTAGTTTCTCTCATGTCTCTGTTGGAAATGAAACTTGAATCTTAAATAAAATGTCCTATTGGTTTCCAGACTGGCTCCAGAGTTTCATTGCATTTTTTCCATCCGATAAAGGAATAAACTGGCTTTGCCAACTTAAGAATCTTTCAACCAGTTTACTCACTCTTATGTGTTCAGCAAAAATATCCACAATGCTGTCAAGGTAAAGAGCTTTGCTCTAGCATTTTCAATGCTTAGGACCATTGGGACATGCTACTCCTGAGATAGCTTTTAATTAGCTTTAGTTTGAAGAAGGACATTTCAGCAGAAGTTACTGTCACAGGAAGTGTTAAAACAGCAGCAATTCTATGCATACATCTGCTTAATGTGATGCTAGGGTGCTGTTATCTACTAAATGTGTGAGGTTCTTCACAAAGAGCCTTTTCAATATCATCTTTAAAGGACAATAATACTCACCTAGACGCCTGCCATCCATGCCATCTGTAGTACCCAGGGTGAGGACCTTTTTATTGCTCATCAACATTGAGTTCATAGAAATGTCTTTTAACTTTGGAACTCTCTTTATTTAAAATCAATCTGGGGATGAATGTTCCATTTTTTGGAACAGCTCAGATGAAAATGTTTAATCTGAGAGATGTAAGTCTAACCTGAAATGCTGCCTAATGTCGTGTGTATACTCTTTCTGCTTCCTGGTTGTTAGTTTGTTAGCAGCTGTCAGTCATGGATTTAATAGATGACATCACAGCTAATGATTGAAGCGATTCTCCTAGCTGCCTCCTCTGAGCTTGTGTAAGCTCAGAATGAGTAGGCATAGAATATTTTTAGAGGCAGTAGTAAAGGGAGAAGAACATTTCATATTATAACAGGTAGTCCTAAGTTGTCAACTATTGTAGTTTGCGTTTTGGTGGGGATTTACCTATGTAAAACGTTTATTTCAGTTGTGAACATGCCCTTTAATGCAACTTGTGATTGAATTTGATTCGGAGCACAAATAGCATTGATGGAAAACTTATTTGATGTTCCACACCTGCACTCTCACTACCTACCCAGCATGTCTGGAATGGCAAAAATTGTGGGTTGTTATATGTTGGGATGGTTTGAAAAGTGTTTATTATTCATTATGCGCATCCATAAGCTGATGTCTCAACGACCCCTTGCTAATTCTGGTCATACAGACATCCTTTGCCGAATGCATCATCATAACGAAGCCAAGCTTGTCCTCCATATACCCTATGGGATTCCCAGATGGTGTCTATGGGCCATATTCATAAAGGCACAGTATCACTTTTTAGCAATACCGCGCCTTTAATGATCGGTTTAATGATCATTAAAATGATTGTTTACAATCATCATAAATTAACAATAGCGATTGTAAATCTACGATAACATGATCAGAGGTTACGATCTCCATAGAAGACCATAGTTTACTACCACATGGTACTCTACAACCAAATGTTCATTAATTAGTGAATGTATGGCCACTGTCGTACATCACCGTAACTTGCTGGAATAGCTAAATTGCGATACTGCACTTAAATAGGGCCTTAGGTACCAAAACAATGGAGAGCTTTGTTCGGGCTAACGCCCCCCCCATGATGCTACCAGCATAACAAACGGTTGAAGCCAGTTCTCAGTTGTCCTAGGGCTCAGAATAATTCTATTCCGTTCCTCATCCCCCTCTTTTTTCAGCATCATATATCTATCTACTTGTCCAGATTAATCTTTCTAGCGTTAACAGGGAAAAGTTTCTAAATACTCACAACACCAATTTTTTTAAATGTTTTGTTTGAGGTGCACTCAACATTGTGATGTGTTACTATGGGGTGTGCAATACTTAGCAGGTGGAAACTCTGTCATGATCCTGTCACCAAATGTCCTGAACCTATTGTAGACTGTTCCTGGGCAATGCCTTTATCTTGACAACACTCAGCTGCCAATCCTGTGACAGTTCCAATCCTGGACCATAGCTGCAGTGCCAGAATCAGCTGGGGGCTGTTGTCCACACGTTGTCTAATGCCTGATCCTGTAGATGGGTTCTGCAAAGAAAGGTCAGACAAAGTATAGCAAGCCTAGCCTTTGCAACACTTTTATTTATTGGTTGTTGCAGCTCATACTTTCTATCCACTTTTGGATGAGCCTGCTGACTAACAGACCTCACACTAAAGTCTGGCAATCCTAATCTTTCCCATACACTTCCAAGGATGCATGCAAAATATAAGCAACCCCCTTTCCTTTGTCCAAGTTCCAAGTTGGAAAAAACTTCAGAGGATAGTTCCAGGTATCTAATGTAATGGGTTCTGCTTACCCTGCTGGTAAACTGGCTGACACTGTTTGATCAGGGGTATTCCTGCGCCCACATAATTTTCTTCAAACAAAACACTGCCTTGTGCGAGTCTTAATGGCATCTCTCCTCCCCTGCCTGGTATACCTTGTCCTTAGTAGCTGCTTGTTTGCTCTTACACGCTGGACTCCTCCTTATCTGCTTCCCGCTGCTTGTAGAAGGACTCAGATTCTGGAACTAGGTCCTGGCCAACGCTTAAAAGATTTGGCTGGTCCAAAGTGCAAATTCCAGACCCACGGCTCACCTCTCCTTTTGCCCTTCAGGCAAAGCGATTCCAACAATTGCACCATATCACTGTTCATACTTCTGCACCTATCTGTGTGTGTGTTTGCCACAATGGGCCAATCCTTTTTCCCCTCCCACTTTCTTCTTACCAGCCTGCCTTTCCCTCACTGGCCACCCCAGCTCCATCTGTCCCTCCTTGTTATGCTGCTCTCCCTCTATCCTTTTGTTTGTGGCTTCCATTACTTTTTACATTTCACCTATTAAAGGGGAACTGTGGTCTCCAAAAAGTTTAGTTAAATGAAAGGGCAGTTTCCTACCTTTAAAACGAGCCATCAACCACCTCTCTACATGCTCCACAGCCCAAGATATAAAGAAATGATTGACCAGAAAGTTAATGGGTGGGAGGCTGACATGTACAGTGCCGCCGGCGAGCACAGCCTCATACTCCTTCAGTGTGTGAGGGAGACCGGAAGTCCCTCCTCCTCTTGCCGTGTGAAGGACCTGCAGCTGCAGAGAAGGTAAGGAATCTACCCTTCTCTCTCACTATGTGAAAACAGCCTTTTCAGGCAGAGTTTTCAGGCTGTTTCCACAGAGTTTTCGGGGGTGGGGGGTGCGAGTGGACGGGGCTAGGCACCCGCGAGTGGCGGGGACATGACACTCCCGAGTGGGCGGGGCCATGCACTCGCCAGTGGGCGGGGTTTAGGACCCAAGGGTGGGCGGGGTCATGGCACCGGTGAGTGGGTGGGGCCACATGGGGCTGTAAGGGATGGGCCAAGGGGGCCTGAAACTGGAGGGACCATGGGGTCCATGAGTGGGAGGGACCTGGGGGGCTGCAAAGGGAGACACAGGGCACATTGACTGACAGGTTTCAGAGCAGGAAGCAGGAAGTGCAGGGGACCTGGTGATGTTACTGCCATATCACACACAAAAATGTAAATATCTTCAAAACTATGCAAAATAAACAATGGAAATAAATTGCAAAACTCAGGGGAGCAATTCATCAATTTACCTAAAGTCATTTTTGGACCACGTTCCTCTTTAACTATTATTAAGTTAATCTAGATTGGTGGATAAAATGAGAGGTGTTTATCACATAAAGGATTACAGTAGCTGATATACATTGTGTTTGAATCTAAATTACACCAAACAGTTAAAAACTTTCTCTGCTTCAGATCAAGACACACTTTATTATTTTCAAACAAGCACATTTACATCTAATAGACCCCCTTTACAACCCAGACAACCTAATACATATGCGCAGGGTGGTACAATATAATAAAATATTTGCTGTTCTGCAGAATGTTTTTTAAGTGTCCCTAAGAAATGGATCAGCATATTTTGAATGAGTTTGATTTAGTTTTAAAGAAAAAATAGAAAACGTGGCGCCATTAAAATATGCAGACTTCCTTTTCAAATAATGTATAAAGACAAAATAGGTCATTTTTATTGATGATCTACATTATCAATGCGTTTTGTTGACACAATCAACACTAGTGTTTCAAACTACTATAAAACTTTATAATATTGTTCAATAAACATTTTCTATTGCACTGCTCTCTATATTGAACAAGCCTCGCTTCTGTCTGAGCTAATTCTTGTAAAAAATCTTTTGGTATGTGTATAGTAAATATTGTTTTCTTCTAAAAATTTTACTTTATACAGTAAGACCTATCATACTGTATATAATGCATATAACACAACATGCAAATGTTTATATATAACATGCCTGACCAAATTTTAGGATTCCATTCACTGGCGACCTCTGGAGTGGTGGCAGCGCCCCCTTTCAAGTACTCCCTATGATGGGCAGAATGTCCTTGATTGCGATCCCTTTCTATTTCAGTGGGGTTAAGAGCTGGTACCCATAAATTTCTAGGCAAAATCATTGGCCTGATCAAACATGTTGGTAAATCAAATATCATTAGCAGTACAACTCATTTCTAACCAACAAAGTATCAGATGGATCTGGTAGTCTAGCCAGTCTAGGCCTTAACAAAATTATGAAGCTAAAATTATAATACAGTAACTGCAATAAGATGTTCTTTCGGTTACAAGACTTCAAACGGACACTGGATTTTTAAAGTACAGGAAATCTGTATCTATTATTCATATCTTATTCCCACCTCCCTGTGAATAATAGAACGCCTGGGTAACTGTGCAATACTTACCTACCGGTGCTTCACTCATGGCTCCTTCTCAGCTGACAAGCACGCTGTCACGATCAAGTGCCTATTTTTTGAATTGGTGTGAATGTGCTAAAGATAGGCGCTCAGATGGGACTGACAGCTGGGAAGAAGCCACAAGTAGATCACTGGTAGGTAACCGTTGAACTGTTACCTGGGCATTCTATTATTCTATTATAATGTATAATAGATATAGATTTAATGTACAAAGTACATAAAATCTGTTTAGTGTCCCTTTAAATCCATACATTAAAAATCATGTCACTGCTTTACATAACTTAAATATTTAAAGTAAGATTATAGTTAATTGTATATTATATAGTTGATAAAAGATGTTTAGAAGAAACACTAGCTTTTTTTGAGACCCAAATTGACATTATTATTATTATGGATTTATATAGCGCCAACATCTTCCATAACGCTTTACAATTATATGTATACATTCACATCAGGCCCTGCCCCGAAGAGCTTACAATCTAAGCAGATTTATTTGACACATACAACAATAAGTATGTCTTTATGATGTGGGGGAGGAAACTGGAGTGCTCGAAGGAAACCCACGCAAGCACTGGGAGAACATACAAACTCCTTGCAGATGGGCTAATTATCGAAAATCAAACGCGGGAGCTCGGAAGTACCGTGCGTGAGAAAAAATTGATTTTTGAAAATTCTGGATATTCAAATGTGTTAATTTCCCAGGTCCCAGAGCCATTTAAATTAAGTTACCATTGATATTTTAATTGTATTTCATCAGAACTTTTTGAACTATTTGACTCCCATTGTTTTTAATGGGTCAGTTTTCGAACTTTCCATATAGTTTGAAAGTTCGAAAACGGACCGAACTTTCAGTTCAGCCATCTCTAGTTTATTGCAAAACCTTATATACAACGTTATCAGTTTTTCCACTTGGAGCGTAATATACAAATGTTGTGGTGAAACCTACCTGTGGAAACAGCTACACGGAATTGCCTTGTGGAAACATGTTGATGCAAATGATATATTGCAGCACTTGAGTGACTGACAGGTGTCAGTGTCTCTGAAGCATGTAACGTGCTGGCTCTTTGTCTGTGTTGTTAAAGTCGGGCTTCATTCTGTTGCGCTGTCTGAGCGTTGTGTGTTTGTATCAAGCGTGCTCCATTTTTTGCACATTTGTTAGCAGTATGTCACTTTGTTTGCACTTTAATACTTTATCCTTGCTCAAGGGCCAATTTATATTGACTATGGAGTCTATTTATAAAGGTTCGTTAACTTTTCGCAGCCATTATTCCCACCATTTTTGCAAAAATCTTGTTTTCCGCGATTTATTAATGAGCGAATTGTTAACTTTTCACCGGCAACCACCCGCCGCCGCCACTTTCCAGCAGCCCCATCCCCGTTCGCGGCTAACATATGGAACGGGAGGCTAGAAGGGGCTGTTGGGAAGGGGCCACAGCAGGTTGTCGCGACCACCCGCCACACACCCCCTTCCCAGCAGCCCCTCCAAACCCCCTGCTGGCGGGGAGGGAAAGGGAAGGGCCCATTAGGAGGGGTGGAGGCACCCTCCAGCGGGGGCCCTGAGAAGGTCCTTTTGGGGCTTAAGGGGTCCCGCAGCTCGAATCGGGACCCCTTTCCCTGGCCCTATCAGGGCCTTTGCGGCACTTACAAGTGCCCTTGCGGCCCTAAAAAGGGCCTTTGGGACTTAAGGGGTTCCCGTGCCTTTGGCGGGGGTCGTGCAGCCCGAACCGGGACCCCCAGTGAGCGGCTCTTAAAAGAGCCCTTGGGCGGCGTCTTCTTTCTTCCAGTCCCGGCAACACCAGCTGAGGCCGCCGACCCATGAGAGGTACCCCTGCGGCAGACAGGGGTACCCCCGGCGGGCGCCAGCGACCTCAACGAGGCCGATGTTGCCGGCGCCTTGATCCGTCACAACGTCTTCGGGCTGGCAACACCTAACCCACTGAGGTCGCCAATGCCAGACAGGCTCACTGCGGCCAACAGTGAGCCCGCTGGCACCGCCAGCCTTAGTGGAGCCAATGTTGCCAGCCGCTTCTTTCTTCAGCCATCTACTGCGATGGTATCTGAGGTCCGCGGCGGAGTGCGCCTCTTTATATAGGTTTGCAGAAAACCCTAATACATTTCTAATTGGTCAATTTTTTAATGCTTGGTTTACATGGTTTAAATTAACCAATCAGATTTCATAAAATTTCCGAAATCTGATTGGTTAATGTAAACCATGTAAACCAAGCATTAAAAAATTTAAATTCTGCAAACCTATATAAAGAGGTACACTCCGCCGTGGACCTCAGATGCCATCGCAGTAGATGGCTGAAGAAAGAAGAAAGAGAGGGTGCCTCCACCCCTCCCGGCGGGGCATGGAGGGGCTGCTGTGGAGGGGGTGCGTGGTGGGTGGTCGTGACCACCTGCTGCGGCCCCTTCCCAGCAGCCCCTTCTAGTCTCCTGCTCCATATGTTCACCGCGAGCGGGGATGGGGTTGGGAGGGGCTGCAGGGAAGGGGCGGCGGCGGCCGCCGAGGGTGGCGTGGGCATATGCATTGCGCTAAGTGTAGTATCGCCGCGAAGGGGCTTAAAATTACCGCCGGACATCGCGGCCGCGATACACATTGCGCCGATGATGCTCGCCATTATAAATACGGTGATAGCGCTAATTTCGCGGCCGTGATGTGCGGCGGTAATTTTTGCCCGCTGGTTTCGGCCCTTTATAAATGTGCCCCTATAAGATCCCAATCAATAAAGTTAGTTTCTGGTCTAAATTGAAAGTGCCATGATGTCTTTGTTCTTTTAGTTTTAACTGTCTGTGAAGTGTGTGACATGTGGGCAGTGTGTGTCTGTTTCTTCAAGAACAACTGTGGTCTCCAAACAAGTTAGAGTTAAATGAAAGTCTGCAGTATTTTTTTTATAATCAGCCGACAATCACATCTTGGCTTCACCATGTGAGAAATGATATTGAGGTGAATGTTCTAACTTCCTGCTTCCAGTAGGTGAGTGACATCACCTTACCTCTGCTAGCCCCTCTGCCCCGGGGGGAAACATGCTCCAGTTAAGACTTAATGCTGGGGAAATCAGATAGGGGGGAAAATTGACAGTTGGGAGAGGAAGCCTATTAATGCAGGACAGCTGGTACATGACTACAAGCTGGTCACCTGGCTAAAAAGAGGAAGTTCAAGCAGGAAGTAATATTGGATGAACCTTTCCAGCAATATCTTTCACAAATTGTATCTAGAGATGTGATTTAGGTTTATTTTGAAGGTATGATGGAAGGCTTTTTTATAATCCTTATAGTTGAAGAAAAGAATTGGAGACCACAGTTACCCTTTAAGTCCAGGTAATGCAGGTGATTCCTGTATAGTCCAAACCCTCTAACGGTCCTGGTTTGAATAGGTGGATGGGGCATGTCTGTGGTTGGTGGCGGCATGGCATTCTAGGATGTGGACATTATGGGTCGTGTCTGTGATGTTGTGGTGTCCAGGAGGCTTGGACATGACATTTGGTGGTCGCGATATTTGGGGGCATGGCCACATTGTTTCAAAGCGTGGCCGTGCCATTTAGGGGCTTGGGGGGTGTGCCTGTGATGTTTGGGGGCATGGACAGGATGTTTGTGTATGTGGGTGTGATTTGGGAACAAACCTGGGATGTTTGGGGGTGTGTGGCCATGATGTATGGGGGCGTACCATAATGTTTGGTTTTTTTGGGGGGGTTACCACAATATCTGGTAGCGTGGTCACAACATTTGGGGGCACGGTTGCAATGTTTGGGGACATGGCAGTTATCTTTGGGGGTGTGGCCTTGATGGTTGGGGTATGAGCATGACCGTGATGTTTGGGGGTATGGCCATGACAGCAATATCTGGGGGCGTGGTCACATTCCAGTTGGCTCTGCTTTAAATTTCTTAACAGGACAATAACCGCAAATGTGATTCATATCACCTATAGTAAAACAGTCTTTCCAGGGTTTATATTTGTATATAAATGTGGTTCATATCGCCAATAGTAACATAGTCTTTCCAGGGTTTATATTTGAATATAAATGTGGTTCATATCACCAATAGTAACATAGTCTTTGCAGGGTTTATATTTGTATATAAATGTCATTCATACAACCAAGTCGGGCAGCACACAGAGCCCAGGCCCTTCATCTGAGTTACTGAATTGGGGAATCACACTCTGCAAGTGACGTGCAGGGTTTTTATTGTTCAAATGGGACTTCACGGGCATCGGCCCTTTCAGAGGGCATCGCCGTTATGTGGATGCATACAGGGGTGTGTATGTTAGGTGACCATATACATATATACATACACGATTTCTGCTTAAATAGATGTGGCTAAATTAAAAAAATTATACTGATACAGTCTATTTTTCTGGGTAATATCATTAAAAATATTTTATGTTAATATATGAATATTATCCAGTTATTAATATCAATTTGGGGGTGTGGCCATGGGGGTGTTTTGGGGTGTGGCCATGACAGCAATATCTGGGGCGTGGTTACATTGAGGTTGGCTCTGCTTTAAATTTCTTAGCATGACAATAACCGCAAATGTGATTCATATCACCGATAGCAACATAGCCTTTCCAGGGTTTATATTTGTATATAAATGTCATTCATATCACCTATAGTAACATAGTCTTTCCAAGGTTTATATTTGTTTATAAATGTCATACATATCACCTATAGTAACATAGTCTTTCCAAGGTTTATATTTCTATATAAATGTAATTCATATCACCAATAGTAACATAGTCTTTCCAGGGTTTATATTTGTATATAAATGTCATTCATATCACCAATAGTAACATAGTCTTTCCAGGGTTTATATTTGATATAAATGTGATTCATATCACCAATAGTAACATTGTCTTTCCAGGGTTTATATTTGTATATAAATGTCATTCATATCACCAATAGTAACATAGGGCGATGCACCAAAGGGCGCATCACCCAAGGGCGCAGTTATATCGGTTAGGGACTTAAACTCTTCTTGCGGCGGCTGCGCGGCTAATGGACGTTAACAGCGCAGCGCCGCAAGCGATGTTATATGCCGAAATCGGCATTTATTGCGGCACTTTCAACGCCAGCTAATAGTGGCGTTTGAAAGTGTCGGAATCGACAGCGACACGGTACGATGTTCCGAGCGCCGCTACGGCATATAACATCGCCGGGTTGTTTGCACCGGTGCCGATAGCGGTGCTCGGCATCGGCCTGATAGTCTTCCAGGGTTATATTTGGATATAATGTCATTATATCACCAATAGTAACATAGTCTTTCCAGGGTTTATATTTGTATATAAATGTGATTCATATCACCAATAGTAACATAGTCTTTCCAGGGTTATATTTGTATATAAATGTGATTCATATCACCAATAGTAACACAGTCTTTCCTGGGTTTATATTTGTATAAATGTGGTTCAATCACCAAAGTAACATAGTCTTTAGGGTTTATATTTGTATATAATGTTCATTCATATCACCAGTAGTAACATAGTCTTTCCAGGGTTTAATTAGTATATAAATGTGATTCATATCACCAATAGTAACACAGTCTTTCTGGTTTATATTGTATATAAATGTGATTCATATCACCAATAGTAACACAGTCTTTCCTGGGTTTATATTTGGATAAAATGTGATTATATCACCAATAGAACATAGGGCATATTTTAAAGGTTGTCTTTTTCGCCAAATAATTAGCGCAGCACATCGCAGGAAAATAGGCCATTTGGGGCTTCGTTTCGCCTTATTTATAAAAAAGCGAAAAAAACACACTTCGCGGCTGAAAAAGGACGCGCGATAAAGAGCGAAAAATATCGCAGCGAAAACTACGCTCTGAAACTCATTGCGAAAACCATTCGAAACCAGAAAAGCCCAATAGAAAATGATGTCAAGTTAAAAATGGCCACCTCACATTTACCAAGAAGTCCCATGTCTTATTTAGTCAATCTTCTTAGAATTTTTTAATTGAATACAATTTTCTGCACTGCACATTGCCCTTTTCTATGCGCGTTCGCTTTTCCAAGGATTACATTCTAATGCGCGGTTGCCTTTCTAATGTGCGTTCGCTTTTCCAAGGCATATTACATTCTAATGCGCGTTGCCTTTTAATGTGCGTTCGCTTTTCCAAGGCATATTACATCTAATGCGCGTTCGCCTTTCTAATGTGTGTTCGCTTTTCCAAGGCATATTACATTCTAATGCGCGGTCGCCCTTTAATGGCGTTGCTTTTCAAGGCATAATTACCCATTAGAATGCCTTTTCGCTCAAACAATGACTTTTCACCACCTCAGGGTCGCGATATCTTTCGCTCTTTTAGCGAAAAACCCTTTCGCTCTTTTATAAATGCGTTATGCCTTTTCGCTCCCTTTTCGCTAAAATTACCATTGCGAAGTAAGGCGAAAAGGGTTTAGCGATAGCTCGGGGAAACAGTTTCGCCATTCGTTAACGCACCTTTATAAATAGCGTTAACTGTCTTTTGGCGAAAAGCGAATGCGAAAACATTTAGCTACTTTCGCTCTTTATAAATATGCCCCATAGTCTTTCCGGGTTTATATTTTTAAAACCTTCCAGGAGCAAATTGTAATGTGTTACAGACCTCAAGGGAAATGTCTGGTTCCCTCTGTTATAGAAGCTGTTGTTCTGTGTGTGCAGCTCTCTGAGTTGTGTAGCCGTACATTACGTTGTTATTGTGTCACTGAAGTGGACTCTGTGTCTGTGTTGTTGAAGTCGGGCAGCACACAGAGCCCAGGCTCTTCATCTGACTTACTGAATTGGGGAATCACACTCTGCAAGTGACGTGCAGGCTTTTTATTGTTCAAATGGGACTTCATGGGCATCGGCCCTTTCAAAGGGTGTTGCCGTTATGTGGATGCATACAGGGATGTGGCTGTGAGGTGACCACATAGATACATACATACATACATACATACATACATACATACATACATACATACATACAAGATTTCTGCTTTATATAGTAGTTGTGGCTAAATTCAAAAATTATACTGATACAGTCTATTTTTCTGGGTAATATACATTAAACATATTTTATGTTAATATATGAATATTCTCCAGTTATTAATATCAATTTCAGACATGTTTCAGGAATGTGAAAAGGGATAGCACACACATTGAAGGGTTGTATTAGTATTTTAGTGGGCTTGCTGGTTGTTGCTACAGTTCACAGAAGTGATTATCATATCCCATGTGTTAAGTTAGAAGAAATCATTTTAGTTTTACCATCTGAAAACTAAATCTTAGTTTGCTATGAAACATTAATCCATTCAAAAGTCGAATTGCCAGATTTTTGTCAGTTTCTGTAAATATACTTACTTTGAAACATGACATTTGATTGCAGATTAAGAATATTTGACCCAATGATTGGCCTTTCTAAATTTGTTTCTGTATAATGGATGGAATACACACATTTGGTTCTCAAACCAAAGAGGAAAGTCTGGACTTTGAAATATTTAGTCTCCTGGCATCCACATACTAATGGGATACTGTGACATTTAAAGACCTTGGGAGAAATGGAAAAAGATGTCCAGAAATAGCCCAATTTGTACATGGTATTAAATAGAATTTAATAGAAATTAAAGGGCATGTCCACCCCCAAAACTATAATCCCCCCCAGTAATGGCCCAACCATGTAGTGTAGTGTAATCCTACCTCACATCCCAGCTCCATAGGGTTTCCTGTAGACCCCCCTAAAGTCCAAAAACTGTCCACCAGGGGCTAGCAGGGCTCTGCCTGACCTTGCCTCCGGTAGATATTTGTATGCGTACTGCAGCCTTCCCCCCCTCCCTCCCTCTCCTCCCTCTCCCTTCCGTTCTACTATCCCTCCCCTAGCGTAAAACCCCTTAATATGCTGCCCCCCATGTCTGCAGCCCCAACAGGCATGGTTTGTATTTTCCAAAAGCTCCCCAAACTCTTACTTACCTCTCCTCTTTCCTCTGCTGCACTGAATGACCGGCAGCCGCGTCCGTGATTGGCTGCTGCTCAGCCAATCACAGACGCGACTGCCGGTCCCGCCCCTCTGCTTGCATTCTCGCAAGCAGAGGGCCGGCAGTGCAGCGGAGGAACGAGGTGAGGTAAGTAAGAGTTTGGGGAGCTTTTGGAAAATACAAACCATGCGGTTGGGGCTACCAGACATGGGGGAACATCATATCAAAAACAATTTTTAAGGGTGGGGGGACATTGCCCTTTAATGTTTCCCAGGGAGGTACTGTATGGGACATTACTCCTACCTCAGGATGGGAGAGCTGTCAAAGAGATGCTCATTCTGCAGCTGATAGCTTTTTTGTTTGTCCTCTGACAAGGAGGTAGTTGAGACTAGAGTGAGTTTTTGTTGGCCACTATTAATGCCCTTTAAAGACTTCCTCGCTAAACCCTTACTAAATCGCATGGTATATTGTATTAAGATAAAATCCATTTTAGAGGCATTTTTGTGCAAATTTCATTACTTCTGCAAGAATATAAATAGATAACTTTTTAAAGCAATTCCTAGTTACAATATTTGCAGAACTTTTCCTAGCGACGTTAATCTGTAAGTTTATACTTTTTTCCTCTTTAAACAAACTGTCAAGATGCTACACCAGAAACAAAGGAAAACGCATCCTGCTGTGTTCTGATGGATAACTTCCCCTTTGGGCAATTTCGACCTCCCCCGGTACCTGTCTTATAGAAAAGCTATGTTTCATAAGTGTCATTGGCACTTGTCCGCGCTGTCTTCAGCATCTGTCAATAAAATAAAAAAGGAAAATCTCAAATTAGAAAAACAAGAAAATGGGAAAGCTGTACAAGTGTATTATTTTTGATGACACCTCCTTAGGGTGCCTGTACATGACAATTCTTTTCATGCACTTTCTGTGTGTTTTTCAAGCACTGATGGCAAATTGACAACAGGACCATGTTATTTTATAAACCATTCTAGAGGGACATTTTGACTGATTCAATGTCATGACAGCATCTTATTTGCCAAAATTAATAAAAAATATACATGTTTTGGGATTGCCTTTCATATCTTAACATTCTAATTTAGAGAAAAGGCATTTAGAGCCTTTTAGTCAGAGGGAATGAACAGGGCCTTTAGGAATCATAAAAAAAACTATTACAAGCATTGTAAGAAAGCAATTAAGCTAGCTACTGTAAAATGAATAATTTAGTTAGGATAGCTGAACAAAGCATCACTATCACTAAATAAGTTTTTAAGTACAATATAGTAATAGTAAGAAGGTGAAACCTGAAAGTGTGTCTCCATTAATTATCGGGGATAAGTTAGTTATGGAGAATGGTGATAAAGAAAATGTCTTGAATGTTTTTCCCCCTCTGTATACACTATAGAAGAACCCAGTACTGATAGCTTAGAGCATAGTAACAATAATGGTGTTAAAGATGTAAGTGCACTTTGCTTAACCGAGGATATGGTGCAAAATCAACTAAATAAGGTTAATATTAATAAATCTCCTGGACCGCATAATATACATCCTCAGGACAGATCCTTAAGGAGCTGAGTTCAGTTTTATCTAGGCCATTGTTTCTTATTTTTGCGGATTCCCTCATGCCTGGAAGTGTGCCTCTGGATTGGAAAAAAGCTGATGTAGTTCCAATATTCAAAAAGGGTAGTCGTTCACAGCCGGGTAATTACAGGCCTGTAAGTTTAACTACAGTGGTGGTGGAAGATACTGGAAAGTTTGATACAGGAAAATATTCTAGAGTATTTTTCAAGGACTGACCTTATAAGAAATAATCAACACAGATTTAGGAGGAATAGATCTTGTCAAACTAACTTGGCTTTTATGAGGAAGTGAGTAGGAATTTAGACTCTGGCATAGCAGTAGATGTTGTATATTTGGATTTAGCTAAAGCTTTTGATACAGTCCCCCATAGGCGACTAATGTATAAGCTAAGGTTTGTTGGGCTGGTTTGGCACATTTGTAGAATGGTTTGGTTTGGTTAATGGATAGGATCCAGAGAGTAGTTATTAACGGGGCTTTATCAATATGGACTAACAGGGAGATGCAATATCCCGTGCTAAGGGGAAAAATAAGTGCAAATCCTGTGCTAACTGATGTAATATAATCTTAGCAAGTTTTTTTTTACTCATTTTGCATCACTTGCACCCTTTCCAAGGACTTTTGGCAATAGCTTAGTGCAAGTGATGCAATAAATTTAGAGATGATAATTGCTCACTTTTTTGCACCAAAATTAAAGCCTTTTCAATTGTGGCTTTAAAGCCATGCAAAAGGTTGCAACTTACTTCTCGCATTCACACAATGCAATAACAGTAGCAAAGTGGTTACTACATCACGGTAACAAGTGCAGGTCAGTTGCGATAGGGAAATTTATGGCATCTCCCCCTAAGGGTCTAAGTGGGGTGCCACAGGGTTCTGTGTTGGGGCCACTTAATGATTAATGATTAATGAAAGTAGGTATTGTCAGCAAGGTTTCTGTGTTTGCTGATGACTCAAAACTTTGTCGAACATTAAAAATGGGGGGGGGGGGCATTCGTTGCAGGTGGATCTAGATAATCAAATTGGGCTGCTAAGTGGCAGATGAGATTCAATGTTGATAAATGTAAATTGATGCATTTTGGACTTGAGCTACCTATACTATAAATGGCTCTGTGTTAAGTAAATCCCTGTTGGAAAGGGATCTTGGAGTTTTGGTGGATAACAAACTTAAAGGTAGCAAGCAGTGCCAGGCAGCAACAGAGAGGTATGGATTCAAGGGAGAAAAATGTTATTAACCCTCTTTACAAAGCATTGGTAAGGCCTCATTTGAAATATGCAGTGGAATTTTGGAATCCTGTGTACAAAAAGGACATCTTGGCAATGGAAAGGGTTCAGAGAAGGGCAACTAAATTAATAAGGGGATTGGGGGAGCTTGAATATGAAGACAATTATGTACACTAGAGAAAAGGCGCTTGAGTGGGGATATGATTATTGTGTATAAATACATTAAAGGGGAACTGTGGTCTCCAAACAAGTTGAGTTTAAAATGAAAGGTCAATTTCCTACATTTAAAATGAGCCATCAGTCTCTCTACATGCTCCACAGCCCAAGATATAAAGAAATTACTGACCAGAAAGTTAATGGGTGGGAGGCTGACATATTACATTCCTAAGGCTGCTCCTTCACCTCGCCACTGGCGAGCACAGCCTCAGACTTCAGTGACAGGACAGGAGACAGGAAGTACCTCCCCCTCCCTGCTGTGTGAAGATTCCCTTTTACCATAACAGTAGTGAAGAGGGTCTGTGATGTGACTGCCTGAAAAGGCTGTTTTCACACAGTTTTCTGTAGGGGTGGGGGTCTGAGTGTCCCACGGCACCGGGGAGTGGGCGGGGCCACATGGGACTGCAAGTGAAGGGGCTAAGGGGGGCCTGCAAATGGAGGGGCCATGGGGTCCATGAGTGGGAGGGACCAGGGGGGCTTGCAAGAGGAGAGGGCTGCAAGAGGAGGAGGAGACACAGGACAGATTGACTGTCATCCACTGACATGGTTTCAGAGCTGGAAGCAGGAAGTGCAGGGGCCTGGTGATGCTGCTGCCATATTACACACAAAAATGTAAATATCTTCAAAACTTTTGCAAAATAAACAATGAAAATAAATTGCAAAAATTCTCAGGAGAGCAATTCCTATCAATTTATCTAAAGCCATTTTTGGACCACAGTTCCCCTTTAACGGGCCATAAAATAAACTATCTGGGGCACTCAAAAGAACATGTCAGAGGACATGCGGACATCCCTTAAGTCTTGAAGAAAAGAGATTTAGTGTCCGAGTTCAGAAAGGTTTTTTTCTCTGTGAGAATGGTAAAACTATGGAACTGTCTTCCATTGAAAGTTGTGTTGGCAGGTTCATTGGATAGTTTCAAAACAAAGCTGAATGAGTTTCTGAAAACAAGGAATGTTGCATGTTATTGGTATTGATACATATAATAGAGTTGATCCAGGAATATATACGATTGCCACTTGGAGTCAGGAAGGAATTTGTTCCCCTTCATAATTCCGGTGTTTTTTTTGCCTGTGTAAAATCAACTGTGGATCAACAGTTAGACAGGAAGTGTGGGAATTGCTAAGTGGGTTGAACTGGATGGACGTATGTCTTTATTCAACTTAAAATACTATACTATACTATACTAATTTATGTAATTGACAGAAAGCAGGAGCACTGCTAGTGGGAATGGTGGTGTGAGCAGATTTCCTCCAGTGCCGCTCCCCTCACAATAGATGTCAATGCAACGTGGTCCTACTACATGAATTTTCAACCTTCTTCATGGGATTGACGGCCCAGTCAGTATGGTGTGACACAGTGGCTAGCAATGATGACTTGCAGCAAAAAGTCGCTATATTGCCTACATCCGCAATGGGTGTGTATGTTCTTGGTTATTTTTCTCTAGATACTTTCCTAACAATCAAAAAGACATAAAGATAGGTAGTGTGGTAAGTTTCTTGTACTTACTTGATTGCAAGCTCTTTGGGGCATGTCTTAATGTGTATGGATAAACACTGCATTAAATGCTTGAAGGATTCAACTTCAGGAAATGTTTAAAGGCTGGTACAAATGTGCGATTTTGCATGCAACCAGCGACGATGAGCGGCTGACCAATTGGCCGTACAGTACGATAATCGTATGATCTATGATCCCTCTGTCAAGCATCTTTAGTTGAACCCCCATGTCTGACCACATCTCATGGGGCTCCTTCTGCTTGATGGGGCTGCTTCTAATTCATTCAAGTAGAAATCATCTAAGCTTGCCATTTCATATCACCAATAGTAACATTGTCTTTCCAGGGTTTATATTTGTATATAAATGTGGTTCATATCACCAATAGTAACATAGTTACTAATAATTACCTGGCTTTGAAAAATCAGTTGATTTCATACCCTTTGCTGTTCCATGCTGTTGACATTAGTGAGCTGACAGTTCAGGTTCTAACAGCCCTTCTTCTTCCCAGAATGCACCACATCCTTGGAATGTTCCTAACAGTAATTTCTACTGATTGGCTGTTAGATGGGTCAAAGATGCTCAGATCTCTACTGAGCAACTGAATCAACCCAGGCGCTGGGTCAGGTTTGCAGCAAAACAGGAAGTCAGTATTTCAGTTGCATTTATTTATACACAGACAAAATGCTAAATTGGCAGATTAAGGTCATTGGGATGAAAAAATACTGCTCTTTTTTCTGAAAAGCATATGTATTTGCACTGAACTTCCACTTTAAAGAGATAAACTGTGAGTCACCTATGCACTATAATACTTGAAATTACAAAAGTAGATACATATTGACTTTTTTTTCATTTATACTGAAAAAACAGGGATATTCAACTTTATTTTAAAGGTATATTTGTTGGGGTAGGAGTCAGTATTTACGTGTAATCCCACTTTCTTGACTTGGCTAACTAATGAGTTTTTCAGAAGTGTTTAGAATTTACTTTAAAACTTTTTACATTTGGGCATATTTTAGTTCTTTTTATTTTATTTCATTTATTTACATATATGTGTGTTTTTTTTACAGACCAGTGGTACCAATGGGGTTGGGTTTATACTTCTGATCTACTTATACTCTGTAAGAAAGATTGTAGATTGCAGATTTATGAAAGATGACAGTCAGACTCCATTGGAATCATTCTGGCATCTTGTACAAATCAGCAATTTGTGTACCCAGATAAAATTAAAAAAAAAATGAAGTTCTGAAATGTAATTCTGTTTCTTTGGTTAATGTAAGAATAAAAGAATAATGTATAATGAAATAAGTATGTATAATAAAAGTATCAAATATCAGAGGTAGATGAAAGAAGCAACAAATTAATTCATTTACTATGGCAGGGCAGTTGGAATGATCCTAATTGTTCGTGCTAATAAACCACACATCTAAGTACCATGTGTCTGGGTCATAATTTTTGTTCAGAGATGATGCCAACAAAGTTATTGCTTTTTTGTTTTGCTGAAAAAATATTTATGGGTTCCTTTCCTCTAGCCATGCAAATAGAAATGAAGGACAACTCCAGTTTTGATGAAGCATGTCCATACTATTAATTTAGGGAAAGGGCACTGCAGATCTCAGAGAAATCCTGGGAGAATTAGATACATATTGCTTTCAATAACCAATGGATGTAAGTTATTGCAGTTAATAACTACACAATCATAAAGTGAAAGATAGTGTTGGAAAAATACATAACCCAGATGTTACAATGAGAATATTGAAATAATTCACTATCACTATCTTGTAAATAGACTGTTCAAATAGAAACCACAGACAGACAGACAATTGGACATCAAGAAATTATTATTAGATACCACTTAGAAGACACATTCAACTTCTTTGATGCATGCAAACAGAATACATAAATATTAATAATATAGGGAAATATATAGAGGAAAGTCTCTCTAAAAGGGGGGTATCTAGTTCCATCCTGTGGTTGACTTGGTCTTAGGAATGGAAATCTGTCTTTATAAAGATTTAAAGACCCCATTATTCTTTCATGCTATAACCTTTAGAGAAAATAATGAGACTTTTTGTAAAAGCCCATTATGACCTTTGCTTCTACAAAGCGGAAATAGGTTACACAATATTCTGTTCTGCATGAAAAAATGTATAATGGAAAACACTTCATCCGTTTTTCATGTGTGGTCACCCCAAGTGCATTTCTTCCATGGCTAAACAAAGTGATTTACATTTATCAATGGCTTCTAGAGACGGCTGAAAGTATTTTTGCTTTCAAAAAGCAGCAACCAGATTAATGAATAGCTGAGACTGAGAAGTAAACTGACTTACAGTTTGGAAATGTCAGAAAGGATGTTTTGTTGGGATGTAGCCAAGAACACAGAGTCTGCATACTCTATCCTAAGAGTTAGGGAAGCTTTGTTTAATGGGAAACAGATTACATCTCTCCCTGCAAAGGAAGTTCTGTGGTTAAAGGTTTCAGCTTTCACATTCCTATAGAGCTGTTCATGAACCAGAAAAATACCCTTTCACCACTATCGCATTTATTTAGCGTATTTCCAGTATTACCTGTTGAGTCCTTTATGGCATATGGACAAAAACACAAACTGTAGATAGGGCTTCCCTGATATTGTTGCAAGCAGATAGAGTATGTTAATTTTTAAGTTATTTTAATACAGCTGTGTCCACCTTTATTCAACCTACTCGTCAAACTTTTTAGAGGAAATACTCATTCTAAAACTCTTTTAGACCACACTGACAATAACTAAATACATGTTTGGATGAAAATGAAGCGGTAAAGTTGTTACAGCAGAGATTTAGACTACACTGAGAATGAAGCAGGGAAGTTGATCACAGCAGAGATCCTCCTGGAACCATCTGATGACATGAAATATTGTAGATGTTTTCATTAGCATGTAGCAACATGTAACATACAGCCAAAGATAATCCTTGGTCCTTCTGACCATAGGGTAATGTTAGATGACTTAAATTACTGGGGTAGGGATATCAAACTTGTGCCCCGATTATGCTGGGGTTGCTAGGAGTTGTAGTTTTTGAATATCTGGGGAGTTGCAAGTTGGACATCCCTGGACTAAGGAGTAAAGATGATCGAATTTCATAAAGTTCAGCTCGTTTTTGAACTTTAAAACTTTAGTAAAAGTTCTAAAGTTTGAATTCGGACCCATTAAAGTCAATGGGGGAGTGATAGTTCGAAAAGTCTGGATGATTTACAGCTAAACGAACAATGGTAACTTACTGTAAATGGCTGTGTCAACTGGGAAATGGTCTGGGGAAAATGTCATCAAAACTTTTTTAAACACGAGCGGGCAATTTTCGGGTTCTGACCAAGCTACATTCCGGGGTTATGGCCAATTCGAGGGTTACCGAAAATAGAGCCATATATTCGAGGGTTACCGAAATCGAACGATACTTTCAAGGATTACCAAAAACAAACGATACTTTCGAGGGTTAGCAAACGATACATTCTAGGATTAGCGAAAATGATCCATACATTTGAGGGTTACCGAAAACGAACAATACATTCGAGGGTTAGCGAACGATACATCTTAGGGTTAGCGAACGGCCCATAAATTCGATAATTATTGCATTATTATTGATAATTATCAAAAATACAGCCACGAGTCTGGAAAGTCTGAGAAATCCGGGTCTGGGATAGTTTGAGAAGTCTGAATCTGTTCGGACTTGTTAAGTTTGACTCAAACTCAAGTTCAAGTTCTAGTCCATCTCGACTAGGGAGAGGACTGTTTTGTGGTGAAAGGTGTTTATCACCTTAAAACCATTTTTAAAAAAAAGTATCCAGAAGCACAGAATTGCCATCTGGGCACATTAGTAGTTGAGTGAGATTAAATCTATTGTCATCTAATATTTGTATGAATAAATAAAGAATAATTAACCCCAAAAAGAAGGACTTAATTATTGATACTATTTTTTAAAATAATAGGATACCCACAGCCCATTCACAAATGAAAACTTAGAATATAACTTAGATTTAGATACAAAAGCGTCAGTAAAATATGGCAAAATAATAAAAGTCAGAAGGAGTGAGACATTTGTGTAAATGAGAAAAATTAGATATTTGTGAGCCCTTGATCTACTATTTTTGGTGGTGGCCAACTCCTCAGTACATCATTGCCACACAGCTGAATACAGTAGTACCCAGGATGAGGACCTAAATTTCTCACCCTTGAATTCTTCTTAGAAATGTGTTACGGCACTTACCCAAACTTTCCTTTCGCTGGTCCTTTCCACCTCCTTCTGTCCGACAGCAATGAGGTCGATGAGCAGACGCTCTCTGTAAGAAGAGGGTTTTCCTATTGGCCACATTGCAAGACGGGAGAGGGCTGGGACAGCAAAGGAACATTTGGGTAAATAACGCTGCAATTCCAAGAAGAACTCAAGGGACATGACCTGGCATTTTAGGTCCTCTCCCTGGGTACTATACATGGCAGAAAAAAGAGAACCGATCTCCTGGGGAAAGTATTAAAACCATTGTTGCAAATGTCTCCATATTTTCTCACTGTGCAATTATTTCTTTGTGCAAATTTTTTTAAATATGCGCTTATTTTATATATATAAAATATATATTTTATATATATTTATATATATGAGCTCGTCCGCACTCCGTTCCTATGCAAATGCCTGGGTGCTACCGTATAGGTGTGCACATAGAGGGAAAAACCGGAGCACTCCTGGGTCTTCCAGTAGGATTTATTAGTGAACAAATGTAGGCAGACAACCTACGTGTTTCAGCCCATGTCCAAAGGGCTGTCCTCATGGGCTGGACATGGGCTAGAACGCGTAGGTTGTCTGCCTGTATTAAAATAACTCCTGGGAAGACCCAGGAGTGCTCCGCTTTTATACTAACAAGAAATTAAGGGGCATATTTATAAAGGGACGAAAATAGCGCCAAAATATTACCGCCGCACATCGCGGGCGGGAAAATAGCGCTATCGCCATATTTATAACGGCGAGCTCCATCGCCACGATATGTATCGTGGCCGTGATGTCCGGTGGCAATTTTAAGTCCCTTCGCGGCGATACTGCACTTAGCGCAATGTGAGCTGCGGTTGGTCGCAACCACCTGCTGCGGTCCCTTCTCAGCAGCCCCTCCTAGCCTCCTGTTCCATATGTTCGCCACGAGTGGGGATGGGGTTGGGAGGGGCTGCTGGGTAGGCGAGGGCGGGGTGGTCGCCACCGCTACGGGGGGCGAGGGCCGGGTGGGCGTATGCAGTGGCGACTACCCACAGCAAGGTGGGCGGGCCTCCCGGGGTGGGTGCAACCACCTGCCGAGATACAGGGGGATCTCAACCATTTTCGCCACCTTCAAGGTGGTGAAGTAAAATGGCAGAGATTAGCGATGCGTAACAGTTACTGCCGCTTTATAAATAGAAGCGGCGGTAACTGTTCCGATAGACGCGAAAAGTTAAGGAATTGTTAACTTTTCACGGCCGTTTTTCGCCCATTAATAAATCGCATAAAATGCGATTTTAGCGAAAGTGGTGGGAATAACGGCCGAGAAAAGTTTATAAATATGCCCCTAAATGTATCTGTTGTATTCAATTAGATCAACCGGACTTGAAGTTTAGTTCTTGAAGACGTTTCGCTAGTCATCCGACTGGCTTTCTCAATTCAGAATGACTTGTACAAGAATCTGTGGCACTTATGTACCCTGGAAATTCCCAATTAGCATATCACAGCCAGGTGTTAAAGGGCGTGATTAGATAGTGGCTAAGAGGTGTTATAGGAACGCCCAGAGTAAGGTGTCAAAACAGCATTGTACATGGCAGACAGATGGTGTCGAACCACCCCACCTCTATTTAGGCTTGGTTTCTTTATTTTCACAAATGGCCTCCTTAACACCTCTCTTGAACCAGTCACGTTCCTTTGCCAATATGTTAACATTACAATCTTCAAAGGTATGTCCTTTATCCTTAAGATGCAGGTACACGGCTGAGTCCTGACCCGAGGAATTGGCTCTTCTGTGCTGGGCCATACGTTGATGCAGTTGTTGTTTGGTCTCCCCCACATACAAATCAAAGCATTCTTCACTGCACTGCACTGCATATATGATGTTGCTTTTCTTGTGTTTCGGTATTGGGTCTTTCGGATGTACCAATTGCTGCCTCAGCGTGTTGCTCGGCTTAAAGCAGACAGGGATACAGTGTTTTTTGAAAACTCTTCTTAGTTTCTCAGAGACCCCTGCTACATATGGGATGACCATGTTCTTTCTCCTGTCTTGCTTTTCCCCTTCACTGTTGGTATTCGTGTTCTTTTCTTTCCTTCTGCTTCTTTTGACAAAGGCCCAGTCTGGATATCCACAAGCTTTAAGGGCTCCTCTGAGATGTTTCATTTCTTTGGCCTTCGCCTCTGTGCTAGTGGGGATGTTCTCAGCTCTGTGTTGCAGGGTTCTGATGACCCCCAGGTTGTGATCTAAAGGGTGGTGGGAGTCAAACATCAAATACTGATCTGTGTGTGTTGGTTTTCTGTAAACCTCTACTTCCAGTTTACCATTGCTGTTTTGACACCTTACTCTGGGCGTTCCTATAACACCTCTTAGCCACTATCTAATCACGCCCTTTAACACCTGGCTGTGATATGCTAATTGGGAATTTCCAGGGTACATAAGTGCCACAGATTCTTGTACAAGTCATTCTGAATTGAGAAAGCCAGTCGGATGACTAGCGAAACGTCTTCAAGAACTAAACTTTCCGTTGATCAATTGAATACAACATATACCATGACCTGGATGAATGAGAACCTTCACAAGCATGCCCCTAAATGTCACAAAGAAGTGCAATTACTTCTTTGGGCAAAAATTGTATATATATATTATATATTATATATATATAATATAATATATATATATATATATGTATTTTAGTACACAGTGGTGTGTCTCTTATGCATTGTCCATTCTTTCTGTTACATGTGTCATTCGGCACTACATTACGTTGTGATACTTTGTTGCCCTTAATTTGGATGAGTTAAGGCTCGCTTTCCTAGGATGACGTCAGACTGACACACCCCTTTCTCTCATTGGCCCTCGGACTACACACCTCTTTGTTCCAATTGGCCACAGTCACTATTACACTTTTGACTCACATCTTTGCATGCTCACGGATTGGATGTTACAGGTATTTAAACTATTATTACACGATCCTCAGATGTTCTGAAGACGGCCCCATTGCCGGGGCGGAAACATGTCAACCACTCCAAATAAACACTGATGCTGTTTGAGAAGCCCTGTGAGTGCCTCCGTTTTTCTCGAGTTTGTATTAGTTTGGATTAGTGCACCCAGGCTGCCGATTATATGAAGTGCCCGCTACCACCAAGTTCTACATGTATATATATATATATATATATATATATATGTAAAATACTAACAAGAAATGAAGTGGCACAAAAGAGGTTATAATGATTTTTTTTTTAAGTTATTGTATTTATCTATTTAAATTTGCAGTTCCTTATGGTTTTACAGTCGATTCTGTACTTTGGTTTTATGAATAAACAAAGTTAGTAGTTTTATTAATCATTTCTTGAAATAGTTAGAATTTTTATATCTGACAAGGTTCACAAAGTCTTCATATCAAGGGTTTGATGCTAAAAGCTTAAAAAAAAGGATTCATATGTGAAATTGTATAATCCACATGGTACAAAGCCATGACACTAGATGCTTTAATTGGATACATATACATTTTGTTAAAACTCCATTCTAGAAACTTTGTTAATGGAGAACTAAAGCTAAAAAAGAAGAGCTTGAATGGGTTCTAAAATTACCAACTAGCACATACTAACTAGCAATAGACATTGCAGGTTTATTGTATTTCCTGATTTCCTCTGAAATGAATAACAACAGTTTTCCTGACTGCTCATTCTTGATTACAGAGGGATCCAGCTCTGGTGGTAATAAGGGGGACTATATATGTTCTGTGAAAGACTCACAGATAGAAATTTGCAGCATTTCACCAAAATTCGGACCTGAGATAGACAATTGTCTGTCAGGAATTCAAGAATTCATATTGCTATTAATATTTTAGTTTTGGTTCTGCTTGAAGAACTACAGCTTTCAAACAAATGTAATTTTTTCACAATCTTTATTCTTATTTTTTTTCACGATCTTTATTCTTATTTTTTGTAAACTAACATGAAATTAAATTTATACTATGGAAATAATTAATCGTGAAAAAACTGATGAAAGGGTACAAACTTGTTTCATATGTTCCAATACCAATCATATTAGTTCCAAACAGCAAATATATGGGGGTGTCACCGTCTGCAACTTAAATACAAATAAACTGGCTGTGACAGAGTATGGCCAGAATAATAATTTATGTATCACATATGCTGGTTCAAGCTTGGTTGTCTTGTATAATAATCCTCAATGGTTTATAAGGCAAGATTAGAAAGGTAATGACAGATTGAGGGATAAAGTGATCAAATAGAAAACAGATTGTAAAAAGCCCACCAGAAACAAAATTGCCTTTAGGTTTCCACTTTGCCTTTTGATAACTAAATGAGAAAAATTTTTATACACCAAATTGCAACTCTAGTGGTAGCCGTGCGCAGCCTGCATGAGTTTGCTGTACCACCAGTAAGCTAAGCTGCAAGAGAAATATAGTACAGTAAAGTATAGTATTTGAGGTTGAATAAAGACATACGTCCATCCAGTTCAACCCACTCGGCAATACCCACACTTCATGTCTGTTGATCCAGAGAAAGGCATAAGAAACCCACCAGAATTATAAAGGGGAAAAAATTACTTTCTGACTCTAAGTGGCAATTGGAAATATCCCTGGATCAACACTACTTTATATATTAATACCAGTAACCTGCAACATTCCTTGCTTTTAGAAACTCCTGCAGCTTTCTTTTGAAACTGACCAATGAACCTGCCAACACAAGGTCCAATGGAAGACAGTTCCATAGTTTTACTGTTCTCACAGTGAAAAATCCCTTTCCAAACTTGAAGACTAAATTTCTTTTCTTCAAGTCTTAAGGGATGGGATGTCCATGTGTCCTCTGACATGTTCTTTAGGTAAACAATGCCCCAGATAGTTTAATGTATGGCCCATTAATGTATTTATACACAGTAATCATATCCTAACGTAAGCGCCTTTTCCCTAGTATACATAATTGTAAATTATGCAATCTGTCTTCATACTCAAGCTCCCCCATTCCCTTTATTATTTTAGTTGCCCTTCTCTGAACCCTTTCCATTTCCAAGGTGTCCTTTTGTATACAGGAATCCAAAATTGCACTGCACACCGTATATACTCGAATATAAACCATTCTGACTATAAACAAAGGTACTCACTTTTAACTGATAAACTAGGAAAATTGCTTGACCCGAGTATAAACGAGGGTTCACTTTCTCCCATAGGCAGCCCCATAGTTTCACAGACAGTCCTATAGAAAGTAAAATACATAGTCCCATACACAGCCCCATAGAAAGTCCCATACAAAGCCCCACAGAAAGTCCCACACACAGCCCTATAGAAAGTCCAATACGCAGCCCCATACACAGATGTGCTCTGCACACCTTTCTGCACAGCCTGAACACTTAAAGATTGTTTTTGTTTGCATCCAAAACAACACAGACCCAAGTATAAACCGAGGGGAGACTTTCAGGATGATTTAAAAAGGTAAAATATCTCGGTTTATACTCAAGTTTATATGGTACTCCAAATGAGCCCTTACCAATGCTTTGCAAAGAGGGTTAATAACATTTATCTCCCTTGAATCCATACCTCTCTTTATACAAGACAATACCATGCTGACTCCAGCTGTTGCTGCCTGGCACTGCTTGCTACCTTTAAGTTTGTTATCCACCAAAACTCCAAGATCCTTTTCCAACAGGGATTCACTTAACACAGAGCCACTTATAGTATAAGTAACACAAGGATTTTTAAGTCCAAAATGCATCACCTTACATTTATCAACATTAAATCTTATCTGTCACTTAGCAGCCCAATGTGACAATCTATCTAGATCCCCCTGCAACGTTTTGTGTCATCAGCAAACACAGAAACCTTGCTGACAATACCCCCAATAAACAGATTAAATAGAAGTGGCCCCAACACAAAATCCTGTGGCACCCCACTTAGAACCTTAGTCCATATTGATAAAGCCCCGTTAACAACTACCATCTGCATCCTATCCATTAACCAACTTTTAATCCATGTACAAATGTGCCAACCCAGCCCAACAGACCTTAGCTTATACATTAATTACCTATAGGGGACTTTATCAAAAGCTTTAGCAAAATCCAAGTATACTACATCTATTGCTATGCCAGAGTCAAAATTCCTAATTAATTCCTCATAAAAGCTAAGACAAGATCTATTCCTCCTAAATCCGTGTTTATTATTTCTTAGAAGGTCAGTCCTTGAAACATACTCTAGAATATGTTCCCGTATCAAACTTTCCAGTATCTCCCCCACCACTGAAGTTAAACTTACAGGCCTGTAATTACCCGCAAAACTTCCTTGTAATAATCAACACGCTATAGCGTAGTCGGCAAAATGTTATATATACAGAAGTTTTTGTTTTAACAAAGATTTCTTATACTAAGATGGATATCCTAGTTAATGTTATAGAATTCAGTTACATTTCAGCCAGATATACTGTCTGTACTGTTAATTAAATCTAACTGGTTGGATTGTTAATGCATCTAATAATGTCAGACATGGATGCATATTCTGTTGAGCGTTCATGTATTGGCTAGCTTTAGAAGAAAAAGATAAAATGATTTAAGCATCAGAGAAAATGTCTATTTCAAGTAATGTCAAATAATGTGAATGATGTATTTATGCTTCTATAAACCTTCAATGCTCAAAAAAATTGGTCGGAAATGATTACAGTCCAGAATCACATCAAAGGCTGTTTACTGCCTAGGGGCACAAGATTAAACAAAGTTTCACCATTCAAAATAAATGAGATTCTGTTACCAAGTGCCATGAGATATTGTAGAATGCACATAGAAACATAAGCTCTTACCGTAATCGAATCATAAACAGGAAGTGCAAAAAAAATGAATTAGAACATTGCGTGCAAAAAAATAATTATTTGTTGGTAGAGGCAAATCCTAGGAAAATATGAAGTATAATTCTTCCATTAAAATGGATATGCAGGTCTATTCAATTACTGAGACATTTTCTTTCTACAGCAAATAAAAATCTTTCGCAAATCAGTAGATCAGGCTATAACCCTTGTCTACTTTAAAGTGGATTGATCTGATTTTCACAGTACTATGTTTCTGAAAACCATGGATCAATTGCAAACACTCCGCACTGTATTCACTGATTTAACATTTGGCATAAGCAATCAGCATGATCGCTAGAAGTTAAAATGACTATTGTTAAAGTTGACAGCAATTATAACTGTGCTTTAGTGGTATATTCCTTTAAGATTGACAACAGATAATTAAGCCTGGGTTGACTTTTATTTTTGTGAAAAGTGAATGTTGTTCAGTGATCTGCAGGAGACTTTTTAAGACCTTGCCACTGACAAAAAAATGGCCACTGACAAAAAAATATTTTTTACATTATGGATCATTTTTAGTACTGTGGAAAAAATGTTACTTTAAGTGGAATTAAGCCACCATTTAAATAATGCAAGCTATTATTCCTCCTTTAAACACGCCCATTTAAAACCCCAAATCAAAAAAGCCTCCCTTGACCCTAATTGACTTGGTAACTACCGCACGGTCACTTTTCTACCGATAGCCTCCAAGCTACTGGAACGTCTTGTCTTTTCCCGTATTGCTAATTATCTTAATTTTCATAACTTACTGGACCCCTTGTTATCAGGGTTTCATCCTGGGCACTCCACGGAGATGGCCCTGTGCAAAATTGTGAATGACCTTCAGGCTGCCAAAGCCAAAGGCCACTTTTTTATTCTCATCCTTCTTGACCTCTCCTCTGCTTTCAACACAGTTGATCATTCCCTCCTTATGCAAATTCTTCACTCCTTGGGCATCCGGAATGAAGAGGCATCCTGGCTACGTTCCTACTAGGGATGGACTAGAACTCGAGTTTGAGCCTAACTTTATGAGTTCGGTCAAACTCAAACTATTCAGACTAGTATGGGTTCGAACTAGTTTGATTTTCCGGACTCTCTGGACTATTTTCAAAAATCTTCGAACAATCGAGAATTGTCGAATGTACGAGGATTTTCGAAAATCCCTGAACGGCAGGAGATTCCTGAAATGGCCGCTTGCTGATTGCCGAACGGCTGACAATACCGCAGCCGGACTACCGGGGTCCCGCAGCTCGAACCGGGACCTCCCTCCCCGGCACTTATAAGTGCCCTTGTGGTCCTAACAAGGGCCATTTGAGGATTAAGGGGCCCCGCAGCTCAAACCGGGACCCCCCTCCCCGGCCGATGACTTCTGAGCACCGCAGAGGATTGCACCCTCTGCGGAGCTCAGAAGTCATCGCAGTAGATGGCAAAAGAAAGAAGCGACTAGCAACATCGGCTCCGCTGATCAACTGTTAGGAAGGGTTTAAATTTTTTTTTAAATAGGTTGGACTTGATGGACATATGTCTTTATTCAACCTCAATTACTATGTTACTATGTATTTATAAGCTGGTTCTGAGCTAAAGTTAAAATATTAAGAAATAGGTTAGCAATCTAGTACGTGGTAGCTACCTTAATCTTTTCAACGTTTACATTTTTTATAAGAAATCCAAGTGATCAATGGGACTGTGGGAGCACAGTCAGAAACAGTAAGCTGCCCCTAAAGCTAGGCACAGACCATACAATTTTTTGTCCCAGACAACCGTTTGCCACTAGTGAGCAGTCAGCATGAATCACCAATGGTCATGTGGCTACAGTTTGCCACGAATATGAGATAGGAGACCGCATGATGAGCCAGACGAATGGATGACCTACATTAGTTGCAGTCACCCACAAAAACACTGAAGATTTTTCAGGCCACAGGTCTCTTGTGGAGAACAGCACTACGAAACGAAGCACCAGAACTACTAAAGGAAACCCATTATAATGATTACATTGATTTCTTTTCTTACTTGTTGTCTTACTTGTTAATCAAGGACATAGAAAATCTGCAAGAAGAGTTATCACAATTCGGGCTGCAGAGGACAAGCAGAAACTTATTAAATTGTCTCCACCCATAATACCAGCCTTTATAATTCTAAACAAATGCTCACTTGCAAAGAGTATATTGGTTATTAAATGTATCCACATTTACAGATATACTTTAATAACTTTTTTGCTTTTGTGGGGGCATATATAATTTGATTTATTGCTGGTTAGCATGAATTTGACCCTTAGCTTGACATGGCTGCGCAAGTATCGCAAGTGGTACTTGTTCAGCCTCTGAAAGCTATTTAGCAGTGGCTGCGTGGCTCTTTGGATGCAAGTATTTAATGCCAGCATTATATTTCACGTCTGGTAAAATTTACTCCTACTCTGCACCAATAAATATATAATGTTATCGCTATATTTCACTACCAACTCTGAGCACACAGCAGTATAACATGGCAACAGGTTTATGTTTATTCTGATGTGAGAAGTAGACAAAAACTTGGGTATGACGGTCTCTTTCTCCCTCCTGTTGCTATAGTAACTTGTCATTAAGGGTGAATTTTGCTCCAGTATTTGAAATTCAGTTCAAGCAGATAAGAGGATTTCAGTCATGTTATGTTCAAAACAATCTATTTTTTACAGATCTAGCAGGGAGTTTTGAGAACAATCCAGCTATGATAAAAACAAGTGATCACCCGTTATCTACATTGCCATACCTTTCTGCTCCATTTATAGTATTTGGCAATATTGCTTTGGACCCAATGCTTTACAATACTCAACTCTGCAACCTAATGTCACACACAGGTGATTTAGCAGGATTAAAAACTGTGCACTCAAAGTAGGGAACCAAGCCAGACAGATACTGGGTGAGAATTAAAATATATTAAGAAATGGACTGTTTCATGCTGATATAAACTATATCAAATACAGCTTAAATAGAAATAAATAGCCCTAGGAGTTGTGGTTAATCAAACAGTAAGGGACAGTAATATTCATACATTGTCTGTATGTCTGTGTTTGTAACATTGCATGTTCAAATCTTATACAGTCTGTGTTCATTATACACTGTTTAATAAGACCAAATTCCTCACAACCACCCAAACCCATAAATTTCTATTTTATACCAGACCCTCCATTGACACTTAAGGTGAAGTGTGTCTGACCATTTGTTGAACCCTTGCTAATTCTTTTATTACCTACTGTGATCATTGAATGTATATTTACTGTTTTATTTACAACAACCATTGCCAGGTATGGGGCAAAAGATAACATCTGTGTAATGTCAGAAAGTCTTTGTTCTAGTATGTATAAAATGGTGTGCATTACAAGATTCAGTATCATGCCTGAGGAAGAAGCCTACGTGTTTCAAAAGCTTGCATTTTCAATCATTTTAGTTAGCCAATAAAAGGTAATACTTTATATCCAAGATGTCTTCACTTTCATCAATGGCTAACATGGTACAATTCTTTCCACACTTTGGTTCTGTCACCCATCCACTCTTTCCTGCCTATGGGCCTGAAACCCCTTTGGTCCTGCCCCAATTTAGGACTATCAACCTAACGCTCTTACCCCCCCTTGGTCCTGCCCTCCCTACTGTCCTTTTTTCTTCTGGTCTTCATCCCTCTTAATAATAACAATAATAATAATATTAATAATAAATAGTGTTACCAGTCCTTAAAGAAATAGATCATTTAAAAAAAGACCCTTCCTTGTCTAAAATTCTAATTGTAATTGAGACAGGAGAACTTGTTCTTGTTTTCCATTTCGTCTCCGAAGCTACTTACTGAACCACAATCCTGCAGCTCTGCACTGTCTCTCCTTTCAGTTCCCCTGAACAAACCTGTGAAACCTGTGATACTAGCAGTATGAGCTAAATATTTCCATGGACTTGCACCCATCTCTAAAATGTCCCACACATCTAATTGCACCGTTAAATAACCACCATTGTACAATAACCCTAACAACACAGAAACAAATGTGTTTTATAACTGTATATTTATTTATAAAGTACATTATAATGATACAGAAAATGATATCAGTACAAGCAATGATACAGTGGCCTGGTAATTACATTTCATAGCAGATGGTCCCACCAGGCCACAGCAGATAGAAGGCAGGGTGCTAACAGTTTATGGTCCAAGGCCCAATAGATGGTGTTCCAGATCCCATCCTATAGACAAGCTCTGCTACAAGTAGATGTTATTAGCTTTGCTTTAGGGCTCTTCCAGAAGGAGTAACAAGTCCCAGCGTACAGTTCCCCAGGGCACTTCCAGGTAGAAAATAATAGGTCTGTATATTATCCTTATTGCACTTGATCATCCACAGTTGAGACAATAATGGTCTTAAGTCAGGAATTTGGTGTAATTCTGTGGTTTAGGGCTTGGGAGATGGTAGTACAGGGAAATCCTCAGTCACCATCAGATGTAAGGCTCTCAGTAGGTAAGCCCTGCGTCTAGTTAGAGGATAAACAATGATGTTATAATTACAGGCAGTTCTTACAAAGTTAAACACTTGGAAACACATTGTAATATTACCATATAAGAATTGTTACAGGTGAAATTTGTTGCATAAAGGATTTTCCTGCATATTTACCACATTTTAAATGCAATTATATTGATAGTTAAAGGGCATGTCCACCCTTGAAAAAATGTTTTTATATAACAATATAACTGCTATATTTTTATTATTAGGAAGTGCCCCAAACTTTACTTACCTTCCCTCTTTCCTCCGCCACACTGCCAGGCCCTCTGCTTGCGAGAAAAAACAAGCAGAGGGGCAGGACCGGCAGTCGCGAATGTGATCGGCTGAGCGGCAGCCAATCACGGATGCGGCTGCCGGGAGTTCAGTGCAGCGGAAGAAAGAGGGAAGGTAAGTAATGTTTGGGGCACTTTCTAATAATAAAAATATAGCTGTTGGGGCTGGGGGGACAGGGGGAATGTTATATGTAAAGGATTTTATGCTACGGGGCGAGGGTTACCAAACGCTATATTCGATGGTTACTATAATTGGCAGCTACATTTTAGGTTTACCAAAACTCTAAATTCGAGAGTTACCAAACGATACATTGAAGGGTTACTGAAAATCGGCAGCTACATTTGAGGGTTACCGAAAAATAAACGCTAAATTCGAGGGTTATCGAAATTGCCAGCTACATTCGAGGGTTACCGAACGATACATTTGAGGGTTACTGAAAATGAATGCTACATTTAATGGTTACTGAAAACGAACGCTACATTCGAGGGTTTTGAAAATCGGCAGCTACTTTTGATGGTTACTGAAACCGAATGCTAAATTCAGGGTTACCAAACAATACATTCGAGGGTTACCAAAAAATGAACGCTATATTCTAGGGTTAGCAAACAACTCGTAAATTTGATAGTTAATCTGTATCAGGTTGAGAGGTAAAAAATGATTGGTCAAAATCAGTTTTTTTTTATTATAGTTACCTTCTGCCACAGGAATGGAAGGATAGGTCAGAAGGTGTGTGTACCTGTGTCTGTGTGGGGGCTGGGGATGATTATGACAATAAAACTTAAACTTTGAAATATCCACATTTGAAGATTGTACCAATTATAGTCTATGGGGAAAAATGTCCCAAAAGTCAGTGATAACACAGTAGGGCTTCCATTGATTCCTTAACTAGGCAATAGCACACTTGTTATAAATTATAACAGGACAATAAGTGAATGGTAATAACAGTTATTATATATTTTATAATTGCATCTAATGTTTATTTCATGTATAATGGCTATTATGTGATATGTGTAATATTACAGATAGATTTACATATTTTCACCATATTACAATAATAAATTAATTCCCATGTCATGCACTTGGTTTGGGAACTGTTTAATGCCCCATAAAGCCTTTTGACAGGCAATATCTTACAATACATTGCAGACCTTAATTTAGGGGTAGACTTTTTTTTACATTAGAAGCCAGTTAGACATCTTTAGGAGCCTCTTTTACTTTTGGGTAGCCAGTCCCATAGATACGTATGAATATAATACTCTAAAACCCAAGTTGCCAGCACTAAATTTCTAGTTGGATTGGCTACCTGGCTCCTTGGATTTGTCCAGCCCTTCTTTAAGGATTGGTCTATTAATTTATATGTTTGTAAACAGAGATCATTTGTACTAAGGACTAGTTAATTTATCTCCTTTTCAGGCTATGATGTCTCATGTGCTGCAATTTATCCAGTGATATAGAATGGTAAAGTACTTACTATGCCAAGATCCTCTAGGATTTTCTTCTTAATAACAGATGTTAATTCTATTTCAGGAGGTGGTGGCAGTACATCACAAACTGCAAAAAAACAGAAAAAAATGTTTGCTCTGTTTATTTGCACAGAATAAAAGTACAATATAGACCACCAGTCCCATTATACTGTACCTGAAGGTGCCTCTGTTTCTTGCAGTTCTGAGACATGCTCCATTTCTTTTTCCTGTTCCTCCTTTAAATTGATTTTTTCTGTAATTTTATCATTGACAGGAATTTCAATTTCAATTCTGACTTCTGGTACAGGGGGAAAAACACAAAAATTAACCTCTCGCCCTAGATTTGTACTAAGATCTGGATATGTAATTTTCGAAAATTCACGAAATTACGTGAAAACTTGTAATTTCGAAAATTTTCGAAAATAGCAAAAATCCGCGAATCGGTAGTTCGGAAGGCGGAAAATCCGGAAAAATTTGCCGTTTGCAAACGGGATAAATCCGCGGCGGATCCGGGTTCGGATCCGCGAAACGGCCATCCCTAGTTAGGAGAAGGAGTTTGTATATAATGCGCTGTTTAATAGGAAGCCAGGTTGTTGTCCGGTACAGAGGATATTTGGGATCCAGGGCAGGAGAAGCACATTAAAAAAGGGGATAAACCCCATTAAAAGCTATTGAGCCATTTCTACTTACTAAAAAACACATCATATTTAATGTTACATCTTACTGTGCCAACAGAAATTTCTTTTTTTTCTATATTAACCTATGGTTAACTGTTAATATTGCTGAAAAAATACATGCAAAATAATATCTGGAAGGCAAAACTTGTTTGTTAGATTCTCTGTTTTGCCATCATCGCAGAATTCATTTAATTAACACAGCAAACTGGTCTGTTTAGGGACATAATCTATATTTTCACTGCTTTGATGTAAAAGGAAAAAATATATTAGAAAAAGAGGTAGGAATTTTTGGATATGTAAATATGTCTTAAAAAACAAAACTTGTAATTCAGCTTTCAGGTTAATACAGCAAGTTTTAAAAGGAATACTTGTTCATCTAATTCTCCCTTCATACGTTTGCACTAACACGGTTTGTTTTGTAAAAGTTGGTTAAAATGAAAATAATGTTTACTACAAGAACCCTAGAGAGACACGAAACTGGTAATTTTAAGTAGCTGCCAGGTGGATCTATAATTCACAGGGAGATAGGATAGCTTATTCCCACATCCCTATGAATAATAAAACTCACCCGCTGCAGAGGTAAGCTTACCTTCCGGTGCTCCACTCACAGCTTTTGGACAATGCATTGTTCCCCTTGAGTCTTGCAGCTTCTGGGTATCAACAGTCAATCAAAGCTGTTACAGCCAATGACTGACGCCTGAGGCATGAACCAGCCACCTAGGGATCTGTAAGTCCCTTCAGAAGCATCCTAGGAAAAGGTAAGCATAACAAGAATGGTTTTTGAGGAAGGAAATTAACATTACTGTAAAATATAGGATTAGAGGTGGACATGCCCTATATCACACAGCTGAATGAAATGGAGTATATGATACATTGGAATTACTGAAAATGAACATGCTAAGTAACCTGTGTTAGCTGGTCTCGCTAACCAATTTACCAGGGGTTAGCGTTTATAGTTTATAGTATTTGAGGTTGAATAAAGACATACGTCCATCCAGTCCAACCCATCTAGCAATATCCTCATTTCCTGCCTAACTGTTGATCCAGAGGAAGGCAAAAAAAACCACCAAATTTATGAAGGGGGAAAAATTCCTTACTGACTCCAAATGGCAATCGGAAATTTCCCTGGACCAACTCTACTTTATGTATCAATACCAGTAACTTGCAACATTCCTTGTTTTCAGAAAGTCATCCAGCTTTTTTTTTAAACTGACCAATGTACCTGCCATAACAACGTCCACTGGAAGACAGTTCCATAGCTTTACCGTTCTCACAGTGGTAGCAATTAGAAGAACATCTATTGGGATAACACAGGAATGTCAAACTTGCAACCCTCCAGATGTTTGCACATTGCAGGGAATGCTGGAAGTTATAGTTTACAAACATCTGGGGGGCCTGTAGGTTTGACATCCCAGGGCTAGAAGAAAAATAACTACATAAATGTTACTGGAAAGATTGTGGCAAGCCAACAATTCTAAATTGCAAAGGTACCATGAATTTACCACCTGGCATTTGGCAAGATGCATATACAGGGTGATTTGGTTAATTATATTCCTGCTTTTCAACTTCATTGCTGACTTCCAACATTTTAATCTTCACAGATTCTAAGTTACTTTTTCTATTCCGTCTGTTTTATAAAAGGAGAGTTCCACACAAAACTAAAGTAAGTGAGTAGATTTTCCTTTCATGGATGGATTCTGGAACTTTATGAAGAAATAACTAACAAAGCAGTTGATTTCTACCACATTTTCTGCATTCCTGTTCCTTAAACTGACTTTCTTGCTTCTGACATTTGGTTTGGACGTTGGTGCAATTCCACTATATGGTGTTAATATTTTATCTCCAAAATTTTCTTTACCATTATTAAAAAAACAGCGAAAACCCGTATCACCACGCATTGCATCATTAAATTGGTGGAAAAGGCCTGTCAGTCGTTATAAAAGTGCAAAGTGTTTTGATGTGATAAAATAAGCTACAAAACATCCCCGTAGTTAAGGAGGCAAAATGTCATAATTTGTGTACCCAAATAATTGTTATAACATTATAAAGTACACTATCCATTCTTTTATCTCTGTCTTTATTCGGACACAATTAAAATCATCTCACAGAATGCAAGATGGTGTAGATGCATTTTGAGGCATCCAGCCGCTTTCTCAGGGGCATACATCTCCCGTAGTAACTCCTACCTCCCCGAAGATGTATAGCCTTTGGACATGCACTTAAAGGACATTTTCCATTGGGTTCAACAGAATTATTTGTATAAAATATTTTTTAAAAACTTAAGACCATGAGGGTGATTGTAATAACATAAGCCAACACTTGGCTGTGCTCCTGCAATGCAGTAACCTCTGTGTGGCTGTTACAGCACTGCAGCAGTGTGATCACCATTGAGTAGAGGGGATTTTATGCCCCGATGCCATAATGGTTACATTTCGTACTACTATGTAGGCACTGTTCTCAGAAAAAAGCAACTTCTGAGATTTAGGGTTCCTAAGATATTTGCAAAAAATGCTGGGTTTTGTTTCGGTTACACCCAATGTTGGGTTTTGCTCACTTTGCCAGCTTATTTTTCTGGTGCTTTTCATAGCAGGGGAGGACAATTCCCTCTTTCTTTTTATTTATGAATATGCAGTACAGTAAGTGCTAAAAAAGTGTGATTGGCCATCCGTCTAACTTTCAATATAAACAACATATACTTTTCTGCAGATATACAGGAAACCAGAGCACATAGAAAGGTAAAAGATGGACCATTTTAATTCATTCTTTGTGATCTAGAAATAGTATGTACATTTTATGGGGTGAATAATGCCTTTAAAAAGAAGTAAAAAAGCATTGGGCAGCATCCAAATTAGACTTACACCTCTCATATTTCTAGCTATTGCAGTTGTGAAGGGTTATTTACCTATATACTATTTTTCATTTGAGGGGGTGGACCAAAATGAAAAAAAGTTTACCTTAGGCTAGACCTCGTAAGGTTTAAAATACTGAAAGGGCACTTGTAAGTGCCGCAAGGGCCCTGATAGGGCCGGGGAAGGGGGTCCCGGTTCGAGCTGTGGGACCCCTAAGCCCCAAAGGGCTCTTGTTAGAGCCGCAAGGGCACTTGTAAGTGCCGCAAAGGCCCTGATAGGGCGGGGGAGGGGAATCCCGGATCGAGCTCCAAAAGGCCCAGTGGGCCCTTCCCTTCTCCTCGGTGGGGCAGGGGGCTTGGAGGGGGGGCTGGGGACTGGGTGCACGGCGGGTGGTCGTGACCACCTGCTGCAGCCCCTTCCCAGCAGCCCCTCCTAGCCTCCTGTTCCATATGTTCGCCACAAGCAGGCATGGGGTTGGGAGGGGCTGCTGGGAAGGGGCGGCAGTGGCGCGGGGGGCGAGGGCGGGGTGGGCTTATGCCCACGCCATCACCACAGGAGGCGAGGGTGAGATGGGTGAATGCCCCGCCGCGTCCCTTCACAGCGGCGACCACCCACAGTGAGGTGGGTGTGCCTCCCAGGGTTGGTGCGACTACCCGCCATGATCCAGGGGAAATTTCGGCCGTTTTGGCCACCTTCAGGGTGGCAAAGTAATACGGCCGAGATTAGCGATGCATAACAGTTACCACCGCTTTATAAATATAAGCGGCGGTAACTGTTCAGATAAGCGATTCGTTAACTTTTCGCGCCCATTTTCCGCCCATTTAGAAATTGCGGAAAATGCGATTTTTGCGAAAATGGCGGGAATAACGGCCGTGAAAAGTTAACGAACCTTTATAAATATGCCCCTATAAGTATTAATACCAGTAATTCTCAATATTATATAGTATCCCCATATCAATCAGAACTACAGTATACCGGTATGTATTAATACCAGTAGTTCTCAATATTATATAGTATCCCCATACCAATCAGAACTACAGTATATTTATTAATACCAGTAATTCTCAATATTATATAGTATCCCTGTACCAACCAGAACTACAGTATATGTATTAATACCAGTAATTCTCAATATTATATAGTATCCCATACCAACCAGAACTACAGTATATGTATTAATACCAGTAATTCTCAATATTATATAGCATCCCTATAGCAAGCACAACTACAGTCTACTGTATGTATTAATACCAGTAATTCTCAATACTATATAGTATCCCATACCAACCAGAACTACAGTATATGTATTAATACCAGTAATTCTCAATATTATATAGTATCCCTGTAGCAACCAGAACTACAGTATATGTATTAATACCAGTAATTCTCAATATTATATAGTATCCCTGTACCAACCAGAACTACATTCTATGTATTAATACCAGTAATTCTCAATATTATATACTGTAGAATCCATGTACCAACCAGAACTACATTCTATGTATTAATACCAGTAATTCTCATTATTATATAGTATCCCGGTACCAACCAGAACTACATTCTCTGTATTAATACCAGTAATTCTTAATATTATATACTGTGTATCCATTTACCAACCAGACTACAGTATATGTATTATACCAGGAATTCTCATTTATATAGTATCCCTGTACCACCAGAACTACAATATTATTAAACCCAGTAATTCTCAATATTATATAGTATCCCCTACCAACCAGAAACTACATATATGCATTAATACCAGTCATTTTCAATATTAATAGATGTATCCATCCTGTACCAACCAGAACTACATTCTATGTATTAATACCAGTAATTCTCATATATATAGTAATCCCTGTACCAACCAGAACTACATTCTATGTATTAATACCAGTATTCTCATTATTATATAGTATCCCGGTATCCACCATACATTCTCTTAATACCAGTAATTCTCATATTATTATGTGGTATCCATTTACCAACCAGAACTACCTTATATGTATTAATACCAGTACTTCTCATTATTATATAGTATCCTGTACCAACCAGAACTACAGTATATGTATTAATACCAGTAATTCTCAATATTATATATATATCCCTCCCTACCAATCAGAACTAACGTATATGTAATATACCATGATTCTCATTATTATATAGTATCATTACCAACAGCAACTACTTATGTATTATACCAGTAATTCTCAATATTAAGTATCCCTGTCAAACCAGAACTACAGTTTATGATTAATACCAGTAATTCTCAATATTATAGTTACCCAACCAGAACTACATTCTATGTATTAATACCAGTAATTCTCAATATTATATATATAGTATCCCTGTACCACACCAGAACTACGTAATATGTATTAATACCAGTAATTCTCATATATATATATCCTCCCTACCAATCAGAACTACCAGTATATGTATTAATACCAGTAATTCTCATTATTATATAGTATCCATGTACCAACCGAACTACAGTATATTATAATACCAGGTTCTCCTATAATATATGTATCCCTTGTACCAACAGAACTACAGTATATGTATTTAATACCGGTAATTTTCCTATAATATATATGTATCCTTGTAACAACAATCCACGGAAGTACCGTTCCATATCTTTACTGTTCTCACAGTGAAAACCCTATTAAACTTGAAGCCTAAACCTTTTTTCTCAAGGCTTAAGGGGTCACTGTCCTCTGACATGTTCATTTGGTGAACAATGCCCAGATTGTTTCTCTGTATGGCCCATTAATGTATTTATACACAGTAATCACACAAGCAAGTACTTATTCTCTATCCATACCTAATTGTAACTTAACCATCTCTCTTCATATTCAAGCTCCCCTAAACCAAACCTTATTATTATTTGTATATAATTGTCATTCATATCACCAATAGTAGCATACAGGGAGATATAATAAAAGTTCTTATCGTTTAAAATGGTGCTAATTTTTTGCCCCAACCATCAGATCTTATTTAACATTTGTAAGCTTACATCTGATTGGTTGGGCAAAATTAGCACCATTTTAAACGATAAGAACTTTTATTAAAGAACCCTGATAGTCTTCCAGGTTTTATTTTGTATATAAATGTCATTCATATCCCCATAGTAACATAGTCTTTCCAGGTTTATTATTTGTTATATGGGTGGTTCATATCACCAATAGTAAACACATCTTTCAGTGTTTAAATTTGAACCCTTCCAGGAGCAAATTGTAATGTGTTACAGACCTCAAGGGAAATGTCTGGTTCCCTCTGTTATAAAGCTGTTGTTTCTGTGTGTGGCAGCTCTCTGTTGTTGTGTCACTGAAGTTGACTCTTTATCTTAATTGGGGAATCACACTCTGCAAGTGACGTGTATGCTTTTTGTTGTTCAAATTGGACTTTGTGGGTTGTCGTCCCCTTTCAGAGGACGTCGCCGTTATGTGGATGTATTCAGGGTGTGGCTGTGAGGTGAGCACATACATACATACATACACATACATACAAGATTTCTGCTTTAATATAGATATATGGAACAATCACTCCTGTGTATATAAAATGTATATAAATGCAATGTTTGACAGTCCTCTAAACCACCTCCAGGATTTCTTAATGTCCTCTATTCCTGCTTCCCTCTATTCCTGCTTCCCCCTATTCCGCTTTCCTCTATCCTGCTTTCCTCTATTCCTGCTTCCCTCTATTCCTGCTTCCCTCTATTCCTCCGGCTTCCCTCTATTCTGCTCGTGGGTAGTGTACAATAAGTAATGTATGTTAACCCAGTCTCGCGCAATCCCCTCAGGCAGCTGCAGGTTTAAGGTATGTCCACCCCCCCAAACTAAATTTTGATAACTTGTAGGGAATGGCTATAAACCTTAGTAAAGTAAAATTTACTAAGATTAAAGATTAAACCCAGCAGAATAAAGCAAACCTGACGTGGTGACTGGGCTTAAGATAATTTGGCCAGTTATTGAACTAATTGCTTTAATTCACTGGCAGGCTTTTTTAAGTCGCATTCACTGATACGTTAAATGTAAGCAATTATTTGGCTGTGCACTCGGCTTCTATTGTTTATATATATTAAAGTCTAAAGATATTCAAAGTAAATGATTTTTGAACTCTTGTAAGAAATAAGATGTGTTCCAGTGGTGTCATGTGTAATATTTGTTTACGAGTGTATTGTCATCCCTTTGTGTTTCTTCTTTGGTTTGTCTAAGAGGTATCTGGCATTTTGCCTGCTGCTGAACTGAAACTCACCGTTTATGGAATCTGTGACCTACCTGGCACAGGGCTGCAAGCGTGGCAATATTCACCAATTACTAGAGACTCAGGTTAGTTCTTAATGCATCTATCCACATCACATAATTAGTATAGATTATAAACGGGAATATTCTGTATTTACTAGATATGCTAGTAAAAGTATAGCAGCAGGGCAGAAGTCTTTTGTTGTTACTATACATGTACAGTATACTTCCTTTAGTAGGTAGCCTCTACTGTATTATATTGTGAACCAGTACTGTAAAATGAGTTTTGGTAGATTTAACTGTACACATACAAAGTAAAGAGGTGAGATGTGTCAATAAAAACAATTAAACTTTCATTGATATTGGGATTTTCCAGGGTACATAATTGCCACAGATTCTTGTACAAGTCATTCTGAATTGAGAAGCCAGTCGGATGACTAGCAAACGTCTTCAAGAACTAAACTCAAGTCCAGTTGATCTAATTGAATACAACAGATATACTGTGGAAGGAAACTGAGGGAACAAGATTTTAGGGTGGTACAATACATCAAAGTGTAATCATGTGCTGGAGGAATACATAGGCTTGCCAATGTAACATTGTTATTTAGTTGTTATGGTTCATGATCTTTATTCTGTTGGTCTGCAAAACTTTAAAAAATCTGACACTGGAGCAGCCTTGCCAATATGATTATAAAAGTCTTGGTTACCTAAGATGATGACTGTGAGTTCTCCACTTTAATGACCTTGTTTACACATTGCATTATTATCTTTACTTGAGGTTTGTGACATATGGTAATAATATAAAATGTTCCCCCCCTTTCCCCACAACTTTTTTGCACTAGGTATAGAGCCATTACCCAGGCATACGGGCAAACACAGAAATACACAGGATTATATAGGAACATCAGAATACAAATAGCAATGTTCACATGACTGATAACCCTACTGACAATTCAAACCCCTCAAACTCACTACCGCACCTATTCCACACTCTAACCTTCTTTGGAAAATTGTCCGGATTTATTAAAATCAAACGCATCAACAAATCCTAGCCTCCCTCCCATTAACCTCACAACACAAGAAACAACGAAAATGACCGAAAACACAACTAAAATGGACCACATCACACATTCCGTACCCTAGGGGTCATCATACAAGACCTAACAACCTATACACTAAACTACCCACACTCTTCAAACAAACCAACCAACTACTTCACACATGGACACCCTATCAAATCTCCTCTATTTGGATGAATCAACTCCTAAAAATGATAATTCTTCTACCCCAAACTGTTATATTATTCCGAGCCCTACCCATCCCGGTCCCCAAAAAGAACTTACCCAATGCCAAAGTAAGATAACTAAATCATCTTGCATAAACCGGAAACCAAGAATCAAAACATCTACCCTACAAAGACCCCGCAACAAACTAGGAGCAGCCCTACCCTCCCTTCACAAATACTACATATCAGCACGTATGGCCCAAACACTACAATGGCACACACCCCAAAACGAGACAAGATGGATAGAAATAGAACAAAAACTGACAGGGAAAATACCTCTACCTACACTACTATGGTCCACACACCATCCCCAACACAAACCCACAAACCCAATTATAAAACATACAACAAAATTGTGGAAGCAATCAAACCAAATGTACAAATTAACAAACCCTCACACCACTATGATACCTTTATTTAACAATACTGATTTCCCTGCTGGATGTGAAACGGATCAATGGCTACAATGGCAAGAAAGAGGCCTAGAATGGCTATATCAACTGATACACAACAACCAACTGATATCTTGGGACCAGGCCCAAACTAAATGGAAATTACCAAAGACAGAATGGTTCAGATTCCAACAAATAATTCACTTCGCTAGATCCATAATTAAGACACAACCAATACCCCCCTGACCCCACTGGAAAACTTAGCAATCAACTCACCAGGAGGACTCAGAAAAATCACAACACTACTCAATCATACAAAAACATAACAACCCAACCAAACTCCCAACCCAACTACAATGGGAAAAATGGACTAACAAACAACTAACCAATGAACAATGGGAAGACCTAGCATTAAACCTCAAGAACTGCTCAAACAATGTTATCATTCAAGAAAAAAACTTCAAAATCATACATAACTGGTATTACTCACCCTCAAAACTACATAGAATCTACCCAACAACCTCACCCCTATGCTACCGCCAATGTCAACAAGAAGCAGACCTCTACCACTGCTGGTGGACATGCCCTGAGGTCGCAAAAATCTGGACAGACTGCTACACACTAATTAATAAAACCATGAAAACAAACCTGATCCCCGACCCTTGGTAAGCTCTCTTTGATAAACATACATCCCTACTTAATAAAGAAGGAAACAAATTTTATCACTATATATGTGCAGTAACCAGGTCTTTGATAGCGGCCTCTTGGAAATCCCCAGCTCCCACAGAATCACACCTAGTAAACAAAATATGGTGGTTCTACAACAATGAAAGACCAATACACATAGCCAGAAACACCATAAAAAAATTTGATAAGATATGGGAAATGTGGTTTATATACATGGAACAATTTAATGTAAATGGAAATGTATGATAATCTGGAACCTGAAGGACCGGACCTGCATGAAAAGAGAGGTGGAACTATGAGGGGATAGTTAATTCCCTACTACAATTCCCCCCAGTGCCGACAGAAAACAGAAAATAAAACAAAGACAGACAAGTATATAAGGTATGAAAAAATGGTCTTATTTATTTGGAAACAACAAGAAAATGCATAGAAAAAGTTAAGACAAAAATTATATAGAGTAATAAATAAATGTTTGAAAACAACGAGAAAAGGTAACAGTTACTAAAAACCTACAAAGAAATATAATATACGGTTCTAGATGATGATATATAATGTTAAAATAATAAACAACATAGAATAAAAATTTTATATAGAATAAATTTTAAAATGTTATATTACATACTAAAGAATGTGAACTGTTATATGCCTTTATCTCTAATAAAAATTTAATGGAAAAAAAACAAAATATAAAATGTTCCTTCTCACCAACTGTAAACATGTATTTACATTTTCATTTATTTTAAAAATAAATATAGATTTATTGTATAATCTATAGATTATATGTATAAAAATTAAGTTAAGAATATTGCAAATGTGCTTGTGAGGTTCTCATTCATCAGGTCATGGTATATCTTTTGTATTCAATTGACAACTGACTTGAAGTTAGTTCTTGAAGACGTTCGCTAGTCATCCGACTGGCTTTCTCAATTCAGAATGACTTGACAGAATCTGTGGCAATTTGTACCCTGGAAAAACCCAATTAGCATATCACAGACAGGTGTAAGGGCATGATTGCATAGTGGTATGTACAATGCTGTTTTGACACCTTACTCTGGGCGTTCCCATAACACCACTATGCAATCACGCCCTTAACACCTGTCTTCAAGAACTAAACTTCAAGTCCAGTTGATCTAATTGAATACAACAGATATAATATTGCAATGATTTCTAGCAATATTTACATAGCTGTTGCAGTATTGTAATTTGTTATAGTACCCATTCAAGACGTGTATGTCATCTATAAACATGTACTATTTACACATAACATTTAACATTCTTACTTATTGTAAATCAGGAAACAAAACGGCCTCACTTCCGGTATCAAAAACAACATTATTTAGCACATACAAGGAACACTCAGCACATGGGACCACCTTTAATCATGGATGACTTAAGGGTGCCACTCCTCCTTTTATAGGGGAGGAGGACGAGTTACAACATTAACCCTTTATTATTAGATTAAAACTCAGAATTTACCTGCACATCATTATTTAAATCATTATTTAAATAACATTGTTTAGGAATGTACTAAGAGTCCTGCTTAGGATAAGTATTCATGATTTCTGCAAAAGAATACAGGTCAGTATTGGTAATGTTGATTTTTGCATTGTTTAGGTTTTTGCACTGGTTAGTTTTAATTGGTTTTAATAGATTTAAATAAATGAGTAGCAGGTAAATGTTGAGTTTTAATCCAATTAATAAAGGGTTAATGTTGTAACTCTCTCCTCCCCTATAGGAGGAGCTGGCACCATTAAGTCATCCATGATTAAGAGGTGGTCCCTAAAATACGTGGATGACGCTGTGTGTTCCTTGTGCTAAATAAAGTTGTTTTGGATACCGGAGTGCGACCGTTTTGTTTCCTGATTTACAGTACTAGCGCAGCATTGGGACCGCATGGATACCCACCCGGCAGAAACCAACTAGCGGACTTGGGGAGCGAGCATCCAGGAGAGAAACTACCTCTGCATTTTCTTACTTATTGGTCAAGTTAAAACTTGTTAACTTGTTGGGAAAGCTGTTTAATGCCCATAAAGCCATTTGACAGGCAATATCTACCACATAATTGCAGCACCGTTAATTAGGGTAGCCTTTTTTTACATAGAACCAGTTAGAATCTTTGGAGGCCTTCTTTTACTTTTGGGTAGCCAGTCCCATAGATAGATGAATAAATACTCTAAAACCCAAGTTGCCAGCAGAAATTGCTAGTTGGATTGGCTACCTGGTCCTGGATTGTCCAGGCCCTCTTTAAGGATTGTCTATTAATTATATGTTTGTTAAGACAGAGATCATTGGTACTAAGGACTAGTTAATTTATCTCTCTGTTCAGGCTATGATGTCCATGTGCTGCAATTTATCCAGTGCTATAGAATGGTAAGTACTACTATGCCAAGATTCTCTAGGATTTTCTTTTAAACAGATGTAATTCTATTCAGTAGGTGGGTTGGCTAGTACATCACAAAACTGCAAAAAAACAGAAAAAAATGTTCTTGCCTGTTTATTGCACAGAATAAAAGTACAATACTAGACCACACATGTCCCATTATTACTGTACCTGAAGGTGCCTCTGTTTGCTGCCAGTTATGAGACATGCTCCATTTCTTTCTCTTCCTCTTTAAATTGATTTTCTGTAATTTATCATCTGAAAGGAATTCTCAATTTCAATTCTGACTTCTGGTTACAGGGCAGAAAAACACAAAAAATTACCCTCGCTCCCTAGATATTGTTATAGTATGGATATGTACTCGATATCCATAATGAATATATATTATATATGATATATTATATATATTATATATAATATATAACATCCTATCAAGGAGCGGCTTCTCCATGAGGAGAGAGTGAGCCTCTGCCGCAGGCAGCGTCATACATCGAGGAGTGGTTGGCTGGAGCAGGTTTAACAAAACATGAGATGCGTGGACAGCAGTGAATCTAAATCTATACACACAAGATGGTGTGACTAATGGCTATTTAGTCGAGTACTGTTAATAGATTGGAGCTTGTCGGGCTAGTTATGCTCCAACCAGTGGATTACCAATGAGACCTGACCGACGTCGTTAACCCAATCCGAGAGCCCATACATTATAGTAGTCAAGCCAAAACAGCCTTTCTATGTTACAACAACGTGGTGACAGGTCTGGTCCATTGATCGCACATGGAATGGACTTAAAACCAATGTACATACAGTGTAATTTCATAGCTAATAGACAAAGTTGATGACAATTAGTACGATTAAGGACCTTGTTATATTGTAGAACAATACATTCCTAATTATCTACCTGGATATTCTCTGCTCCTTCTGTTTGATGTTTGTGGTTTGGTATTTTTTTGCAATGGCCACAAAGAAAGAGTTTTTTTGCATCCATTTTATATTTGCTTCAATCTTGAAGTCTTTATTATTTTCAGGAATTATATCCTGTTCTATTTTACTTCATTATTTCATTTCCATGATGCTGTTGGAATTCAAATAAGAAAAAAGAACCAAAAAATGTAAAAAATGATATAATGATATTTGATAGGTTAAAAGTACCGTACTGAAATAGAACTTTTGGTACACATTGTTGACGTGCCCACGATTTACGTGGTACGTGTCCTCCGCTGTTTTCTGACGGTCAAAGGGTTTGACTGTCATGCGGACATTGATGATACAGTTACCAATTGTGACAGTCAGGGCCTGTCACAAGAACAGCGGAGGATACAGGTAAGCTAGGTAAGTGTAACTCTGTCTGGTCGTGCTGGTTTAATTGAAGAATGGAGTAGACGATCGCTCCTTTACCCATTCTTTCAACTGAAAAACCCCCCCCCAAAAACATCAATTTCGCCAGTGGCAGATGACCCTATTAAAGGACTTTACCTTGTTAATGAAGACACAATCCATTTGTACTTTATGAAAGATGGTTCTACTCTTCAGGTGGGTACACCCACTCTGCCTCCTGGTAATGACCAGGAGCAGCCGCGTCGAACAGTAGCCACGAACGATAGGCGTGGTCCATAGAGGGCCGTACGATGGCAATGGTTTTCCGACCCGTTGATTTGCTTTCATCCCGATCGGATGAAGAAAAGGTCGGCAATTCGGTCAGCCGAATTATGTTTGGTGTGTACCCACTTTACAGGAGTAATAATTTTATTGGATCTACTGCACCCCAAACTATTAACTTTTAACTTTTAACAGTGCCATTTCCAATGGAAACATCAGCTACGATATAAAAATAACCTTTCCATTCACACATCCTAATAAATTCACTGCCTGAGGCCTCATAGCACCTCAAATCAATGTTTATTATGTTAACAAAGAAAGTCTGTAGCAGCTACCTTATTCTTCGTTCCAGAAAGATGTTTCTGACACGCTTCTCCAAACTTTTAAATGCGATCCAACGTCTCGCGTATGAAAAGTAAGATTGATTGTACATTTTATGTTCAAATGCAAAACATCTCAATAGAAAAAACAGATAAAAACCAGTAAATATAATAATTTCTATGTAATGGCAGTTGTTTTTAATAAATAATGACTGACAGGATTAGAGATTTATAATAAATACATGATTGATCTTGGGGCAAGAACTTGGTATAGGTGTGTTTGGGGGTGGGGAATCTTATGGATATAAACTTGTTATGGCGAACATCTGATAACTACAAAATCCCATAAGTTCATTTAAGAATTCAAAACACGGTTTACCATAGCAAACCATGACATCTGGTTTCTGTTTCTATAAACAAAATTGCTCTAAGTCAAAGCCAATAAATATATTATTTAAAAAAAATCAGTTTAATCATGGCGCTCCTAATTTAACGTATGTTGTGGGTGGGACGGTATTATAAAATAAAGCTTATAACAACTACAAATCCCGTAATTCATTATATAAGATTCAAAAAATACCATTTTAAATCCAATTCCTATTGTCATCTTTATTCATTTCTTACCTGTCACATAATGTATTTGTCTAGGAACTACTTTACATTTAGAAATTTATCAAACAGATAGGTTTATTTACTTACTCCTCTTAGCTGATATCTGTGTGCAGTGCAAAAAAGGGGCTAGGAGGATATTGAAGGTGTGGGAATATGCGGACTTGGACACGGGACACAATGGAAATATAAATCTCAAAAAAAGCTTTGTTGGTCGCTCAAAACAGAGCAGACCAACTGGAGGCAGATCTGCAGCTAACAATCGTGAAAACCAATTGCCAGTGATTTATTTACATCAAAAACATCATCATCCATTTTGGCTTAGCTGTAAACAAACATGGTTGCCCATAGCAACATGGGCAACTGGTTTGTTTTTATAAAAAAATAAGGCTTGCTGTGGTCAATCCAAATTATTAATTATAAATAAATATATTATGAGAATAATATACCAATGTAATATGGCAGCATCTGTTTTAAATCTATTACAATAAATAGAAAATAAATGTGCAACTCTCTACCTACCAATTAGTTGACAATGGCTGTCAGTAAAAAGTTATGGACAAACCTGTGCAGAGTATTATACTCTGATACCAAGGGACTCAACGTTTTATAACCTTTAAAGTTTGAACAAAAGTCCACAATAGGCTTGTTGATTGCAAAACAGAAGGACAATGGGACTGAATCTGCCAGCTCTGAAACAAACTGCAAACAAATCGCAAGTGATGCTAGTTATTATACAAAGCATTATGACATCATAGCTCATCTGCTCAACAATTGTTTACCATAGCAAACAATAAACAGGTGTTTTTTAACTTAGATTTACTATGCTGATGTGTCTTACTATAGTCAACCCAAATAAAATAGTAATATTAACAATGTTTTAATTCTGTTATTAAACATATCAGAGTGTGCGTGCTTATGTAAATGTACACGGATATTGGAGCTGCATTGTTTATTTCTAAGCACTTCAATAAAATTCAAATCCCTAATGCTTGTAAGTCGTTAGGGCATCAAAACATTTCAAATAAATTATATTTTATATAACCCTCTTCCCCAGTCTGCCAGCTTCTTCCAGGTTATCAGTCCAAAATAAAAATGGTAGTAGGTAGGGTACGTAAAGTTGGGAAGGTTAAGGTTGCAAAATTTGGGTTATTGTTGGGTTGGGGAAAGGTAAGTTAACATTTTATCTAGGGGTGGACTTGCCCTTTATCAAATTTTCAAAACTATCTAGTATATTTCCAGTTAGTAAATGGTTAAGCACCTGTAGGGACAGGAAATGTTTTTGTAACAGTTTTTTTCTATTTGAAGTAAAGCAGAGAAGTTGCATATGGCCTGTATTTCTGTCTTCAGTATATTTCAATACCTGCTCACCTTCATTGCTTATCAGTAGCGTGGGCCCACAGAGGGAAGGAGCAGGAAAAGATGGGTCAATTCAGAATTTAGACGGTGTATAGCAGATGACAGACAGATTCCATTGGAAGCTATACGAACAGCCGTGGGAACGAAGGCGCGTAAGTTATGTTTTGTGCTTTTTTACAATCTAATTTGGTGGTTCGGGATGGGGGGGTTTGGGACAATGGATGGTGTCTACACTAAGAAACACATACAACATATACATACATTTATGGTAGGGGGTGAGGGCGGCAATTGTAGGATCCGGAGGGTGGGAGGGAGGGGGGAAGGGATCCCTGCGCTTATGGGGTCACGAGTCTCACAGTGAGTACATGAAAGAAGAGCAGGGACCGGAATGACAACAGACAGCTTTACCTCTTTCAGTTTCTCATAGAGTAGAGAGTAGGAAGTATGGTGGACGGGTACATCAGAGAGTGGAGTAGTAAGGTAAGGATTTACACTACACAGTGGGGCCAGCACTGGGCAAATTTTAGTTGGAGGGAATGCGTAAAAAGCTTGTATTATGTTCTGACGTTGCATAACAAAAAGTGGCTGAAAGAATGTGTAAGTTCTTGTGCCTATAGGCCCCAGGCTTCGTATGGCACCGATCTACTCAATAGATCTGCCCCTCATTTTGACTTTCTTTTTAAGGTTGTGTGTTTCGGTATCCAACGACAGGGTCTGGGGGGGGGGGGGGCTACACCTGGACCACCAGATTTCGGGGAGCAGTTTTCACTTGTCATATTAAGTTTGGAAACAGAAAACATATCAGGATCGGCCAATAACTATTTCTAATTTAGATCTCCCACCAATCTTAACTCAGGGCGAAAGCCCCAACGCGTGCCACTAATATTGATCTGTATAAAACCAACCTTATCAGCCCACATTTCTAATCCTGCTACTAAGTGGATGTACTGTGTACAGTGGTTCGCGCCCAAGAAATTATTTCCAGCTGGGTGGGCAAGAAAAGTAGCAGGATGGGCAGGACGGGGAGAGAGTAATGTTTGTATGTGTGATGTCCCCACACGCACCACACCAAATTCAATGGTTTCACTAGCATTTTAAATATACACAGACTATTAAACACACAGGACACATCAGGTCTCTCTCTTACTAAACACACACAAACATCCTACCCACTACACGCTCTCACACATATTTTTATATTATTGATTTATATAGCGCCAACATCTGTCGGGGCTTTACAATGACATAGTCATAATTACTACAGGGTTAATACGTATTACAAAGTCATACATTATTACATACCAGGTAAACATAATATAACTAAACAGAATTGCGGAGTTTCTTACAGCAATAGCCCTATTGCCCCTGCTTACAGAGTCTCCAGAGCTTACAGTATACAGGATATGGGGGTGAGACACAACGTGATGGGAAATCAGAGCTGTAAGATATTGGCAGTGAGTGGAAGGGGGTGTGATTCATAATTGGGTAGTAAAAGGGGTAAGTTTAGGCAAGGTTATATGCTGAGCCTAAAAATATGGGTTTTAAGGTTAATTTTGAAGGTTACGTTGAAGGCCAGCAGATAAAGACCTGACATGCGGGCATGGAAGAGGTGCAAGGGTGGATGAGAGGCGGGTTACGTTTGTGGAGTGAGGTGCGCTGGGGCGGTTCCGATGGATCAGCTCTGAAATAATGGAGGGGCTGTTGGATGAGTGCCTTTATGGACAAAGTAAGCAGATTGAACTGGGATCCTTTGCGTGATGGGCACTAGGGAGGGACTAACAGAAAGAGAGGCAATTATAGAAGGATGAAAAGAGAAAGGAATGGCCGGGCAGCAAAGTTGAGAATGGATTGAAGCGAGCCGGCGGTTGTTTGGTTAACCCACACCGGAAGTGGTTGCTGTAGTCTAACCAGGATATGATAGAGTGGGCTAGGATTTTTGTGACTTCATTGAGTGGAATGGTCGAAGCGGGAGATGGTTTTGAGTTGGAGCTGACAGGAGTTGGCAAACAAATTGACATGAGGTTGAAGGAGGACGGCATCATGAGGAGATGGGGATATGTGGTGAGTTGTTATTATAATAGTTAAAAACTAGGGAGGGGAACAGTGTGTACAGGGTGGGAAAAGGACAAGTTCAGTCTTGTCCATTAGTTTGAGGAAGGCGGGAGGACATGAAGGCAGAGGATGGCACTAAGGCAGTCGGGACCGGGATGTCAGTGTTGGGAGATCTGGGCAGAGATACTGGGGTTACTCTCCCAAACAGGTTGATAACAAAACCACAACAGAACTAAGAAGCTGTCCAAGGCCATAGGTGTAGATGGAGAAAAGAAGAGGACCGGTACCCGGCTTGTGGGACCCCCACAGAGGGGGGCAGGAGTGGAGCTAATTTCAGAGTAAAAACAATCTAAAGGTCCTATAGGAGAAAGGAGGATAGCCAAGGAAAGTGCAGGTCCTGATACTAAGGAGACAGAATCTGAAGGGTAGAGGGTGGAGAAACAATCTCCAAAGCAGAGGGACCAGATCAGAATATTGAGCAAAGAGTACGTGAACTTTAGATTTAGCACTAAATAGATCATGGGTACTTTAGTGGGCTTGGTTTCTGTGGAGTGGTGTAGGGCGGAGAGCCTGACTGGGTGTCAAAGATGAGAGTTAGCAGACAGGGGACAAACCAGGGTCAGCTAGATAGACATGTCTTCCAGTTAGTTTGGACGCAAAAAATTAGAGGGAGGACAGGCGGTTGCGTGGAAAGAGCAGGACAGGGTCAAGGAGGGTTTTTTAGGTCTAGGGGATTACAACGGCATGTTGTAAATATAAAAGGAACATGATAGAAAGAGGAGATCAGGGATAAGATGAGAGGGAATGGTGGGTCGGAGGGGCAGGTGGTGAGACGTTGTCCTGGATAGGAGTGATGAAAGTCCCTGTTGTTGTGAGTGGTGGTGAAGCTCATTAGGGGGTAAGTAAAGGGATTAATCAAATGAAGGGAGACTAGACAGTGCAGGTAGTAGCGGGTAGAGAGGGAGGGGCGAGCAATGAAGGGATGTTGGCAGTGCAATGGTATTGGATGGAAGCTGTAGGAGAGAAGCTAGGGCACAAGGAAACCACTTCAGATGTTTTTTAGATTTCTCCTGTGAAATATGAGGCTATTTCATTAGCGATAAATGGGGTAGGCGGAGAAGGGTGGTGAACAGAGCAGGGAGTTGAATATTTTAAAGAGCTGTTTGGGGTTATGGTATTGGGAGGATATGAGTGAAGATAAAGTTATTTTGTTTGGCTAAGGAGAAAGCATTCGATCCGACAAAGGGCACTTTCAAATTCGAGAAAGCCGATATTTTTGTTACTTTTGCGCCAGCAATATGGGAGGACTTTTCAACTTTTTAATCGATCCGTAAACCACGGTTGTGGGTTCTTGCGACCAAGGCGGGCGGGTGATAAGGGATAAGGATACAGCTATGGTACAGTACAGAGCCATTAATCTGACGTGCAGACATGACATGTTTTTATCTGTCAGTGCAAGATACAGATTCATGGCTCTATGGCAGAGTGTTTCTCAACCTTATATCAGTAGGGGGACCCCTTGAACCAATTTTTAATGTCTCGGGGACCTCTACATAAAATTAGATTATATTACAGTATCATTATTTTCTTTGTCAGTCATCAAATCATCAAAAACCTAATCCATACAAAATAGATAGATCTATAAATACATCTCTATTGAAAAAAAATGCACTCTAATTCACACCAGGGTGGGAACCCTCTTACATAAAAACTTACTTATTTTCATTTATCTCTCAGACATCAATACACCAAACACAGACTTTATACAGAACATTGATAAATATGTAGAAAAATATATCTGCATTCATCAAATGTGGATCTATACAATATCTGTCAATGTTTTTAGGACCCCCATGCAACCTCTAGGGACCACTAGGGGTCCCCGGAACATGGTTGAGAAACACGGCTCTATGGGGTAAGCTTGGGAGCACAATATACCAGACAACTATATAGCATAAGCGAGGTGGGCCGAAAGAGCAAAAAGCCTCCCACAGAACTAAAAAATGGAACAAAGCCTTCTTATAACAGAAGGTATCTTGCATTCTCATGTAAATATGAATAGCATTGCCCACAATGCTCACTCCCAGGTATCCCAGAGTAAGGAGGGGAGATTTGCAAAATTTCCCCTTTATGTCCTATGGCTAAAGCATGTCCAGAACTGCAGGTTTATAACATGCAATACATTGATGTTAATATAAGACCAGCAGTGGCCTAACTACCATAGGAGAAGGGGGCCCTGGAGCAAGGGGGCCTCGTTTTATTGTCCTATAACTGATATAGCCTCCTCCCAGAGAACACTGTGGATGAAGCATAGATACGGGCCCCGTCATAGTTTTGCTTGGAGGCCCAATGATTCCTAGTTACGCCACTGAAACTATAGAACTATCAACCATCTAGTACTGTATGACAAACTTAATGTTTTCGCTCTTAGTGGTTATATTCAACTTTTAAATAGATGGTTATGAGCTGATGGCTGATATTATGAGTTGCTTTTCTATAGTAACTATTAAATATTTAGTAGCAATAAGTTTAATGACAAACACAAATATATTAATGAAATAAAGGCAATGTTGGGAACATTAAAAATTTTACAGTACTTGAGGTCTTCTGACATAAATATGACAAATAGGTCAATGTCGTCATTAAAAATTATAAGAAGCATGCAGAGTCATTGGATGATTGCAAATAAAAAACATTATGTGTGCTCTCACAGAACATGTTTTCTAATATTCTATAATTTAATTTTATAAAGGGCAACTAAATTATAAAAAGGATGGAGAATATTAGATAAGTTATTATATATTTTATAGTGCTAGGATGTCCTAAAACTTTTTAATTCTTCTAATTTCCCTTATTATTATAAAACATAATAACATCCACTCCTTCTATCATCTTTTCTTTTCTGGGCCGCCCATTTGGTGTAATGTCCGGCCTAAAACAAACTTAGCTTAGAAACCTCATGGGTTAATGTTGTTGGTTATAGAGAGCTTTTACGTTGTGGCTAGAAGTGGATGTAGATAGAAGCTCTATACCAACATTCCCATGATGATGGTATTCAGCTTGTTGGTAAATCTACAGGAACTGGAAAATACCGCACTACCAAATGCCAAATTAATGGAATTTATATACCCACAATACTCTTCAATCAGGATTATACCTTCAAACAAAGGGAGGACAATAGGAACACGTTCTGTGCTGCAAACATAAAAAAACGTCCTTTCACATGATCCACGGCCTACTTTCGCTATATAGATTAATCCTGAGGACCTACTGTAGTTCCACAAAAGATACAACGATTCCACCCCGGATTAAAGTAAATGAACCATTCACCAACCGAAATAAGCAATACCAGGTCCCAACATTGGTTTGAAATAAATGGAACTCTCTCTACAAATCACCAATGTGGTTATACCTGATTTTTGTTCAAGTGCCCTCTGGACTATATGTAGAGAGAGACAGAAACAGACCTGAGGCAAAAGGATGAATGATTTATAATTAAAACAATAAAATAGATAACTCTGTGAGTGCCCATCTACAGCAAAGGACACAGCCTGAAAGAGCTAAAAGTCACGGTGCCATGGGAAATTTAGATCCCAAAAAGGAGTGGTTAGAATGAGAATATAAAATTAATTAAAAATGGAATTCTGGACTCAATAAAGATCTTAAACTCATGTGTCACTATGTTTCTAATTAAATGTCATGTAGAATTAAGGAGAACAAACGACATTTTACACTCCAGAATTGAACATATAGTTCTAAAAACACCAATTAAACTGTAAAAATAAACAATTCAGTAAATAGCATTAAAAAAGTAATGTTACCACTTAAGAAGAACTGGACTGTATAACGTGTGTATATACAGTGACTGGCTACACCCTGATTGTCAGTCACATGCTCCCTTGATGCTCCCTGTCCTAAAAAAAGGATTGGCTAAAGGCTACTAGTGGGTTGGCCAACTGAAACAAGTTCCTGCAGTATCTTAGGAATGATCATGTGTAAAGAACATAAATGGTCAGTGACCACACTGTGCGATACTGGAACACGGGAAATAAGACACAAACCTCATGTTAGAAAGTTAAATTCTCAAACAACTGTATAAAATGAGAGGTGATTATTACTGCTTTATAACAAGGAGATTGCCTTCTAATTCTACGTTGTTTAGAGACTTTAGTTTCCTTTAATTGCTTATATGTCTAAGCAAATGGCAAATTTGACAAGTTTTAAAAGGGCATTTATAGTGGGAAAAATTGTATTTTTTCCCCTCCCATTCTATGTGTCTATAATTCTCCACCTCTGTCCAGAGTCAAGATTTCTATACACCACTCTTGCTTGAGCTGTCAATCAAATCACACTAACAGCATCCGGTGTAGTTTGTAGGCTTACACAAGTTTTACATCAAGTCTCCCAATGACGGGTTAAATACTGGGTTAAAAACAGATGTAAAGGGAAGGAATGAAGCTTTTCACCATTTATTGCTGTCAAAAGGAGATCGGTGGCTGCTAGTATAAGGTAGGACTCGGGTCTCTCCTGACCCACCCCCTCTTCCACCCATTATGTTGCAAGTATCTATAGAAAAACAGAAGAACATTGCTCTTTACAGGCTTACATACCGAAGTAATTTTTTGTTGTTGTTTACAAAGGTTTGAGTGACGTGTAGGAGGATTAATGCTCATGAGCAGCTTGGTTTACCGGCTTGGTTCACAGCCGTATTAATATGAACAGGGGGGATTGACCAGAGAGGGGAGGATGGTGTGGGGAGCTCTGCAGTAAATCAGACTGTGCAAACACGGAGCCACGAGGATGGTGGAATAAGGCAGCATACACTAACCTTTTATTATGTCTGGATTGGAGCAATGGATAAATTTACTATACATGCCCCTTTAAATTGTCTGTGGCCAATAAAACATTTTTCAGTGGTTTTGATTTAAGTGGGTTTAGGCTGGTTCTATACACTTTCAGGCCTATGTAATAAAAAGTTCTTATTGGTGAAAATGGTGCTTATTACACCAACCAATCAGATGTTAACTTTTTAAATGGTACATAACATCTGATTGGTTGGGGCAAAATTAGCCTGATTTTTAAGATAAAACAGGGTTATTCAATTAAAGTTCTTATTGTTTAAAAATGGTGCTAGGTTGCCACAACCAATCAGATGTTAGCTTTCAAATGTAAATACTGAAAAAACTTTTATTACATAGGCCTTGTTTAAATTTTGTGCTCGGAGAAAGTACAAAAGAATGCAAAAAAAAAGTTTCGGAAAATCGCAAAGCCACATAAAATTAGCCTAAAACCGCACTCATATTTAAATTAACAGTAAACATCTCCTTGTTAATTGTAATTTGATTTTTGCAAATTAGGAAAATATACTGTAATGTCACAGTGTATTTATGGTTATCTTAACCAAAAGAAAATAGGGATGTCTAGTCCTTTTGGTTCTTTAATCACATTTTTATTAGTGCAGACACCAGTTACACAACAATATTTCAGGCTCCTAGGCCTTATCAAGAATACATGAGAAATATCTAGGAGCAGAAACATCACGTTGTACTGTGTTTGCAATAATAAAAATGGTATTGCCCCCTTAAAACGAAAAACTAAAGGACTGACAGCCGTATTTCTTTAAGATATATATATTGGAGAGGTGGCCACTGGCCAGAAGGAACTGGACATCTAGCATGTACCTGTTGCAATTTAATTTATATGGTATCATTCACAGACTTGTAGGAAAATAATAAGCAGGACACATAGGAGAAGGATCCATAGCAGATTTTTTACCCATTCATTTTGTATAGATAGAACCTTTAAATGCAAACATTCAAAGTTTCAAAGACATGTAATCCAAACCAACTGCCATATTTTTTTAATGAAATGCACCTGGATAAAAAGTCCAAAAAAAAGCTCAGTAATAAAACATATATGATTTAATGTATTACTCAGAATAAAGTTTTAAAAACAAAACCTTGGTTAATGCTCTTTCAAGGAGACACTGAAGAGTAGTGACTAGAACCTGCTTATGTGATAATAAAGCCAACCAAGCAGAGAATTTCAGAAACTCTGGATGATGGATATTGACAATTATAAAGATAAAACAACAGGGCACTAGTCAATAGATTTACCAATAACAATTTTAGCCTGTGGGGCACCCCTACTTAAATACAGAAAACACATAAAGAGCAACAACAGTGGGGGTATTAATGGGGGTATTAATGCTTTTATTTCATATAAGGCCAATCAATCAAGTGCAATGTGAAACATAGACATTAAAAACATCATCCAAAACCTAAATCTATAGAAAAGGTTTATTATACACCAGTATATAATAAAAGATGTTTTTATTTAAAAGATGAAAGGGATAATCAAGCCCTTCCAAATACTGTCAACTAGTCGCCCTTAATATATTGTTGATGGTTTATTATAAAGCGCAATTGGGGACGCAGTGCTTTACAATAACAAAATACAATAAAGTCATACAAGGGAAATAAATACATTGCTAGTTCAGTACTAAATATATAAATTATATAAATTGTATTAAAGTGCTAGAAGCTTTGCACAAGGGAAAGGAGGTGGGTAACATAGAGATACAAAAGACAGGGCCAGCTTTAGGCTAAATAGCACCCTGTGCCAGATTTGTTACTGGCACCTAGCACCCCCTCCAAAACCCACCCCATGGCACACACAATATGCTGCTGAATGCTGTTTCCCTTGGCCTGCAACAAATCAAGTCCGCCACCTGCCTTTCAGTTCTGAAGTGTCTGTACAGGAGCTGGTTCTGCGATGAGCGGCGGGTACGGGCAGGAACAATGTGGGGAGACTAGAGAGGAAATATAAGGAGGTGCAGCAGAGTGAAGGGATGTAAATGTTAGGGAGAGATGTCCAAAATCCGGTCTGCCGAGGGGATCCGCGAATTTCGAAAAAAATTCCGAAAATCCGCGACGGACCATTAAATAAAAAAACACCTCTAAATTACGAGATTTTTCGTATTTTCGAAAATTCGAAATTACGAGGTTTTTCATGTAATTAGAAAATTCGAAAATACGTATTTATGGAAATAAGAGAAATCCTTGTATTTTCGAAAATTTTCAAAATTAGTGTTTTCCCGTATTTTCGAAAATTCACGAAATACTGTGAAAAATTGTATTTCGAAAATTTCGAAAATAGCAAAAATCCGCGAATCGGTAGTTCGGAAGGCGGAAAATCCAAAAGGAAAAATTTGCCGTTTGAAAACGGGATAAAGCCGCGGCGGATCCGGGTTCGATCCGCGAAACGGCCATCCTAGTTAGGAGAAGGAGTTTTTTATAATGGCGCTGTTTAATGGAAGCCAGGTTGTTGTCCGGCCACAGAGGATATTTGGGATCTCAGGGCAGGAGAAGCACAGTAAAAAAAAAGGGGATAAACCCATTAAAAGCTATGAGCCATTTCTACTTACTAAAAAACACATCATATTTAAGTTTACATTACTGTGCCAACAGAAATTTCTTTTTTTCTATATTAACCATGGTTAACTGTTAATATTGCTGAAAAAATACATGCAAAAATAATATCTGGAGGCAAAACTGTTTGTAGATTCTCTGTTTTGCCATCATCGCAGAATTCATTTAATTAACACAGCAAACTGGTCTGTTTAGGGACATAATCTATATTTTCACTGCTTTGATGTAAAAGGAAAAAATATATTAGAAAAAGATGGTAGGAATTTTTGGATATGTAATATGTCTTAAAAAACAAAACTTGTAATTCAGCTTTCAGGTTAATACAGCAAGTTTAAAAGGAATACTTGTTCATCTAATCCCCTTCATACGTTTGCACTAACAACGGTGTTTGTAAAAGTTGGTTAAAATGAAAATAATGTTTACTACAAGAACCCTAGAGAGACACGAAACTGGTAATTTTAAGTAGCTGCCAGGTGGATCTATAATTCACAGAGGAGATAGGATAGCTATTCCCCATCCCTATGAATAATAAAACTCACCCGCTGCAGAGGTAAGCTTACCTTCCGGTGCTCCCACTCACAGCTTTTGGACAATGCATTGTTCCCCTTGAGTCTTGAAGCTTTGGGTATCAACAGTCAATCAAAGCTGTTACAGCCAATGACTGACGCTGAGGCATGATGAACCAGCCACCTAGGGATCTGTAAGTCCCTTCAGAAGCATCCTAGGAAAAGGTAAGCATAACAAGAATGGTTTTGAGGAAGGAAATTAACATTACTGTAAAATATAGGTTTAGAAGTGGACATGCCCTTATCACACAGCTGAATGAAATGGAGGATATGATACATTGGAATTACTGAAAATGAACATGCTATAAGTAACCTTGTTAGCTGGTCTCGCTAACCAATTTACCAGGGGTTAGCGTTTATAGTTTATAGTATTTGAGGTTGAATAAAGACATAGTCCATCCAGTCCAACCCATCTAGCAATATCCTCATTTCTGCCTAACTGTTGATCCAGAGGAAGGCAAAAAAACCCCACCAAATTTATGAAGGGGGGAAAAATTCCTTACTGACTCCAAATGGCAATCGGAAATTTCCCTGGACCAAACTCTACTTTATGTATCAATACCAGAGTAACTTGCAACATTCCTTGTTTTCAGAAAGTCATCCAGCTTTTTTTTTAAACTGACCAATGTACCTGCCATAACAACGTCCACTGGAAGACAGTTCAATAGCTTACCGTTCTCACAGTTGGTAGCAATTAGAAGAACATCTATTGGATAACACAGGAATGTCAAACTTGCAACCCTCCAGATGTTTGCACATTGCAGGGAATGCTGGAAGTTATAGTTTACAAACATCTGGGGGGCCTGTAGGTTTGACATCCCAGGGCTAGAAGAAAAATAACTACATAAATGTTACTGGAAAGATTGTGGCAAGCCAACAATTCTAAATTGCAAAGGTACCAGAATTTACCACTGGCATTGGCAAGATGCATATACAGGGTGATTTGGTTAATTATATCCTGCTTTCAACTCATTGCTGACTTCCAACATTTTAATTCACAGATTCTAAGTTACTTTTTCTATTCCGTCTGTTTTTTATAAAAGGAGAGTTCCACACAAAACTAAAGTAAGTGAGTAGATTTTCCTTTCATGGATGGATTCTGGAACTTTATGAAGAAATAACTAACAAAGCAGTTGATTTCTACCACTTTTCTGCATTCCTGTTCCTTAAACTGACTTTCTTGCTTCTGACATTTGGTTTGGACGTTGGTGCAATTCCACTATATGGTGTTAATATTTTATCTCCAAAATTTCTTTACCATTATAAAAAAACAGCGAAAACCCGTTCACCACGCATGCATCATTAAATGGTGGAAAAGGCCTGTCAGTCGTTATAAAAGTGCAAAGTGTTTTGATGTGATAAAATAGCTACAAAACATCCCGTAGTTAAGGAGGCAAAATGTCATAATTTGTGGTACCCAAATAATTGTTATAACATTATAAAGTACACTATCCATTCTTATCTCTGTCTTTATTCGGACACAATTAAAATTCATCTCACAGAATGCAAGATGGTGTTGTAGATGCATTTTGAGGCATCCAGCCGCTTTCTCAGGGGCATACATCTCCGTAGTAACATCCTACCTCCCCGAAGAGTATAGCCTTTGGACATGCACTTAAAGGACATTTTCCATTGGGTTCAACAGAATTATTGTATAAAATATTTTTTAAAAACTTAAGACCATGAGGGTGATTGTAATAACATAAGCCAACACTTGGCTGTGCTCCTGCAATGCAGAACCTCTTGTGGCTGTTACAGCACTGCAGCAGTGTGATCACCATTGAGTAGAGGGGATTTTATGCCCCGATGCCATAATGGTTACATTTCGTACTACTATGTAGGCACTGTTCTCAGAAAAAAGCAACTTCTGAGATTTAGGGTTCCTAAGATATTTGCAAAAAATGCTGGGTTTTGTTTCGGTTACACCCACAGTTGGGTTTTGCTCACTTTGCCAGCTTATTTTTCTGGTGCTTTTCATAGCAGGGGGGACAATTCCCTCTTTCTTTATTATGAATATTGCAGTACAGTAAGTGCTAAAAAAGTGTGATTGGCCATCCGTCTAACTTTCAATATAAACAACATATACTTTTCTGCAGATATACAGGAAACCAGAGCACATAGAAAGGTAAAAGATGGACCATTTTAATTCATTCTTTGTGATCTAGAAATAGTATGTACATTTTATGGGGTGAATAATGCCTTTAAAAAGAAGTAAAAAAGCATTGGGCAGCATCCAAATTAGACTTACACCTCTCATATTTCTAGCTATTGCAGTTGTGAAGGTTATTTACTATATACTATTTTTCATTTGAGGGGGTGGACCAAAATGAAAAAAAGTTTACCTTAGGCTAGACCTCGTAAGGTATTTAAAATACTGAAAGGGCACTTGTAAGTGCCGCAAGGGCCTGATAGGGCCGGGGAGAGGGGTCCCGGTTCGAGCTGTGGGACCCCTAAGCCCCAAAGGGCTCTTGTTAGAGCCGCAAGGGCACTTGTAAGTGCCGCAAAGGCCCGATAGGGCGGGGGAGGGGAATCCCGGATCGAGCTCCAAAAGGCTACCCCCAGTGGGCCCTTCCCTTCTCCTCGGTGGGGCAGGGGGCTTGGAGGGGGGGTGGGGACTGGGTGCACGGCGGGTGTCGTGACCACCTGCCGCAGCCCTTCCCAGCAGCCCCTCCTAGCCTCCTGTTCCATATGTTCGCCACAAGCAGGCATGGGGTGGGAGGGGCTGCGGGAAGGGGGGCAGTGGCGCGGGGGGCGAGGGCGGGGTGGGCTTATGCCCACGCCATCACCACAGGAGGCGAGGGTGGAGTGATGTGGTGAATGCCCCGCCGGTCCCTTCACAGCGGCGACCACCCACAGTGAGGTGGGTGTGCCTCCCAGGTTGGTGCTGACTACCGCCATGTCCAGGGGAAATTTCGGCCGTTTTGGCCACCTTCAGGGTGGCAAAGTAATACGGCCGAGATTAGCGATGCATAACAGTTACCACCGCTTATAAATATAAGCGGCGGTAACTGTTCAGATAAGCGATTCGTTAACTTTTCGCCCCATTTTCCGCCATTTAGAAATTGCGGAGGAAAATGCGATTTTTGCGAAAATGGCGGGAATAACGGCCGTGAAAAGTTAACGAACCTTTATAAATATGCCCTATAAGTATGATCCCAGTAAATTCTCATATATTATAGACTCCCCATATCAATCAGAAACTACAGTATACGTATGTATTAATACCAGTATTCTCAATATTTATAGTATCCCCATACCAATCAGAACTACAGTATATGTATTAATACCAGTAATTCTCAATATTATAGTAATCCCTGTACCGTACAACCAGAACTACAAGTATATGTATTAATACCAGTAATTCTCAATATTATATAGTATCCCATACCAACCAGAACTACATGTATATGTATTAATACCAGTAATTCTCAATATTATATAGCATCCCTATACAGACAATACAGTCTACTATGTATTAATACCAGTAATTCTCAATTTATATTTTATAGTATCCATACCACCAGAAACTACAGTATATGTATTAATACCAGTATTCTCAATATTATATAGTATCCCTGTAGCAACCGAACTACAGTATATGTATTATACCAGTTAATCTCATCATGAGATAGAATCCTGTAACCAACCAGAACTACATTCTATGTATTAATACCAGTAATTCTCAATATTATATACTGTAGAATCCATGTACCAACCAGAACTACATTCTATGTATTAATACCAGTAATTCTCATTATTATATAGTATCCCGGTACCAACCAGAACTACATTCTCTGTATTAATACCAGTAATTCTTAATATTATATACTGTGGTATCCATTTACCAACCAGAACTACAGTATATGTATTAAAACCAGTAATTCTCAATTTTATATAGTATCCCTGTAGCAACCAGAACTACAGTATATGTATTAATACCAGTAATTCTCAATATTATATAGTATCCCCGTACCAACCAGAACTACATTATATGCATTAATACCAGTCATTTTCAATATTATATAGTATCCCTGTACCAACCAGAACTACATTCTATGTATTAATACCAGTAATTCTCATTATTATATAGTATCCCGGTACCAACCAGAACTACATTCTCTGTATTAATACCAGTAATTCTCAATATTATATACTGTGGTATCCATTTACCAACCAGAACTACCTTATATGTATTAATACCAGTAATTCTCATTATTATATAGTATGCCTGTACCAACCAGAACTACAGTATATGTATTAATACCAGTAATTCTCAATATTATATAGTATCCCCATACCAATCAGAACTACAGTATATGTAATAATACCAGTGATTCTCATTATTATATAGTATCCATGTACCAACCGCAACTACAGTATATGTATTAATACCAGTAATTCTCAATATTATATAGTATCCCTGTAGCAACCAGAACTACAGTATATATATTAATACCAGTAATTCTCAATATTATACAGTATACCAACCAGAACTACATTCTATGTATTAATACCAGTAATTCTCAATATTATATAGTATCCCTGTACCAACCAGAACTACAGTATATGTATTAATACCAGTAATTCTCAATATTATATAGTATCCCCATACCAATCAGAACTACAGTATATGTATTAATACCAGTAATTCTCATTATTATATAGTATCCATGTACCAACCGGAACTACAGTATATGTATTAATACCAGGAATTCTCTATAATATATAGTATCCTTGTACCAACAAGAACTACAGTATATGTATTAATACCGGTAATTCTCTATAATATATAGTATCCTTGTAACAACATCCACTGGAAGACAGTTCCATAGCTTTACTGTTCTCACAGTGAAAAACCCTATTAAAACTTGAAGCCTAAACCTTTTTTCTTCAAGGCTTAAGGGGTGTCCACATGTCCTCTGACATGTTCATTTGGTGAACAATGCCCCAGATTGTTTACTGTATGGCCCATTAATGTATTTATACACAGTAATCACAGCAAGTACCTTTTCTCTAGCATACCTAATTGTAACTAATCCAATCTCTCTTCATATTCAAGCTCCCCTAAACCCTTATTATATATTTGTATATAAATGTCATTCATATCACCAATAGTAGCATACAGGGAGATATAATAAAAGTTCTTATCGTTTAAAATGGTGCTAATTTTGCACCAACCAATCAGATCTTATTTAACATTTGTAAGCTTACATCTGATTGGTTGGGGCAAAATTAGCACCATTTTAAACGATAAGAACTTTTATTAAAGAACCCTGATAGTCTTTCCAGGGTTTATATTTGTATATAAATGTCATTCATATCCCCAATAGTAACATAGTCTTTCCAGGGTTTATATTTTCATATAAATGTGGTTCATATCACCAATAGTAACACAGTCTTTCCAGGGTTTAAATTTGAACCCTTCCAGGAGCAAATTGTAATGTGTTACAGACCTCAAGGGAAATGTCTGGTTCCCTCTGTTATAGAAGCTGTTGTTCTGTGTGTGCAGCTCTCTGTTGTTGTGTCACTGAAGTTGACTCTTTATCTTAATTGGGGAATCACACTCTGCAAGTGACGTGTATGCTTTTTGTTGTTCAAATTGGACTTTGTGGGTGTCGTCCCTTTCAGAGGACGTCGCCGTTATGTGGATGTATTCAGGGGTGTGGCTGTGAGGTGAGCACATACATACATACATACATACATACATACAAGATTTCTGCTTTATATAGTAGATATATGGAACAATCACTCCTGTGTATATATAAAATGTATATAAAATGCAATGTTGACAGTCAGCTATACAACCACCTCCAGGATTTCTTAATGTCCTCTATTCCTGCTTCCCTCTATTCCTGCTTTCCTCTATTCCTGCTTCCCTCTATTCCTGCTTCCCTCTATTCCTGCTTCCCTCTATTCCTGCTTCCCTCTATTCCTGCTCAGTGGGTAGGTACAATAAGTAATGTATGTAAACCCAGTCTCGGCAATCCCCTCAGGCAGCTGCAGGGTTTAAGGGTATGTCCACCCCCCCAAACTAAATTTTGATAACTTGTAGGGAATGGCTATAAACCTTAGTAAAGGTAAAATTTACTAAGATTAAAGATTAAACCCAGCAGAATAAAGCAAACCTTGACGTGGTGACTGGGCTTAAGATAATTTGGCCAAGTTATTGAACTAATTGCTTTAATTCACTGGCAGGCTTTTTAAGTCGCAATTCACTGATAACGTTAAATGTAAGCAAATTAGTTGGCTGTGCACTCGGCTTCTATTGTTTATATATATTAAAGTCTAAAGATAATTCAAAGTAAATGATTTTTGACTCTTGTAAGAAATAAGATGTGTTCAGTGGTGTCATGTGTAATATTTGTTTACGAGTGTAATTGTCATCCCTTTGTGTTTCTTCTTTGGTTTGTCTAAGAGGTATCTGGCATTTTGCCATGCTGCTGAACTGAAACTCACGGTTTATGGAATCTGTGACCTACCTGGCACAGGGCTGCAAGCGTGGCAATATTCACCAATTACTAGAGACTCAGGTTAGTTCTTAATGCATCTATCCACATCACATCATTAGTATAGATTATAAACGGGAATATTCTGTATTTACTAGATATGCTAGTAGAAAGTATAGCAGCAGGCAGAAGTCTTTTGTTGTTACTATACAATGTACAGTATACTTCCTTTAGTAGGTAGCCTCTACGGTATTATATTGTGAACCAAGTACTGTAAAATGAGTTTTGGTAGATTTAACTGTTACACATACAAAGTAAGAGGTGAGATGTGTCAATAAAAACAAATTAAACTTTCATTGATATTGGGATTTTCCAGGGTACATAATTGCCACAGATTCTTGTACAAGTCATTCTGAATTGAGAAAGCCAGTCGGATGACTAGCAAAACATCTTCAAGAACTAAACCTCAAGTCCAGTTGATCTAATTGAATACAACAGATATACTGTGGAGGAAACTGAGGGAACAATGATTTTAAGGGTGGTACAGTACATCAAAGTGTAATACATGTGCATGGAGGAAATACATAGGCTTGCCAATGTAACATGTTATTTAGTTGTTATGGTTCATGATCTTTATTCTGTTGGTCTGCAAAACTTTAAAAAAAATGCTGACACTGGAGCAGCCTTGCCAATATGATTATAAAAGTCTTGGTTACCTAAGATGATGACTGTGAGTTCTCCACTTTAATGACCTTGTTTACACATTGCATTATTATCTTTACTTGAGGTTTGTGACATATGGTAATAATATAAAATGTTCCTTCTCACCAACTGTAAACATGTATTTACATTTATTTATAAATATAGATTTATTGTATAATCTATAGATTATATGTATAAAATTAAGTTAAGAATATTGCAAATGTGCTTGTGAAGGTTCTCATTCATCAGGTCATGGTATATCTGTTGTATTCAATTCGACCAACTGGACTTGAAGTTTAGTTCTTGAAGACGTTTCGCTAGTCATCCGACTGGCTTTCTCAATTCAGAATGACTACAAGAATCTGTGGCACTTATGTACCCTGGAAAAACCCAATTAGCATATCACAGAGAGGTTAAGGGCATGATTGCATAGTGGTATGTACAATGCTGTTTTGACACCTTACTCTGGGCGTTCCCATAACACCACTATGCAATCACGCCCTTAACACCTGTCTTCAAGAACTAAACTTCAAGTCCAGTTGATCTAATTGAATACAACAGATATAATATTGCAAATGATTTCTAGCAAATATTTACATAGCTGTATGCAGTAATTGTAATTGGTTGATTAGTTACCCACTTCAAGACGTGTATGTCATCTATAAACATGTACTATTTACACATAACATTTAACATTCTTACTTATTGTAAATCAGGAAACAAAACGGCCTCACTTCCGGTATCAAAAACAACATTATTTAGCACATACAAGGAACACTCAGCATCATGGGACCATCCATTTAATCATGGATGACTTAAGGGTGCCAGCTCCTCCTTTTATAGGGGAGGAGGACGAGTTACAACATTAACCCTTTATTAATTAGATTAAAACTCAGAATTTACCTGCTACATCATTATTTAAATCATTATTTAAATAACATTGTTTACGGAATGTACTAAGAGTCCTGCTTAGGATAAAGTATTCATGATTTCTGTGCAAAAGAATACAGGTCAGTATTGGTAATGTTGATTTTTGCATTGTTTAGGTTTTTGCACTGGTTAGTTTTAATTGGTTTTAATAGATTTAAATAATGAAGTAGCAGGTAAATGTTGAGTTTTAATCCAATTAATAAAGGGTTAATGTTGTAACTCGTCCTCCTCCCCTATAGGAGGAGCTGGCACCATTAAGTCATCCATGATTAAGAGGGTGGTCCCTAAAATGCGTAGGATGACGCTGTGTGTTCCTTGTGCTAAATAAAGTTGTTTTGGATACCGGAAGTGCGACCGTTTTGTTTCCTGATTTACAGTACTAGCGGCATTGGGACCGCATGGATACGCACCCGGCAGAAACCAACTAGCGGACTTGGTGGAGCGAGCATCCAGGAGAGAAACTACCTTCTGCATTATTCTTACTTATTGGTCAAGTTTAAACTTGTTAACTTAAAACATTCCACCCACATTATGTACTCTAAACACAATCATGCTTAGGGTAGGCCATTGTGAAGAGCTTGTAGTAAATTTCAAATTGTGTGCGAAATATTTTGAAATCTGTCTCAATACTTCATCATTTTGTAAAACAATTGAGTATTTATGGTTTGCTGATAATAAACTAGATAAATTCATTTCTTTAGTCCACAAGCAGACTACTTACCCTTTTTCCCCTTTTCTTTTAAAGTTTTAACTTTTCAGTTTCTCTTTCAGTTGTCTTTAAATCTGGTCAAACATTTTATATTAAATAACGATTTAATACATAAATGACATACGTCATATGTGCATATGGGAACTCTGCTGTATGGAAACTCTACAACTCCCAGCATGCTGTAGTAGCTGGGAGTTGTAGTTTCCAAACACCTGCAGTGCCAAGGAATGAGGCTTTTTTATGGACAGTACCCCCAGAAAAGGCCCAAAACATTCCCCCTTAGAGAGCCCCCCCCCATTCAGTGAGTGAGGTAAGTACTTACAATTGAAGAGAGGTAAGTCACAGTAAGGTATTGTAAATTTTCCACCCAATCCGCTGCTGATTGCTCTGTATGTAAGGTACCGGTAATTTATCTGTTGTATTCAATTAGATCAACTGGACTTGAAGTTTAGATCATGAAGACGTTTCGCTAGTCATCCGACTGGCTTTCTCAATTCAGAATGACTTGTACAAGAATCTGTGGCAATTATGTACCCTGGAAAATCCCAATTAGCATATCACAGCCAAGTGTTAAGGGCGTGATTGGATAGTGGCTAAGAGGTGTTATAGGAACGCCCAGAGTAAGGTGTCAAAAGAGCATTGTACATGGCAGACAGTTGGGGTCGAACCCCCCACCTCTATTTAGGCTTGGTTTCTTTATTTTCACATAAATGGCCTCCTTAACACCTATATTGAACCAGTCACGTTCCTTTGCCAATATGTTAACATTACAATCTTCAAAGGTATGTCCTTTATCCTTAAGATGCAGGTACACGGCTGAGTCCTGACCCGAAGAATTGGCTCTTCTGTGCTGGGCCATACGTTGATGCAGTTGCTGTTTGGTCTCCCCCACATACAAATCAGAGCATTCTTCACTGCACTGCACTGTGTATATGATGTCGCTTTTCTTGTGTTTCGGTATTGGGTCTTTCGGATGTACGAATTGCTGCCTCAGTGTGTTGTTCGGTTTAAAGCAGACAGGGATACGGTGTTTTTTGAAAATTCTTCTTAATTTCTCGGAGACCCCTGCTACATATGGGATGACCATGTTCTTTCTCCTGTCTTGCTTTTCCCCTTCACTGTTGGTATTCATGTTCTTTTCTTTCCTTCTACTTCTTTTGACAAAGGCCCAGTCTGGATATCCACAAGTTTTAAGGGCTCCTCTGATATGTTTAATTTCTTTCGCCTTTGCCTCTGTGCTAGTGGGGATGTTCTCAGCTCTGTGTTACAGGGTTCTGATGACACCCAGCTTGTGATCTAAAGGGTGGTGGGAGTCAAACATCAAATACTGATCTGTGTGTGTTGGTTTTCTGTAAACCTCTACTTCCAGTTTACCATTTTCCTTAAATTCTACCAAGCAGTCCAAGAAAGCCAGTTTGTTGTTTTGTACCTCTTCCCTTGTAAATTTGATGTTTTGGTCTACCGCATTAATGTGTTCTGTGAAAGCTTGTACTTCCTTCTGGTGGATTTTAACCCAGGTGTCATCCACATATCTGAACCAGTGGCTGGGTGCTATGCCCTTAAAGGTATTAAGCGCCTGTTTTTCTACCTCCTCCATGTAAAGGTTGGCCACAATGGGTGATCCCATAACACATCCCTGTTTTTGCTTATAGAACTTTTCCCTGTATTTGAAATAGGTGGTATTCAGGCACAAGTCCAGAAAGGAACACACCTGTTCTTGAAGACGTTAGCGAAACTAACCTCCCCCCCATCTGGCTGCTGCTCGCTCCGGATGTTTTGTAATTTAAATCCAGGGATCTGGCTGGCACTCTGCACTGATGTCCATACTCGGCGGCTTTCTCACTTACTGCCCGGCACCGAATAGTGACGGATCCCTGGATTTAAATTACTGTTACCTTACATACAGAGCAAGCAGCAGCAGGCGGGTTGGGGGGAAAATTTTACAATACCTTACCGTGACCCGAGAATAAGTCGAGGTCGGGTTTTCAGGCTATTTTTAAAGCCTGAAAACCTCAGCTTATACTCGATAATATATGGTATACCATAGTGAATGTGCTATTTTCACTAAAATAATTTCTTAAGAAATAATTAATTTTAAGTGAAAATTAAGAGTAAATTTGGCTTGAAAGACTACATTTACATTTCATAATTAATTTTGATTATTTTATAATTGTGTTTATGTTTGGCAAGGAAATAGAAGAGTGGGTGATTAGTATGTGTGTCTGTGTGGTGTTAGGGGGTACATTTTTGTATTTTAGACCATTACATTTTTTTGATGGCTCTGGCATGGTTTAAAAAAAATAGTGAAGGCTGCAGTACAGTGCATGCTAAAACACCATTAGGGATGTTCTTTTAGTGTACACAGTACTGCAGCCTCCTTTCCCTCATCTTATACTGCCATTCTGATTATAGAGGAGAGCAGTGTCACCTTCTGAAGTCCCAAAAAGTACTGTTCGTGTGCTCTGTGCATGCATGCATGACTTGATGTCAGTGCATGCACTGCCACGTGCGCACGTGATGTCATCATGCTGTGCTGTAATAAGCATGGCGTGGCACGATAATGTCATATGTGCACACCCTGACGTTATGCGCATGTGCACGGAGCACACAGACAGTGCTTTTTGGGACTTCAGAAAGAGGAGAACAAGGAACTCACAGAGGGGCGGAGCTAAGCAGACAAGAATGCAGATCCAAGATGTCAGCAAGTTTCCATCAGCACAGGTAGGCTCAGGAAGGACCTAGGAAAAAAAAAAGGGGGGGGGTGATAAGTTAAATCTGCTGTTTCCAATTACAATTAACTTGCTTTTACTGTGTACTTATCCATTAAAGGGCATGCCCACCCTCAAAACAAAAAACTAGAGAGGGCTGAAACTCACCAGTTTCATTCCATTTTTGGATTCCGGATCCCGAACATCCGAAAATCCGAAAACTGTCTGAATTTTCGATTATTATCGAACGTTTAAGGTTATTTTCGATAATCCTCAAACGTTAAATAATTATAGAAAATTGGCTCAGAAGTCCTGAAATCTGAATGATCCGTCCGATGGAACAAAGGGGTTACGTGTCGTACCCATCTCTACAAAAAACTGGTCACATGTTATTGATATATTCAGCACATTATCAGATGTATTACTAACCAGATATTTAAGGATAATTATTGCCTCCATTCTGGAAGAATAAGTATGCTCCTTCCTCCATGGAGTTAATTAAGGCTATGACTGCTGTCAACCCTCCAATGATTGCTGTGTACCCTGCTGCTTCCACTGCACATGCTCAAAAGCTCTTTGAGCAGAGGGAAGAGGAAGATACCTTTGCCAGAACAGAAGAGAACATATTATTAAAAATCTGATTACAAATGCATGTAATAAACTGCTACAAATAGCAGTTGGGATTACAGGAAGGCAAGTCATCAGTTTTTTGTTTTATGGGTAGACATGCCCTTCAAATATGTATATTAGTTTCCATTTATGGCCTGTTTCATATCCATAAATATAACTTCAATATAGGTAAATAGAAATGTTATACCCAATTACCTGCTTTACATTGGTTCAAACGTTTTTTAACCTTTATAGATTAAAGGTTACATCTTGCTTCTAAACAATATGGAAAATCCAGTACCAACAGCACTGATTTATCACCTGATGAAAAAAACAATTCACTGCAACCAACAAGTAGACATGATAGAAGTTGACAAGCCAAAAACTTTCAGTTAAGATTTCAGTAAACTGAGATATATCCACGAAACAAATGATGCTTGTCCAGTCCAGTGCAATATGGAGTACTTCCATTTTGATGCTCACTCTTGACAAAGGCTTTGTGCCGAAACGTTGTGTGTTTTGCTGTGTCTGCACAATAAATGGAAGTACACCATATTGTACTTTAAAAGACTGGAAAAGCCTCATTCTTTTGTTTCCTGGATATATGTTACTGGCATGAGGTGGCCAGGGAGGTTTGGACACCTGGAGAATACCCTACATTTTGTCAAGGTTTAAAGTGAGATATAATCAAGAAGACTACTTCAAATAGTCCAACTCTATGAAAAAATAGTTCTTGGTGTCAATCCTGCAAAAAAAATAACAGTTCGTTATGTAACTTATGTGGCTAGTACTGTAAATTCAGGGAGATTTAATAAAAGTTCTTATCGTTTAAAATGGTGCTAATTTTGCCCCAACCAACCAGATCTTATTTAACATTTGAAACCTAACATCTGATTGGTTGGGGCAAAATTAGCACCATTTTAAACGATAAGAACTTTTATGGAATAACCCTGTATATCTTCATTTTTTGGTGGACCATTTCAAACAACTGTTGCTATTATTGTTAGAATTAGCCATCCGACATTATGTTGATTTTTTTAAATATTGCAAACAGTACATTTTTAAAGGTATGTGGGAAGCACATTTTCTTCAGTCAGACAAAGAATCCTTACAGGAGTGGAAACACGGCTTTTATAACATTGTAGGATTTCTAGTATTGTAGGAACAATTGCCTGTACCTATATAGAGCTTTCAACCAAAGCAATTGTAAAGACATTGCAAAATCTTCAATTTAAAAAATGTACATGTCATATGTTCTGCAAATATGATAATCCTTGATATTGTTACAAGATTCTCTGGCTTCACACATGACTCTTTTATTTTAAGACAATCTGATTTATTCGGTTTCATAATGGATATTTGGTAATTCCATTTTATGACATTTACACAGGAATTCATGCTTTCTACTGTATTCATCTAATATGTATTTATCAGGTGTTAGTGGAAATGCCTTAGTGAGTAGGTTTTTCTGTCCAGTCTCTCCAAGGAAAACTGGATTTCTGATTTCTATCTGGATTTTAATGGCGCTTGGTTTAGAATATATTTAACAAGATACTTAGAGGGCATCTATACCAAAAAAATAGGTTATTTTAAATTGACCATAACTGGAAACTTTAATTCTTCCCAACCACCACTGTATCATTTTTTTGTTGACCTGCCCCCTATTTATTTAGATATCCAATCTAAAACTTCTTATATTTCAGATGTCAATTAAGTTCCTTGCTCTCAAAAACTATTTTTCTGTGAGTAGTTTTACTGTATCTGGAATGGTGACAGAGTTTTGACAGTTGGTTTGTGGGGAAAAAGTCAGGTCGGATGGAAGTAGGGGGAGGGGGGGATACTGATTCTAAACAAAATGTGTGCTGGATTGAAGGCATGCATTAACACACGCAAATCACAGTAAGTGCTACTTACATGTATTAAATTTTAGATTAAGATGAGGCAAAGTCATTTTTTCAGTATAGTGTCCCTTTAAGTAGAGGATGGACAATAAAGATTGCTTCATAGTAAACTGAAGAGTATATATTAATGCAGTCAAATTAACAAATAATTCATGATATATTATGCTATGGGAATATTTGTACATCTTCTGTGTAGCATATTCTTTTATATTTTATCATTCCTCGGGTCAGTGTTAAAATGATTAACAAGGTTATCAGGGGTGGCTAGCCCGGAAGGCTAAGGGGCAAATGCTCCCAAGTCTGGTCTCCAACAACAACAAAAAAAAAGCTGCACATGGTAACATCACGGCATGCGTTGCATGGTCGCTTGAATGATGTTACTGAGCATGCTGGGTAAAGGGGCATCTTATGTGTACCAGTCCGTGTGTGCTGGATATAAGGGCATATTATATGTACCAGTATGTGTGGGCTGAGTATGGGGGCATCTTATATGTACCAGTTTGCATGGACTGGGCAAGGGGGCATTTTATATGTACCAGTCTGTGTGTGCTGAGAATCAGGGCATCTTATATGTACCAGTATATGTGGGATGAGCATGGGGGCATCTTATATGTACCAGTTTGCTTGGACTGGGCAAGGGGGCATCTTATACAGTAAGCACTAAGCACCAGTCTGTGTGGAATGGGCAAAGGGGCATCTTATATGTACCATTCTGTGTGTGCTGGACATGAGGGCACCTTCTATGTACAAGTTTGTGTGGGCTGAGCATGATGGCTTCTTATATGCAATACAGTTCAGAAACACTCTAGCACACCGCTGTTGGCTTGCTGCCAGACAATAGATAGGTGCTATCCCCCAGCTCTCTACTCCACGAGCTCAGGTAATCCAAGAACAAAGATGCAAACGAGGGAGCACACTGTATTTGTAGAATTAACAATTTATTGTGAACAACACACGAAATTTCAGGACTACAATGTCCCTTCCTCAGGTATCTGAGGAAGGGAAATTGTAGTCCCGAAACATTGTGTGTTGTTCACAATAAATTGTTAATTCTACAAATACAGTGTGCTCCCTCATTTGCATCTTTGTTCTGGGCTTCTTATATGCACCAGGCTGTGTGGACTGGGCAAGGGGGCATCTTATATATACCAGTCTGTGTAGGCTGGGCTGCACCTAGTGGCCATGACTTAATTGGTTGTGGGTGTAGCCTAAAAATTTATCACAGCAAAGACACTCCTCTAAAGGAGATGTTTTCAGACCTTAGAAATGCCCCTGACTGAGTCTGACTTTGCTTGCTGTGCCCCTCCTCCCCCACGATGGAGATAAACAGTGGCAGTGCACAGATGTGCACGTGTTAAAGGAACACTTGGTTGTATTTGCCCCCCAGGCCAAATGGTCTGAGTCCTCCCCTGGAGGTTATTAATAATGAGTAGGTGAATAGTGTGCATATTTGTCACATTAATTATAACACTTTGGAGATGCTTTTTTTTTTGTATCTCATAAAAGAGAAGAAGTCACTTAAGGGGCCCTTTCATGCCAGAATCCCATTCATAAGGTATCAGGATATCTCAATATCGTACAATTGTAAGACTGTGTGCAGCCAATTATGTCAGGCTAATGTGTATTGACCAATAAACCTGCCTGTTTATCAATAAGTGGCTCTGCAAGGTTTTCTATGTTCCAGTGTGCCCCACTCAAGTTTATCATTGGCATGAATTCAATTATAATGGTTTGTTACACATTATATAGTGGATAATGCACCCCCTACTGTAAATTATAAGATATTAGAAGACACCGAGGAGTTCCGTGACCATATAAAAGTGGAGGCCGCAGGCCGAGTGCCTTTTATACAGGGCGCGGAACTCCAAGGTGACTTCAATATCCGAATATTTTACTGTAGGAGGTGCATTATTTAGTATAATCCACCCCTCATTTGAGAACCTCCAGGCCTGCCTTGCCTTGTCCTCTCCTCTCCCCCTGTCTCACTTCCCCCAGCTCCATTTACTTTTCCATTTAGGCTCCACTGCCTACCCTCTCTCTCTCCCCTGCCTCACTTCCCCCAGCTCCATTTACTTTTCCATTTAGCTTCCAATGCCTTACCCTTCTCTCCCTGTCTCACCTCCTCCCCACCTCTGTTTCCTTTTCCATTTAGGCTTCCATGCCTTACCCTTTCTCTCCTCTGCCTCACTTCCCCCACCTCTGTTTCCTTTTCCATTTAGGTTTAGTGTGTTCGCATTCTGTTTCAAGGACTTACGCGGTTCCGCACCACTGTGTATGGCGCGGCTTCACCTCTTCCTTTTACATGTAAAAGGAAAAGGTGGAGCCGCGCCATACACGGTGGTGCCGAAGCCGCGTAAGTCCGTAAAACAGAATGCGAACACACTAAACCTAAATGGAAAAGGAAACAGAGGTGGGGGAGGGAGAGGGGAGTGAGGAAGGGGAGAGAAGAGGGTAAGGCAGTTCCGGAAAGTTATAATCGGCGCGCTACTACGTAGTAGCGCGCCGATTATAAGATTATTATTTACTGTTTGGTCCCATAGGAATCCATGGAAGGGGTGGATTATACAAGTAGAATAATCTTTGTTGTAACTGTCTACTTGTTCTAACTGTTGTAACTTGTCTACTTCCTTTCTATGACCCATTACAAAGGAGGTGGTCCATGAAACACGTTGGAGGACGAGGTTGTGATTGTGTAATTGCAATTAAGTTGATTTTACCGGAACTGGAAGTGTTGCCTGTTTGCTTTTGGATGTGAATCGCTGGCAGCCTGGGACTGCGTGGACGTGCACGCTGGGATCCGGGTCTGTGTTTCTGTGCTGTCTTGGAGTGAGGCTCTCTGTTGTGCTGCTACTTCTTTCTACTAATGCTGATTTATGTATCATTCCCCTCTTTTTGCAGTAATGCTGATTTGTATATTTATTTCCCTGTTGCATTTATCATCTTTTTCATTGATGCAGTGCATCACTTTTCTCCCCTTTTGTTGTCTCTATTCAGAGCATGTTTGGTTGGGAAACAATGATCTAACACATAAAACCAGATGAGTAGCTGCTGTTTACAAGGTATTCCTCTAAATCATCATAAAATGTTTGAACATAATGTCATTATTTTGCTGTTTCCTGGGTCATTTGATAGTGAAGAAGTAGAATTATGCAGGACATAAACGTATTACAATATATTTCAAGGTCCTTCTCTGGAGTGTTAAATTCCACTGGCTTGGTTTATGCTTGCATTTGCAGAAATATTGATTTTTTTTTTCTCCCAGTTATATTTTTCTTCCACAATAACTTGCAGATGTGGTGGGTCACATGCACCAGTTGCCATGGAATCTAAAAGATCTCATTATTGTACAAGGAATAAGTAACTGGCTTCAGTACAGACCTGTAGGACCTATTTTTATGTGAGAACTGGCATTGTCTGGAAACTTGCAGAGTAATATGATGTTTAACTTGGAAACTTGTTAGTGGTTGTTATTTTGCTTTTACTTCCCCGTTTTCTTACAATATGGTATACTTTAAAAAGAATGGAACATCTGTCCAAGTCCATGACATAAAGATGGAGTCGTCCCAATGACTTCTGCAAAACAGTTCATTGGCAAACATAATTGCTTTACTTTTAACCACAGTTTCATTCCCAGACCTCTCTGAAAATATGAATCTGTTAACCAGTTATTTTTGTCTCTAAAGCAAAAATAATTAAAAGAAATATATAACAGTGAATGTTTATCTACCGAGATTCACCCTTGGGAAAAAATGTGTTCCACTGAGTTAGCTATTAAGAAGTACAAAACCCTACAGCTACATTTTCATTGTATTTTAACAAACTTTAATATATATCGTAAAACTAAATCATTGATATTGCCCCTTTTCTGGTTTTCTGATCGCCCCTGTCTTGGGCACCTATAGGGCTGATGCCAAATGAAGATTTGGCCAGTTGGAAGGGGGAGAAAAAAAAACTGCATCCACAATTGCATTTAATTAGGTAAGTGATAGGATTTTTAGAAATATATATAAACCTGTGGTATCGGAAAAGTGAACTTAACAAGGGCGTACAATACCATCGCTTTCCCCAAGGACTGCTGTAGTATTATATGGGCAATACTGTAGTGCAATACCATGCAGTATCAATATTTTACGATACAGTTATAAATATAGTTGCACGTGTATCTGTATTTTAAGACCTCTCAAAATAATGATACCGAGCCTTTATACATATGCACCCTAGTGGTTCAGATTTCTCATTTACACAGAGAATCACCTGAACATTTTTTAGAATTCCCATTTCAGCATCAGTATGTACAATAAAATGGTTGACTTATGTTGTCAGTAAGTAAAAAAAACTCAGTTATAATGTGTAGGACTTTCAACTGTATCGTATACACTCGAAGTCAAGGTTTTTAGGCTTATACTCGGGCCATTCACCCATGTAATCCAGTAGTCCGGCTGCTGCTCGCTTCTGCATCCACTCTTCTGGTGGCTGATGTCACTACTCAGTGCCTGTCTCACTTTCCGTCGCCGAGTAGTGACTTCAGGCACCAGAACAGTGGATGCGGAGTTGGATTGCTGGATTGCTGAGCGATGCAGCCGGATTAACAAGGCAAGTCCTCTACTCCACTGAACTGGGGGGCGGCTCTGGGGGGGAGTGCAGTGCTTGACACTGCAGATGTTTGGAAACTGAAGCAGTTGGGGGTTGTAGTTTTAAAACATCTGGAGCGGCAAGGGATTGGGGGCTACTATGTGGGATTACTCTCCATTTACTCTCCAAGGGCAACTAATGCTTTAAATCAGGAGGATGGTACAATACAGAATCAGGAGGATGGTATCTATTGTTAAAGATTGCATTCTGATTCTGTTTTGTTTTGAGGCTTTAGTTGCTCTTTAAATGGACAGCAGAATTCCCATACAGTAATAACCATACTGGATTTGGCTGCTATCCATTTTAAGGGCAACTAAAGCCTCAAAACAATACAGAATCAGAAAGCAGCGGTGGTCACAATTTCAACCCTCGACTTAAACTCGAGTTAATCACGTTTTACAAATTTTTCAGGTAAAAATAGGTACCTTGCCTTATACTCGGATCGACTTCGAGTATATACGGTATATATCATACTGGGTACAACAATTAGGGAATTTTATTTAACTCTTTAGCTCCCCTTTAAATATATTTTGTAGTATTTGCTTTTTTTATAAGATTTGAAAATCTGGATCATTTATAATTTTTTTTTTTTTTAAACATAGCTACTTTTTAAATAAAAATGAAAGCAAATCACAGTATTCATTCCCGCTTATTATATTGTAGACTTATTCCAAGTCAGGTATATACACTGTGTCGAGGTTCAGAAAAGGAACCTGGAAGCAATAGATGGATAGTAAAAGTGGGAGGTTAAATCAAGTTAGCACAGATATTAAAGTCAAAGACCTACTGCTGCTTTAAACTGAAAACAAGAGGACTATTCATGGCCTAACAGCCATTGCTCTGTGTGCAGGTCATGAAGCTAATGTATCATATGCAGAATATTTGCAATCTCAAGGGAAAAAGCATGGCAGTAAGGAAAAAGAAAATGCCGATCATGTGGCTCATAATTGGAGCCAGATGGTGCTAAAGTAATGACATAGTGCTATGCTTTCCACAGCAAGGCAGACTAAACAAGAAAAAGAAGCTTTACAACTCAGTACACTTAACTCAGCAGAAAAAAAAAACCTTGCATACACAAAGGTCGGCCCAAATACGTCTGTTCTTCTTACATCATGTTATTCTTTTGCAATGATCCTCCTGAATGGCTAAAAAGGTCTACCAAATATTCAATAGGCCACGATGTTGCAGGGAAGGAGCTATGGAATGATCCCAAAATGAAATAGTATATAGGAAACAGTTTTATGTGAACCCCAAAAGAAAAACATCAATTCAGTTCTGACGTCTGCAATACTGGGCATTTCATGTACAGAATCAGGAAGAGGTAAGGATGTCAAGCCAATGACAATATGTGCACAGCTCTTGGCATATGTGCTTTTAAAATGCTTAGAAATGTAGTTCATACATTTCAAAAATGCCCAGGTGGACCAAAGTACCAGTATAAAATCACTAAGTGCATGAAATGCTTATTTTATTAAATTAAATCTCCCAGACTTGTGTGTCTAACATTGAGTGCTGTCATAAAGGACCATTGCACCCTTAATAAATAGTCAGGGAGATTCAATAAAAGTTCTTATCGCTTAAAATGGTGCTAATTTTGCCCCAACCAATCAGATGTTAGCTTTCAAGTGTTAAATACAATCTGGTTGGTTGGGGCAAAATTAGCACCATTTTAAACGATAAGGACTCTTATTGAATAACCCTGAATGTTTATTAGTTTGGGGGCTACATCATAAATATTAGTTTATAGTATAGGGTTACCAGATCTTCTGAGAATGGGCTCCTGTAGTGTTTCTACACACTGAAATTGTACTTGTTGTCAACACACATCTCAGTCATCAGTTTTCCTGTGCTATTAGTAAAAGAATGGCCAAATTAATTCCAAGTGAGACTTCTAATAAATATTAAAATTATTATTGCCATTTATTTCTTTGAAGGAATCCTATTCATACAAAACCAGGATTTTAATGGTGTAAATTCCTCTCGTTTTATCGTTGCTCGTTATTTCAAGTCATAATCCTCTTCACAGGAATAATGTTCTGAAGATATACAATGTGCTTGTGAAGGTTCTCCTTCATCCAGGTCATGGTATATCTGTTGTATTCAATTAGATCAACTGGAGTTAAAGTTTAGTTCTTGAAGATGTTTCACTAGTCATCCGACTGGCTTTCTCAATTCAGAATGACTTGTACAAGAATCTGTTGGCAATATAAGTACCCTTGAAAGTCCCAAATAGCATATGACCTACCACCTGGCTGTCATATGCTAATTCTTTCAAATTAGCCAACCAGGAGCAATTGTTGCAAAATGTGAAAAAAATGTATTCACCCATCTTTATACAAATGACTGTTTGTATATAGATGGGTGAATAAAATGTTTTCACATTTTGCAACAATTGCTCCTGGCTGTCTATTTTGAAAGAAATACTGAATGTTTGTACCATTGGCAGAGTGGTTGATACTGTAGCAGATGGGAGCAACGATCCACGCGGGATAATCAGAGTAATATATGAGGTCTTGTCATTTGCTAATTGGGACATTCAAGGGTACTTATATTTCCAACAGATTCTTGTACAAGTCATTCTGAATTGAGAAAGCCAGTCAGATGACTAGCAAAACGTCTTCAAGAACTAAACTTTAAGTCCAGTTAATCGAACTGAATACAACAGATAATGTTTTGAATAGTTGCACAATACTTGATGTGTATCAAGCTTTTATTTTGTGAATCAAACACAATATTTCAGGGAGCTACCTGCCCCCATCCTGAGTTGACACCTGAGGAAGGGGGTAGCAGATGCATCCTACTTATGCTGTATTTATTATACAATCTCCTTTGAAAAATATATGGTAATTAAGTCTGGACTTCCTGTTTTCCTTCCTGGAAGTTTACTGCCTTTGATGTCTTGAGCAAAACATAATCTATGTGAACATATCTATATGCCATTTAAATTGCTGTGACCAATGTAATATTTACATAAAACTACTGATATTTAAATTTATAAAGCCACTATTTAAAATTACCATACTGTGTCTTTCCCATCGATGTCAGTATTTAACGACCGTGTGGCACAACACAGACTGCAGTTCAAAGTAACAATAGTGAACAGTGTTTTGGAACTGTGCTGTACAATGCACAGAACTTAGCATTTATCCCCACTTGACAGGGCAGTGTCACTCAAATCTTGTTGTTCCAATACATTTTTGCACAGCTGAATCTGCTTGACTTGCTTCTATCCACTATTTATCTTGCTGCGACAATTGGTAAGAAACAGTATAAAGAAACAGATGTCACTCAGTAGGAATTGCTACTTGAGTAAACCGAACATAAAATGTACTTTTACTTTAGGAATAGTTTAATTAATAAATTAAACCTGAAATATTATATTTTTGAGAACATAAGGCAGGGCTGGGCTGATTGATTTAAGATTTAGAATTTGCTGCTTTCTGTTGAGTAGAAAGGGAATGTGTTTGGGTGAAACCCAGATGGATTAAATGGATTGAGTATTAATATGATCCAATTATTTTATACAGTATTATTTAAAGAATCGGATGAAATGTCTTGTGTGCACTCTGAGCTCCTTTGCTATGCAAAATACCTGTGCAAGAAAGCTGGTGAATGATTTTGGTGATTTAAGGGAAACGTCTGAAACTGGTTAAAGTTCACCTGCGGTCGTACATTTACGACCATTCGGCCATACAATACCATGCGGTAGTAGACTTCCACAATGCTATTGTATGACTACAATTATAATTTCGTGACCACACTAGTAATTGTACATATTTCATAGAATCTAGCTTTGGCAAATAGATAAAATATGGGGAATTTTCATAACTATTTTCCCCAAAATAACTGTCTGATGTGCTGCAGCTTTATATAAATTCATGGGCAGATGAAATCTAGTAATCTATTAAGATTTGGGATAAATCCAGGGCATATTTATAAATGCTTGTTACGATTTCCCAGCTTATATGTACAAAAGTACCTGTTACCCATAATGCAGCATGCTAAATTTGTACATAAGAAACAAACTTAACCTGGGCTCCACCTGTTGTTAGTTAGTGAGGTGTTCACATCATATTGTATGGTCAACATTCTTTGTTTCACCCAAGTACAAAAGTAAAGCATAGAGAGGGCACATCCTGACACTTTTTTTTACATGCAAACAACCTGTTCTTCATCTTGCTGGATTTGTGCCTGATGTTTCACCACGAAGTACGACAATGTGCGTAACAAGCTATTTTTATTGAAGCGCAAAGGAAAGTGTTAAGAGAAAGAGATATTTGCCACTTTATAAATAAAAACAATTCTAAAAGCATATGAAATGATTTTATAAATATAATTCATGACTCTGGATACACTGCAACTACAGACATAAACTTGGGCTTCTTTGTAAGGTAAGGTCTATTTAATGAATGGAACTTTTTATAGGCCTCAGCTCCCATCCAATTTTTACTGCAGTTATTCATAGGGGCATATTTATAAACGATCGCTAATATCGCTGCACATCGCTATGGCAAAGATTGTTATTTTAGCTGTATTTATAAAGCCGATTCATGCAATGGCGATGTGCGTTCGCGGTATCTTCTCTTATTGCCGTGATAAGGACTCAGGCACACATTGCCATATTTATTGCGTTAAGTCATGTACCGCGGCAAAAAGATAAAATGTCAATCTTTGAAAACCTGGAAAAAGATGATTGTATTACACATACATTAGTCGCGACTAATGTATAAGATAAGGTCTGTTGGTCTGGGGAGGCACATTTGTACATGGATAGAAAATTGGTTAATGAATAGGATGCAGAGAGTAGTTGTTAATGGGGATTCATCACTATGGACTAAAGTGCCACAGGGTTCTGTGCTGGGGCCACTTCTATTTAATCTATTTATTAATGATTTGGAAGTGGGTATTGTCAGCAAGGTTTCTGTGTTTGCTGATGACACAAAACTTTGTCAACCATTAAAAACTTCAGAGGATGTGCATTCGTTGCAGGGGGATCTAGATAGATTGTCACATTGGGCTGCTAAGTGGCAGATGAGATTCAATGTTGATAAATGTAAGGTGATGCATTTTGGACTTAAAAATCTGCTGCTTATACTATAAATGGCTGTGCTAAGTGAATCCCTGTTGGAAAGGGATCTTGGAATTTTGGTGGATAACAAACTTAAAGGAAGCAAGTAGTGCCAGACGGAAACAGCCAGAGCCAGCATGGTATTGCCAGAGCCAGCATGGTATTGTCTTGTATAAAGAAAGGTATGGATTTAAGGGAGGGAAATGTTATTTTCCCACTTTACAAAGCATTGGTAGGGCCTCATTTGGAATATGCAGTGCAATTTTGGAATTCTGTGTACAAAAAGGACATCTTTGAAATGGAAAGAGTTCAGATAAGGGCAACTAAATTAATAAGGGGATTGAGGGAGCTTGAAAATGAAGAGGGACTGGAAAAGTTACAATTATGTATGCTGGAGAAAAGGCGCTTGAATGGGGATATGATTACTGTGTATAAACACATTAACGGGCCATACAATAAACTATCTGGGGCATTGTTCACCAATAGAGCATGTCATAGGACACGTAGACACCCATTAAGACTTGAAGAAAAAAGGTTTAGGCTTCAAGTTCAGAAAGGGTTTTTCACTGTGAGCTATGGAATTGTCTTCCTGTGGACGTTGTTATGGCAGGTTCATTGGACAGTTTAAAAAAAAGGCTGGATGAGTTTCTACAAACAAGGAATGTTGCTGCAAGTTACTGGTATTGATACATAAAGTAGAGTTGATCCAGGGAAATTTCCGATTGACACTTTTTTCCCCCCTATAAATTTTATGGGGTTTTTTTTTGCCTTCCTCTGGATCAACAGTTAGGCAGGAAATGAGGATATTGCTAGATGGGTTGGACTGGATGGCCATATGTCTTTATTCAACCTCAAATACTATACTATACTGTAAATGCTGGGAAATAGACTAACACCCCCCTGGACACTTATTAGTATTAGGAAACTCTCCACAATGTACTGATACCTTCCAATGATCCACTTACAGGCTACATATATGGGTACTTAAGGGGTTTCACCACCTCAGACTTGGCAATTATAACATTGTTGCATAATAATAATGTTATACAGTTACATATAAAGATATGGTAATCTGTTTCTTTTGTTCTCCGTTTTTAATTATCCTTTACTAAGAGGGAAAGGGTTGTTAGATGGGGGGGGGGGGGGGGGGGGGGGGGGGGGGGGGGGGAGTGGAGATGAGGAGAGAGGGGATATATATAATAGTCATATAAACAAATTATACAAATTAAGTAAGATATTTACAGGGAGATTCAATATAAGTTCTTATCGTTTAAAATGGTGTTAATTTTGCCCCAACCAAATCAGAAATTATGTAACATTTGAAAGTTAACAACTGTTTGGTTGGGGAAAAATTACCACCATTTTAAACAATAAGAACTTTTATTGAATAACCCCGATAGTGTTTTATGCAACTTAACACAAGGAAACGCTAATGACAATAGTGGTGAAACGTTAACGCACCTTTATAAATATGCCCCATGGTCTTTGTGGTCTTTGTGGGGCATGTAAATGTACACTGTTCTAAAAGATTTTCCCTAAATTATTTTAATATGTGAACTTTGTGTGGGTTTAAAGGGGAACTGTAATTTTAAAACAAGCCTAAGAAGATTTGCCAAGATGTTGTTAATCCAAAGTTATAGAATTGTAAGGCGTCAATATTTTCTGAAGCTAGTTCCTGCCTAACAATCAATTTATGTGCTCCCATCTGCCTTTAAAACCCATAGGGAGACACATTTTTTTTATTTTCAAATTTGTGGCTAGCTATAAAAATTATAAAGGAGTTTGGACGTGGGGTTGATGATGCTCTGTCCTAGCAGTAGATACAAGTGGGTATTCTCAAGCAAGGGGCTTGCTGGTGATGTTAAAGCTCAGAGTGTAAGCATGAAGCAGCACCCCTTATGTAAGCATGAAGCAGCACCCCTTATACTGCTTTAAGTTTGGATAGTTTACAGACAGAAGCATGATCCGGGATTCATTTTAAAAGTACAGTTGTATGGAGTTCAATACTTGTATGTAGATTTCTACTTTAATACAAATATTTACAAAATGAATAAATAATGTAAACAAAATCAGACAGAAAAATTTATTAGCAAAGAATTTTCTTTGGGGCACAAATATCAGGTGTAGTCCCAGTCTTTGAATACAAAATAGATGTAGATAAATCTACTTGCAACAGAATAGAAAAATAAAACACTAAAACCAGCTTGCATGTTGTCAGGTTATAAATAACATATTTTCCATCAACAATGCATAATTGGTTGTGTAAAGTTTTTTTGTCTCGTGAAAATCAATTTTAGATTTTTTTAAGGCACAGAGGGGAATCAGTCAAAACCAGCTTGACCTTTCACCCTGATCCTGACTCATGGCCCCAAATGACACATTTACAATCGAGATGATTAAAATTCTCAGGAAAATAAAAAGAGAAATGGCATTTGTCTTTCTTATCAATGCATGTAAAAAAAAAAGCTGAACATTGCTGGAAACATAATGAATTACAAACTAATAGGCAGCAATACAATTTAGTAAAATAACAACATTGCATAGGAAAAACTCCAATAGCATTTATACTTTATATACATTGGCAAGATCACTATTATTATACTGTACATCTTGAAAATATCAATGAATGGCGGGTCTCTGACTCCAAACAGGAGGTCACAGGTGGAGTAAAACTACCAATCCAATATAAAGGCTATTGGAATTGGGAGAATTAATGTGTACGTTGGGATGGTGAGATGTGGGATGTAGTTTCCTGCACATTTTGAAATATTTTTTAAAAGAAATGTAGAAATACACATAGGAATTGCCACATTGTTAATGATTTTATTTTTTTTAACTGCATCATTTGTATACTGGTATAATTGTATACTTATAATGGATTAGGACACGATTACCATGGATTTATACAAGTATGACTGAATCATGTATCCTGCATTTAAAGGAGCACCAAACCGTATTTTAAAAGTTTGTTTAAATGAAATCTATAATTGCTATGGAGGTAAGACCTATAACGCCCACCTCTACTTACATGCAGCAACTTTCAGAAGTCATGTGATGGCTCCTTATGATATCTCTCTGGTGACTACCCCCATTTCTAACATAAGCATGCATGCTAATATTAGAGGAGGGGGGAAATGTAAGAGCTGTTTAAATAGAGCTGGTGTGTGTTACTACAGGTGCATAGATCATGGCTGGTAAGCAATGTTCCCCCTTTAAATTGTCTGTCTGTGCACAGATACATATAGTCTGTATTCAAAATGTAATTGTGTGTGTTACACAACCCGGTGCGTATGTTTCAGATAATTTTAGTGTGAGCATTTTAACCTGTGTGTTGCCAGGTTGGGATGAAGGGACAGTTTAGATCACAGGTGCCCAACCAGTGACCCACATGCAGCTCATTTAGGAAAAATCATGGTCTGTATTACCAACGTGTGTGCAAGGCTATGGACAGAGCCAGGGCAGTTCAGGAGTGGCCCATTCTGAGTGGTTCATTCTTGGTGGTCTGAGGTGAAGCCACAGAAGTGGCCCAGTCACTGCCTGTGGTGCCGCTAGTATGGCCCCCAGTCTAAGCCAGGTTGGGCACCCCTGGCTTAGATGAAACATTGCTTGTAAGTTGAAGGTGAGAGTAATTGCTCCCTCCTCCTTAGCAATTATATATTTCACATAAAACGTTGATATTTATTTGATTAGAATAAAATGGCAGATATAAAAATCCTCATTGATTGTTATAGAAGTCAACCAAATTGAAATATAATTTCGTATAATTTCTTTATATTTTAAACACAATTTTGAAATTGTGTTTAAACTGAGCATGTCTTGGATTGCTGCCTCATCCTTTATTTTATAGTTTACCAGATGAGCTCCTCCAAATTTCTAATTGGGCAGGAATTACAACATTATTTCTGCCCGATCTCTCACCATTTTCCACATTACCCAATGATTTTCAGATTAGAGTCCACCCTTATCTACCAGGCTACCGTAATCAGACTGGAAGGCAACACAGTAGATATACTGCTGGGTTGTGTCAGGTACCTTGCCCGATAGTACATTCTGTATTAGCAATTCTTTATGTACTTACATTTTTAAAAATAGTTTTGAAAAAAGATGATAAATGGGAAAAAGAAAACCATCTCTAGAGTAAGAAATATGAAACTTTACATCTTCATTTGACAAGAAGAGGATTGGCAGATATCAGGAGGAATAAACTTGCTTCAGCGAGGTGGGAACAAAGATGAGTATCACAAGTATATTTTTTGGGGGGGGTTATGTTATTATGGAGCTTGGGGGTGAAAAGAAAGGCATGTTATTAATATTTTCAACTAAGGCTTTGGGCAATTTTTTTGTCAGGAAAACTTTACTAAACATATTTTTTCAGAATTTGACATTATTATAGTGTATATAGGAGCATTTTTGCATAATTGGTTTATCTTAAATGTAAAATAATTAAAGTTTTTAAAAAGTGCTTAATTTAGTAATGAAAGCTTAAAGGTATTATTTTTTTTTCTCAAATATTTTGTGAAGTGTATTTTTTTTTAAAACCTCTAAACCTCTAAAACATCCATCCCTTTCAGCCACAGAGAAATAGTTGCTTACAAAATATTTAGTAATAACAATTTCACTTTCCAAAGAAAAAATGTCAATCCTTTAAAGGTTAATGAAACTGAGGATGAGGGACTTTAAAAAAACAACAATGACATAAAGCACTGCGAGTGCACGCTTCAGCTACACATCACAGCTATAATTTGTAAGCAAGGTAGTTGAGAGTGATTGCTTCTCTATCCCTTACAAGTTTATTTTTAGTTTAAACAAAGGTGTTTTTATGGGTTAAGTGACCCTTCAATAGGAATTCAGATAGAGCTATGTTTTTTTGTTTTTTTTTAAGTGATTTTCACTCTATAAAATGGTTGTCTTTATCTTTTAAATACAATGAAATTTTTTAAATTACTTAATATAAGTGCTAACTAAAGGTTCGTTCACACGTGCGATCACGGGTCCCAACCCGCGAAGCACGATGAGTATGAACGTTTGTTTCGGCCCGTGTATGAGCCCTTTATCGGCTGAAATGGCCGGTCCTTCGGAGATCTGCCCGGTCGATCGGGCAATGGCTGTTAAAAGGCCCATACACAGGCCAATTATCGGCCGAAACATACGTTCGTACACTTCATGCGGCGCGGGTCGGGACCTGTGATCACACGTGTGTACGAACCTTAAGGGCGGAAATGGTATCACCATTTTGTGATGCTGCGCCTTAACAAGGTTGTAAATAGAGATGGCAGAAATTGGTAAGTTTCGTTCCTTTTTCGGATTTACGGATCTCGGGAAAAAAACCCGAAGATCCGAAAATGAAGCATAATTTTGGGACTTCGGATCGCATTTTTGATGATTATCGAATGTACGGAGTTATTTTTAGTAACAACCTTGATCATTCGTTAATCCTCAGAAATACTAATGGAAACGTGAAAGTATTTTCCGATTGAATTCTCAAGGGTTATAGAAGGCTCAAGGTTATTTTGGTAATCCTCGAAAATAACCTTGAAGGTTCGATAACCCTTGAAAATACGATCGAAAAATACTTTCGAGTTTCCATTCATATTTTGGAAAATTATCGACCAATCAAGGTTATTTTTGAGGATTACTAAAAATAACCCCATACATTCGATAATCTTCAAAAATATGGTCCGAAGCCCCGAAGCCCCGAAATCCAAATGATCCGCCAGGTTTTGGATGGAACATTGGGATTTCAGAACCAAGGGGTTTTGTGTTGGATCGGGGTTCGAGTCAGACCCGGATCCCATCTCTAGTTGTAAAATACATTTTAGCAGTATTTTATGACTACTTTTGTGAATTACCATATCTACAACGGTCGTGTTGTAAAATACCAATACTGCGTGGTATCGCTCATATCAGTACTTTAGGATTGTGATGGTATTGTACAACCGTAACTAAAAGTATACAATACAATTTATTACTAAAATATACACACACAATAAATATCGCTGGCCAGCTTTACTAGATAAAAAATCTAAACAAGACTCTATATAGAAACTATTTAGAGGTCATAAGCCCCCACTAAATATATAAAATATATAGATGCAGAGCGAATAAAAATATAATCGGCCTCTACAAGGTATATATAAAATAGATAAATGCAGAGCGAGTAAGGTGCAAACGCTAGAGCGAATCATAGGGTCACACCCGAATTGTATTCCTGTAAGGTAAGTCTATAGGGTCACACTCGAACTGTATTCCTGTAAGGTAAGTCTGTACCAGGGTCCATCCTTAGCAGCAATAGCAGAGCATCCTTCTTATTCTTTCAGGGTCCATACAGCAATAAACATATCTATAGTAAAAATAGTGGGTGCACACTTTGATTCCTGGAGGTGGTATAGTGTTTAAAATAGAGATATACATCACCGCTCTTCACGAGAAATTTCTCCCCATACTGTATTATCCTAACCTCCCCTCATGTGAGGAAGCTCTGACGAGCGAAACGCGTCATAGTGACTAACACCGGAAGTAGGAGGTGGTCTAGTGCCGACAAGACGGGTTCTTATTTGAAGTGCACACCGCTATGAGCCCCAAGTATCCCACTACAGCGTGGGCTGAAGTACAACGTGGGCTGAAGATCCGCTTTACATCCCAATGCAAACAGCCGAGGACGCTTGATATTTGTGTCCGGGGGAGGTTAGGATCATACAGTATGGGGAGAAATTTCTCGTGAAGAGCGGTGATTTTATCTCTATTTTATAAACACTATACCACCTCCAGGAATCAAAGTGTGCACACCTATTCTATTTTTGACTATTTTTACTATAGATATGTTTATTGCTGTATGGACCCTGAAAGAATAGAAGGATGCCTCTGTCTATTGCTCTATCCTGTTACAGACTTACCTTACAGGAATACAGTTCGAGTGTGACCCTATAGACTTACCTTACAGGAATACAATTCGGTGTGACCCTATGATTCGCTCTAGCGTTGCACCTTACTCGCTCTGCATTTATCTATTTTATATAACCTTGTAGAGGCCGATTATTTTTATTCGCTCTGCATCTATATATTTTATATATTTAGTGGGGCTTATGACCTCTAAATAGTTTCTATATAGAGTCTTGTTTAGATTTTTTATCTAGTAAAGCTGCCACAGCGATATTTATTGTGTGTGTATATTTTAGTAATAAATTGTATTGTATACTTTTAGTTATTGTGTATTTTATGGTGTATACAGGTTGCACTCTATATATTTCGTTGCTGTAGCGGAGGGGGGGGATCCTGAATCACTGCCGTGAGAACGTTAGTGATCTCAGGGATTTCCTCCTTTCTCTCTTTAGTTTTGCTCGGTAGGGGGTTTCCGAGCGCTCCTGTAGGGCTCAGTAGTGTACATTTATTGTGGTATTGTACACCCGTGCCCATAAATCTACAACCGCAATGTTAAAAGTGAAATAACCTTTTGATATTGCGTGTTTAGAAATACAGCCCTAAATTTAAGTTGTTTTTTTTTTAAAATCTGTCTAGTTTCTGCCCTGCACTTTGTGACAAAATAGAGGCAATTACAGTATTTATAGAAACATGGTGCTGCCCAAACATAAAAAAAAAGAAAAGAAATCAAAGCGTAAGTACAAAAGGGCATCAATACAAAAACCATACAATAGCAAAGAAATACATTTTCTGTCTGTATAACACAAATATAACTGGTTCCAATTAAAATGTAGTGTAATGAAGGCAGGTGTCAGATTTTTAAAAAAAACTGCATTATGCAACATAGCACAAACTATTTAAGGGCATGTCCACCCCGAAATTTAACTTTTGATATGCGGTAGGGCATGCTCCCCCAGCCCCACCCCATTATATAATTGTTAGAAAGTCCCCTGATTCTTACTTACCTGCCCTCTTCCTCTGCCGCAGTGTTCCGGCCTCTGCTTGCATGGAATTGCAGCAGGGGGCGGGACCGGCAGCCGCGTCCGTGATTGGCTGAGAGGCAGCCAATCACGGTCGCGGCTGCCAGATTCTGAACAGCGGAGGAGAGAGGGAAGGTAAGTAAAGATTGGGGGACTTTTTAACAATTATATAATGCGGTTGGGGCTGGGGGAGCAGCCCTACCGCATACCCAAGGTTTAATGTTAGGGGAGGGAGAGGGAGGGGGGGGAGGGCTGCAATGAGCATGCCTCAACCTTGACGAGGTTGAGGAAGTCTCAGGCACAGCATGAGTCACACACTGCTCCTACACAGCAGTTTCCTGGACTTTGGAGGGGCACAGCAGGGGAACTATTTTGAGCAGGAATGTAAGGTAAGGATTGTTTAAACTACTTGATGGGGCCAGTAAGGGGTTAAATTTTAGTTTTGGGGTGCACATGCCCTTTATAATACACTATTTGAACATCTGAAAGTCTGCTACACCCTATTCTGCAGCAAATTATTTTAATTCTCTTCCTCATAAAAGTTTGCGAGGAAGGAAGAATGGAGACCTGAGAATATTTAGGAACAATACAAAGACTTTTAAGTTAAAGTAAATCTAGTTCATTTAGGCTGTGTAGTTAACACACAGGTCATTTTTTTTAACCTAATAAACCACCATGACCAATATTTCATTTGGCCCCTTTGCATGGTTGCTAGTAGACCACACAATTGTCAAACAAAAATTTGTCAGTCTCGCTTTAATTCCTCTCAGATTATAGGCCAGGTTTACCTATTATCTAGCTCGTTGGCCCTTATGTGTACACTTAAGGTACGTGCACCACATTGCACGATTGGGTGCCAACGGCCTATCTTTTAATGTATGGGTGCTTGGTCGGGTGAAATGGACTAGGATTGGGCGTCATTGATGATCCGCCAGTCAGATCATCAACATGGCCTGACCGAGTGCCCATACATTAAAACTTGTCTGAAATGACTTTCAGAATCATGCGTTTATACAGCTTTACATAGGAAGATATGTGCACATTTTTTAGCTTAATACTAAAATCTTGAGGATCTAGCTTAGGAGTTCAATATTTCATAAACACACCTCTGATAGTAATTGGTTAAGTGGATAGATGGTTGTTAATAATGTTACTGAAAGTTCCATGTCTGATTTATGAAAAATCTTAATGCTCATTCAATATAACCATGTGTAATCCATGTCAATTTCTGAAATCCAATGGTAGACCTCATGTAAACTAAGTTATAATACAATAACAATGCATATCTTCAAAAGCTAGCTTATTTGTCAATGCATAACTAGAACAGAATAATCAAATATCTTATATTAAAATAAGCACTGCTTACAAGTTTTAAGATTGCTGGTACACAAAGTAATTTATACATACATAATTGATTTTAGACTTGAGTCAGGCTAAAATAGATGGCACTACTTAAGTGTCTTTACAATCAATGTATCCTTGCCATGTTTTGTAGAAATTCAACTTTTTGATCATTTAGCTAGTAATTCACTTCTAATAATAATGTGCGGACCAAGGATCTGACCCAAAGTATGAAGAATCTTTTGGACATAATGAGCTAAATATGCAATTGTACCGAATATTGTATTGTCTGTGTACAAGATATAAACTATCTTGCTACTCTGATGTTACAGTATATATTCCGTTTTGCTTGTCAAATGTTATCTTCCCTGTGCAGGAATTGATCATCATTCTTAGCAAAATCTTGAAATTAATATGTTCTTTATATAGAGCATGATTAAACCCTGGTGGGTGGAAAAGAGACTAGAACTAGAAGATTCAGACTGCTCTAAAATATTAATAAGAGGTATGTCAAATGCACAATTTCTATCCCATTTCTTTGGCTTGCTATCATGGGATGTGAAAAAGGCACTTAATTCTCTTTGGCTCAACCACTGGAAGACGCAAAAACATTTTAAGTATATAGCAGAAGTCACTGGAATTTTTCTTAATGCCCCTTTTGGAAGTATACACAATGTGCAAGTTGCAATTACTTTACTGGTTGAGGAGGCATTATAGCCATTTTGGGTTGTATTTTGCCTTCAGAGTCCAATGTGGCATCTTTGCTTTTCTTCCTAGGAGGCTTCTTTATAGGTGTTTTTTTAACAGCTGGTTCACATGCATCCTGCTTTAAACCTGAAATTTGTTCCTGGTGACTAGTGATAGAATTTTGTTGTCTATAGTCTGCGTGGTGGTGGGAATTTCTGAAACAGGACAATATTTTTTTGAAGATTTGTTTGGTTGGAAGATTTGGCTTGCTTGACTTTGGTTTATTCTGCCACAGAACGTTTGGCTTTTGTGGAGGGGTGGGTTTTTCTTTTTGTGATTTAATGGGCCCAACACCATTTTGATTGTTACTAATCTCAATCATCCTGTTGTCTTTCAGGGTCCATACAGCAATAAACATATCTATAGTAAAAATAGTCAAAAATAGAATAAGTGTGCACACTTTGATTCCTGGAGGTGGTATAGTGTTTATAAAATAGAGATAAACATCACCGCTCTTCACGAGAAATTTCTCCCCATACTGTATTGATCCTAACCTCCCCCGGACACAAATATCAAGCGTCCTTGGCTGTTTTGCACTTGGGATGTAAAGCGGATCTTCAGCCCACGTTGTACTTCAGCCCACGCTGTAGTGGGATACTTGGGGCTCATAGCGGTGTGCACTTCAAATAAGAAATCCCGTCTTGTCGGCACTAGACCACCTCCTACTTCCGGTGTTTAGTCACTATGACGCGTTTCGCTCGTCAGAGCTTCCTCACATGAGGGGAGGTTAGGATAAATACAGTATGGGGAGAAATTTCTTGTGAAGAGCGGTGATGTATATCTCTATTTTATAAACACTATACCACCTCCAGGAATCAAAGTGTGCACACTATTTTTACTATAGATATGTTTATTGCTGTATGGACCCTGAAAGAATAAGAAGGATCCTCTGCTATTGCTCTATCCTGGTACAGACTTACCTTACAGGAATACAGTTCGAGTGTGACCCTATAGACTTACCTTACAGGAATACAGTTCGGGTGTGACCCTATAGACTACCTTACGGATACATTCGGGGTGACCCTATGATTCGCTCCTTTGCACCTTACTCGCTCTGCATTTATCTATTTTATATTACTGTAGGGGCCGATATTATATATATTATATATTTTTATTCGCTCTGCATCTATATATTTTATATTTTAGTGGGGGCTTATGACCTCTAAATAGTTTCTATATAGAGTCTTGTTTAATTTTTTATCTATAAAGCTGGCCAGCGAATTATTGTGTGTGTATATTTTAGTATAAATTGTATTGTATACTTTTAGTTACGGTTGTACAATACCATCACACATCCAAGTACTGATAGAGCGATACCACGCAGTATTGGATTTTTACAACACGACCCGTTGTAGATATGGTAATTCAAAAGTAGTCATAAAATACTGCTAAAATGTATTTTACAACTAGAGATGGGATCCGTCTGACTCGAACCCCGATCCAACACAAAACCCCTTGGTTCTGAAATCCCAATGTTCCATCCAAAACCGGCACTGGCGGATCATTGGATTTCGGGTTGCTCGGGCTTCGGACCATATTTTTGAAGTTATCGAATGTATGGGGTTATTTTTGTAATCCTCAAAAATAACCTTGTTGGCGATAATTTTCTCAAAATATGAAGGAAACTCGAAAGTCATTTTTCGATCGTATTTTCAAGGGTTATCGAACCTTCAAGGTTATTTCGAGGTTACCAAAATAACCTTGAGCCTTCTATAACCCTTGAGAATTCAATCGGAAATACTTTCACGTTCACTCCATTAGTATTTCTGAGGATAACGAAGATCAAGGTTGTTACTAAAATAACTCGTACATTCGATAATCATCAAATGCGATCCGATTCCAAAATTCAGCCATCTTGTCCTCGGATCTCCCCCGACTCAATATCGGCACGAACTTCAATTCAGCACTACAACCTTGTAAGGCGCAGCATCACAAAATGGTGAACCATTTCCGCCCTTAAGGTTCGTACACACGTGTGATCACAGGTCCCGACCCGCGCCGCAGAGACGAAGGTACATGTTTCGGCCGTAATTGGCCGTCTGGGTACTGTTTAACAGCCAGCCTACACGGGTGGATAGGTATTGTCGGGCGAGCGCCCCGAAGGACCGGCCAGCACCGATAAAGGGCCAACACGGGGGCCGAAACAAACGGCACCCGTTTGTTCTGTGCGGGGGACCCGGACGCAGCGGACAACCTTAGAGCACTTAAAAAAAAAAACAAAAAAGAAACAACCAATAGAGTGAAAATCACAAAAAAAAACAAAAAACAGGCTCTACTGATCCATGAAGGGTCACTTAACCCAAAAAAAACACCTTTGAAAAAACAAAAAAACGTGAAGGGAAGAGAAGCAATCACTCCAACTACCGTGCTACAAATTAAGTAGCGGTGAGCGAAGCGTGCACCGCAGGCAGTGCAGTGTTAAAGTCCCCATCCAGTCATTAACCTTTAAAGGAGGACATCGGAAATGAAAACTAAATATGAAGCAAAATTTCTCGGGCGGAAAGGGAGGGGAGAGGGGTTAGAGGAAAAAAAAACACCACAAAAGAGGAGAAAAAAAAAACCAAGCTCAACAAAAAGCACTTTTAAAACATAACAAAGATAAACCAAGCAAAATCGCCAAACACTAAAAAGTCAAACAAAAATAGTGAAAGCCTGACAAAAAAAGGCCCAAGCCTTAGGAAAAATAACAGCCCTCACCCCCAAGCCCATAATACAAACCCCCCCCAAAAAATAACGTGATACCACCTTTGCCCCCACCTCGCGTGAAGCAAGTTTATCCTCCTGATACTGCCAACCCTTCGTCAAATGAGAGAACAATTTCTTCCTAGAGCTGGCCCATATCACTTTTCAAAACTATTTTAAAAATGTAAGTACATAAGAATTGCACAGAATGTACTAGCGGGCGCAGGTACCTGACACAACCCAGCTGTATATCTACTGTTGCCTTCCAGCTGATACGGATCGCTGGTAGATAAGGGTGGACTCTAATCTGAAAATCATTGGGTAATGTGGAAAATGGTGAGAGATCGGGCAGAATATGTTTAATTCCTGCCCAATTAGAAATTTGGAGGAGCTCATCTGGTAAACTATAAAATAAAGGATGAGGCAGCAATCCAAGACATGCTCAGTTTAAACACAATTCCAAAATTGTGTTTAAAATATAAAGAAATTATACGAAATGATATTTCAATTTGGTTGGCTTCTATAACAATCAATGAGGATTTTTTATATCTGCCATTTTATTCTAATCAAATAAATATCAACTTTTTATGTGAAATATATATTGCAAGGAGGAGGGAGCAATTACTCTCACCTTCAACTTACAAGCAATGTTTCATCTAGCCAGGGGTGCCCAACCTGGCTTAGACTGGGGGCCATACTAGCGCACCACAGGCAGTGACTGGGCCACTTCTGTGGCTTCACCAACCACCAAAATGACCACTCAGAATGGGCCACTCCTGAACTGCCCTGCCTCTGTCCATAGCCTTGCACACACGTTGGTAATACAGACCATGATTTTTCCTAAATGAGCTGCATGTGGGTCACTGGTTGGGCACCTGTGATCTAAACTGTCCCTTCATCCCAACCTGCAACACACAGGTTAAAATGCTCACACTAAAATTATCTGAAACATACCACCGGGTTGTGTAACACACCAATACATTTTGAATACAGACTATATGTACTGTGCACAGACAGATTTAAAGGGGGAACATTGCTTACCACCATGATCTATGCACCTGTAGTAACACACACCAGCTCTATTTAAACAGCTCTTACATTTCCCCCCTCCTCTAATATTAGCAATGCGGGTGGACAAAGTACCAGACACACATATTGGAAGTAAATTCTAGGTGCCATAAAAGTAGCGCAAATAAGGCGTCCTAACCTCTACGAACAATAGTTCATTTAAACAAACTTTTAAAATGTTTTGGTGCTCCTTTAAATGCAGGATACATGACAGTCATACTTGTATAAATCCTGGTAATCGTGTCCTAATCCATTATAAGTATACAATTATACCAGTATACAAATGATGCAGTTAAAAAATAAAATCATTAGCAATTGGGCAATTCCTATGTGTATTTCTACATTTCTTTTAAAAAATATTCAAAATGTGCAGGAAACTACATCCCACATCCACCATCCCAACGTCACATTAATTCTCCCAATTCCAATAGCCTTTAATTGGATTGGTAGTTTTACTCCACCTGTGACCTCCTGTTTGGAGTCAGAGACCCGCCATTCATTGATATTTTCAATGTACAGTATATAATAGTGATCTTGCCAATGTTATAAAGTAAATGCTATTGGAGTTTTTCCTATGCAAGGTTGTTTTTACTAAATTGTATTGCTGCCTATTAGTTTGTAATTCATTATGTTTCCAGCATGTTCAGCTTTTTTTTTTACATGCATTGATAGAAAGACAAATGCCATTTCTCTTTTTATTTCCTGAGAATTTTAATCATCTCGATTGTAAATGTTGTCATTTGGGGCCATAGTCAGGATCAGGGTGAAAGGTCAAGCTGGTTTTGACTGATTCCCCTCTGTGCCTTAAAAAAATCTAAAATGATTTTCACGAGACAAAAAATACTTTACACACAAATGCATTGCAATTTGGAATAAACCTGACAACATGCACTGGTATGTATTTTATTATTTGTCAAGCTAGATTTCTCACCTATTTGTGTTTCTGTTCAAGAGACTGGTTTTACCTTTCAGTGCGCACACGAAGGAAACAAGAAAAACTGCTAAAAAGCTCAACAAACAATAATAGAAACACAATACAGAGAACCCAACAACTGACAAAAGAATCCCGGATGCCCCGAACATCCAAACAAAGCAGAAGGGGGGCCCACACAAAGGGGCGCTCTGCACACCTTAGACAAACATCACCAGCAAGCCCCTTGCTTGAGAAACCCAGAGCTAGCGAGACAGAGCACAACCCCACGCCAAACCCAAAAAGCGACCACAAAGAAAAAAAAAAAGGCTCCCTAGGGTTTAAAGCAATGGGAGCACAATTGAGTTAGGCAGAACTAGCTTCAGAAAATATGACGCCACAATCAAACGAAACAACACTGGCAACTTAGGCGTAAAAACAGCCCAAACCCCACAAATGCAATAAATAATAGGGAAACTTTAGAAAGTGTACATTTACATGCCCCACAAAGACCACAAAGACCATGGGGCATATTTATAAAGGTGCGTTAACGTTTCACCACTATTGTCATTAGCGTTTCCTTGTGTTAAGTTGCATAAAACACTATCGGGGTTATTCAATAAAAGTTCTTATTGTTTAAAATGGTGGTAATTTTGCCCCAACCAAACAGTTGTTAACTTTCAAATGTTACATAATTTCTGATTTGGTTGGGGCAAAATTAACACCCATTTAAACGATAAGAACTTATATTGAATCTCCCTGTAAATATCTTACTTAATTTGTATAATTTGTTTATATGACTATTATATATATCCCCTCTCTCCTCATCTCCACTCCCCCCCCCCTTCCCCCCCCTTCCCCCCCCCCCATCTAACAACCCTTTCCCTCTTGTAAAGGATAATTAAACGGAGAACAAAGAAACAGATTACCATATCTTTATATGTAACGTATAACATTATTATTATGCAACAATGTTATAATTGCCAAGTCGGAGGTGGTGAACCCCTAAGTACCCATATATGTAGCCTGTAAGTGGATCATTGAAGGTATCAGTACATTGTGGAGAGTTTCCTAATACTAATAAGTGTCCAGGGGGGTGTTAGTCTATTTCCCAGCATTTACAGTATAGTATAGTATTGAATAGGTTGAATAAAGACTATGGCATCCGTCCAACCCATCTAGCATATCCTCATTTCCTGCCTAACTGTTGATCCAGAGGAAGGCAAAAAAAAACCCCATAAATTTATAGGGGGGAAAAAAGTGTCAATCGAATTTCCCTGGATCAACTCTACTATGTTCAATACCAGTAACTTGCAGCAACATTCCTGTTTGTAGAACTCATCCAGCCTTTTTTTAAACTGTCCAATGAACCTGCCATAACAACGTCCACAGGAAGACAATTCCATAGCTCACAGTGAAAAACCCTTCTGAACTTGAAGCCTAAACCTTTTTTCTTCAAGTCTTAATGGGTGTCTACGTGTCCTATGACATGCTCTATTGGTGAACAATGCCCCAATAGTTTATGTATGGCCCTTGTAAGTGTTTTATACACAGTAATCATATCCCCATTCAAGCGCCTTTTCCCAGCATACATAATTGTAACTTTTCAGTCCCTCTTCATTTTCAAGCTCCCTCAATCCCCTTATTAATTTAGTTGCCCTTATCTGAACTCTTTCCATTTCAAAGATCCTTTTTGTACACAGAATTCCAAAATTGCACTGCATATTCCAAATGAGGCCCTACCAATGCTTTGTAAAGTGGGAAAATAACATTCCCTCCCTTATCCATACCTTTCTTTATTACAAGACAATACCATGCTGGCTCTGGCAATACCATGCTGGCTCTGGCTGTTTCCGTCTGGCACTACTTGCTTCCTTTAAGTTTGTTACCACCAATTCCAAGATCCCTTTCCAACAGGGTTCACTTAGCACAGCCATTTATAGTATAAGCAGCAGATTTTAAGTCCAAAATGCATCACTTACATTTATCAACATTGAATCTCATCTGCCACTTAGCAGCCCAATGTGACAATCTATCTAGATCCCCCTGCAACGAATCATCCTCTGAAGTTTTTAATGTTTGACAAAGTTTTGTGTCATCAGCAAACACAGAAACCTTGCTGACAATACCCACTTCCAAATCATTAATAAAGATTAATAGAAGTGGCCCCAGCACAGAACCCTGTGGCAATTATAATATGAGAATCCCCATTAACAACTACTCTCTGCATCCTATCATTAACCAATTTTCTTCCATGTACAAATGTGCCTCCCCAGACCAACAGACCTTATCTTATACTTAGTCGCATGGGCGACTAATGTATGTGTAAACAATCATCTTTTTCCAGGTTTTCAAAAGCCATTTTCTTTGCCGCGGTACATGACTTACGCAATAAATATGGCAATGTGTGCCTGGTCCTTATCACGGCAATAAGAGAGATACCGCGAACGCACATCGCCATTGCATGAATCGGCTTTATAAATACAGCTAAAATAACAATCTTTGCCATAGCGATGTGCAGCGATATAGCGATCGTTTATAATATTCCCCTATGAATAACTGCAGTAAAAATTGGATGGGAGCTGAGGCCTATAAAAGTTCCATTCATTAAATAGACCTTACCTTACAAAGAAGCCCAAGTTTATGTCTGTGTATTGCCAGGAGTCAATATTATATTTATAATATATTTATAAACATTCATATGCTTTTAGAATATTATAAGGGCAAACTCTCAACACTTCCTGCGCTTCATAAAAATACGTGTTACGCACATTGCGTACTTCGGGTGAAACACCAGGCACAAATCCAAGATGAAGAACAGGTTGTTTGCATGTAAAAAAAAGTGTCAGGATGTGCCCTCTCTATGCTTTACTTTTTACTTGGGTGAAACAAAGAATGTTGACCATACAATATGATTGAACACCTCACTAACTAACACAGGTGGAGCCCAGGTTAAGTTGTTTCTTTATGTACAATTTGCATGCTGCATTATGGGTAACAGGTACTTTTGTACATATAAGCTGGGAAATCGTAACAAGCATTTATAAATATGCCCGGATTTATCCCAAATCTTAATAGATTACTAGATTTCATCTGCCCATGAATTTATATAAAGCTGCAGCACATCAGACAGTTTTTTGGGGAAAATAGTTATGAAAATTCCCCATATTTTATCTATCTATTGCCAAACTAGATTCTATGAAATATGTACAATTACTAGTGTGGTCACGAAATTATAATTGTAGTCATACAATAGCATTGGGAAGTCACTACCGCATGGTATTGTATGGGCCATGGTCGTAAATGTACGACCGCAGGTGAACTTTAACCAGTTTCAGACGTTTCCCTTAAACACCAAAATCATTCACCAGCTTTCTTGCACAGGTATTTGGCATAGCAAAGGAGCTCAGAGTGCACACAAGACATTTCATCCGATTCTTTAAATAATACTGTATAAAATAATTGGATCATATTAATACTCAATCCTTTAATCCATCTGGGTTTCACCCAAACACATTCCCTTTCTACCAACAGAAAGCGCAAATTCTAAATCTTAAATCAATCACCCAGCCCTGCCTTATGTTCTCAAAAATATAATATTTCAGGTTTAATTTATTAATTAAACTATTCCTAAAGTAAAAGTACATTTATGTTCGGTTTACTCAAGTAGCAATTCCACTGAGTGACATCTGTTTCTTTAACGTTTCTATACAATTGTCGCAGCAAGATAAATAGTGGATAGAAGCAAGTCAAGCAGATTCAGCTGTGCAAAAATGTATTGGACAACAAGATTTGAGTGACACTGCCCTGTCAAGTGGGGATAAATGCTAGTTCTGTGCATTGTACAGCACAGTTCCAAAACACTGTTCACTATTGTTACTTTGAACTGCAGTCTGTGTTGTGCCACACGGTCGTTAATACTGACATCGATGGGAAAGACACAATGGTATTTTAAATAGTGGCTTTATAAATTTAAATATCATTAGTTTTATGTAAATATTACATTGGTCACAGCAATTTAAATGGCATATAGATATGTTCACAAGATTATGTTTTGCTCAGACACAAAGCAGTAAACTTCCAGGAAGGAAAACAGGAAGTCCGACTTAATTACCATATATTTTTCAAGGAGATGTATAATAAATACAGCATAAGTAGGAGGCATCTGCTACCCCCTTCCTCAGTGTCACCTCAGGATGGGGCAGGTAGCTCCCTGAAAATTGTGTTTGATTCACAAAATAAAAGCTTGATACACATCAAGTATTGTGCAACTATTCAAAACATTATCTGTTGTATTCAGTTTCGTTAACTGGACTTAAAGTTTAGTTCTTGAAGACGTTTTGCTAGTCATCTGACTGGCTTTCTCAATTCAGAATGACTTGTACAAGAATCTGTTGGAAATATAAGTACCCTTGAATCTCCCAATTAGCAAATGACAAGACCTCATATATTACTCTGATTACCCGTGGATCGTTGCTCCCATCTGCTACAGATCTCAACCACTCTGCCAATGGTGCAAACATTCAGTATTTCTTTCAAAATAGACAGCCAGGAGCATTGTTGCAAAATGTGAAAACATTTTATTCACCCATCTATATACAAACAGTCATTTGTATAAAGATGGGTGAATACATTTTTTTCACATTTTGCAACAATTGCTCCTGGTTGGCTAATTTGAAAGAATTAGCATATGACAGCCAGGTGGTAGGTCATATGCTATTTGGGACTTTCAAGGGTACTTATATTGCCAACAGATTCTTGTACAAGTCATTCTGAATTGAGAAAGCCAGTCGGATGACTAGTGAAACATCTTCAAGAACTAAACTTTAACTCCAGTTGATCTATTGAATACAACAGATATACCATGACCTGGATGAAGGAGAACCTTCACAAGCACATTGTATATCTTCAGAACATTATTCCTGTGAAGAGGATAGACTTGAAATAACGAGCAACGATAAACAGAGGAGGTAACACCATTAAAATCCTGGTTTTGTATGAATAGGATTCCTCAAAGAAATAAATGGCAATAATAATTTAATATTTATTAGAAGTCTCACTTGGAATTAATTTGGCCATTCTTTTACTAATAGCACAGGAAAACTGATGACTGAGATGTGTGTTGACAACATGTACAATTTCAGTGGTGAAACACTACAGGAACCCATTCTCAGAAGATCTGGTAACCCATACTATAAACTAATTTCATGATGTAGCCCCCAAACTAAAAACATTCAGGTTATTCAATAAGAGTCCTTATCGTTTAAAATGGTGCTAATTTTGCCCCAACCAACCAGATTGTATTTACACTTGAAAGCTAACATCTGATTGGTTGGGGCAAAATTAGCACCATTTTAAGCATAAGAACTTTTATTGAATCTCCCTGACTATTTATTAAGGGTGCAATGGTCCTTTATGACAGACTCAATGTTAGACACCAAGTCTGGGAGATTTAATTTAATAAATAAGCATTTAATGCACTTAGTGATTTTATACTGGTACTGGTCCACCTGGGCATTTTTGAAATGTATGAACTACATTTCTAAGCATTTTAAAAGCACATATGCACAGAGCTTGTGCACATATTGTCATTGGCTTGACATCCTTACCTCTTCCTGATTCTGTACATGAAATGCCCAGTATTGCAGACGTCAGAACTGAATTGATGTTTTTCTTTTGGGGTTCACATAAAACTGTTTCCTATATACTATTTCATTTTGGGATCATTCCATAGCTCCTTCCCTGCAACATCGTGGCCTATTGAATATTTGGTAGACCTTTTTAGCCATTCAGGAGGATCATTGCAAAAGAATACATGATGTAAAGAACAGACGTATTTGGGCGACCTTTGTGTATGCAAGTTTTTTTTTTTTTTTCTGCTGAGTTAAGTGTACTGAGTTGTAAAGCTTCTTTTTCTTGTTTAGTCTGCCTTGCTGTGGAAAGCATAGCACTATGTCATTACTTACACCCTCGGCTCCAATTATGACCACATATCGGCATTTTCTTTTTCCTTACTGCCATGCTTTTTCCCTTGAGATTGCAAATATTCTGCATATGATACATTAGCTTCATGACCTGCACACAGAGCAATGGCTGTTAGGCCATGAATATCTCTCTGTGTTTCAGTTTAAGCAGCAGTAGGCTTTGACTTTAATATCTGTGCTAACTTGATTAACCTCCCACTTTTACTATCCATCTATTGCTTCCAGGTTCCTTTTCTGAACCTCGACACAGTGTATATACCTGACTTGGAATAAGTCTACAATATAATAAGCGGGAATGAATACTGTGATTTGCTTTCATTTTTATTAAAAGTAGCTATGTTTAAAAAAAAAAAAATTATAATGATCCAGATTTTCAAATCTTATAAAAAAGCAATACTACAATATATTTAAGGGGAGCTAAGAGTTAAATAAATTCCCTAATTGTTTGTACCCAGTATGATATATACCGTATATACTCGAAGTCGATCCGGTATAAGGCAAGGTACCTATTTTACCTGAAAAATTTGTAAACGTGATTAACTCGAGTTTAAGTCGAGGGTTGAAATTGTGACCACCGCGTCTTTCTGATTCTGTATTGTTTTGAGGCTTTAGTTGCCCTTAAAATGGATAGCACCCAAACCAGTATGGTTATTACTGTATGGGAATTCTGCTGTCCATTTAAAGAGCAACTAAAGCCTCAAAACAAAACAGAATCAGAATGCAATCTTAACAAATAGATACCATCCTCCTGATTCTGTATTGTACCATCCTCCTGATTTAAAGCATTAGTTGCCCTTGGAGAGTAAATGGAGAGTAATCCACATGTAACCCCCAATCCCTTGCCACTCCAGATGTTTTAAAACTACAACCCCCAACTGCTTCGTTTTCCAACATCTGCAGTGTCAGCACTGCACTCCCCCCCAGAGCCGCCCCCCAGTTCAGTGGAGTAGAGGACTTGCTTTTGTTATCCGGCTGCATCGCTCAGCAACCCAGCAATCCAACTCCGCATCCACTGTTCTGGTGCCTGAAGTCACTACTCGGCGACGGAAAGTGAGACAGGCACTGAGAAGTGACATCAGCCCCCAGAAAGTGGATGCAGAAGAGCAGCAGCACGGACTACTGGATTATGGGTGAGTGGCCCGAGTATAGCCTAAAAACCTTGACTTCGAGTGTATACGATACAGTTGAAGTCCTACACATTATAACTGAGTTTTTTTTACTTACTGACAACATAGTCAACCATTTTATTGTACATACTGATGCTGAAATGGGAATTCTAAAAAATGTTCAGGTGATTCTCTGTGTAAATGAGAAATCTGAACCACTAGGTGCATATGTATAAAGGCTCGTTATCATTATTTTGAGAGGTCTTAAAATACAGATACACTTGCAACTATTTTATAACTGTATCGTAAAAATTGATACTGCATGGTATTGCACTACAGTATTGCCCATATAATACTACAGCAGTCCTTGGGGAAAGCGATGGTATTGTACGCCCTTGTTTAATTCACTTTTCCGATAACCACAGGTTTATATATATTCTAAAAATCCTATCACTTACCTAATTAAATGCAATTGTGGATGCAGTTTTTTTTTTCTCTCCCCTTCCAACTGCCCAAATCTTCATTTGGCATCAGCCCTATAGGTGCCCACAGGGGCGATCAGAAAACCAGAAAAGGGCAATATCAATGATTTAGTTTTACGATATATATTAAAGTTTGTTAAAATACAATGAAATGTAGCTGTAGGGTTTTGTACTTCTTAATAGCTAACTCAGTGGAACACATTTTTTCCCAAGGGTGAATCTCGGTAGATAAACATTCACTGTTATATATTTCTTTTAATTATTTTTGCTTAGAGACAAAATAACTGGTTAACAGATTCATATTTTCAAGAGGTCTGGGAATGAAACTGTGGTTAAAAGTAGCAATTATGTTTGCCAATGAACTGTTTTGCAGAAGTCATTGGGACGACTCCATCTTTATGTCATGGACTTGGACAGATGTTCCATTCTTTTTAAAGTACCATATTGTAAGAAAACGGGAAGTTAAAGCAAAATAACAACCTAACAAGTTTCCAAGTTAAACATCATATTACTCTGCAAGTTTCCAGACAATGCCAGTTCTCCACTAAAAATAGGTCCTACAGGTCTGTACTGAAGCCAGTTACTTATTCCTTGTACAATAATAGACTTTTTAGATTCCATGGCAACTGGTGCATGTGACCCCCCACATCTGCGTTATTGTGGAGAAAAATATAACTGGGAGAAAAAAAAATCAATATTTCTGCAAATGCAAGCATAAACCAAGCCAGTGGAATTTAACACTCCAGAGAAGGACCTTGAAATATATTGTAATACGTTTATGTCCTGCATAATTCTACTTCTCACTACTACAAATGACCCAGGAAACAGCAAATAATGACATTATGTTCAAACATTTTGATGATTTAGAGGAATACCTTGTAAACAGCAGCTACTCATCTGGTTTTATGTGTTAGATCATTGTTTCCCAACCAACATGCTCTGAATAGAGACAACAAAAGGGGAAAAGTGATGCACTGCATCAATGAAAAAGATGATAAATGCAACAGGGAATAAATATACAAACAGCATTACTGCAAAAAGAGGGGAATGAAACATAAATCAGCATTAGTAGAAGAAGTAGCAGCACAACAGAGAGCCTCACTCCAAGACAGCACAGAAACACAGACCCAGATCCCAGCGTGCACGTCCACGCGTCCCAGGCTGCCAGCGATTCACATCCAAAAGCAAACAGGCAACACATCCAGTTCCGGTAAAATCAACTTAATGCAATACACATCACAACCTCGTCCTCCAACGTGTTTCATGGACCACCTCCTTTGTAATGGGTCATAAAGGAAGTTAGACAAGTTACAACAGTTAGAACAAGTAGACAGTCACAAAGATTTATTCTACTTGTATAATCCACCCCTTCCATGGATTCCTATGGGACCAAACAGTAAATAATAATCTTATATCGGCGCGCTACTACGTAGTAGCGCGCCGATTATAACTTTCTGGAACTGCCTTACCCTCTTCTCTCCCCCTGCCTCACTTCCCCCACCTCTGTTTCCTTTTCCATTTAGGTTTAGTGTGTTCGCATTCTGTTTCACGGACTTACGCGGCTTCGGCACCACCGTGTATGGCGCGGCTCCACCTTTTCCTTTTACATGTAAAAGGAAGGGTGGAGCCGCGCCATACACAGTGGTGCGGAAGCCGCTTAAGTCCGTGAAACAGAATGCGAACCACTAAACCTAAATGGAAAGGAAACAGAGTGGGGGAAGTGAGGCAGAGGGAGAGAAGAGGGTAAGGCAGTGGAAGCCTAAATGGAAAAGGAACAGAGGTGGGGAAGTGAGACAGAGGAGAGAAGAGGGTAAGGCAGTGGAAGCTTAAATGGAAAAGTAAATGGAGCTGGGGGAAGTGAGGCAGGGAGAGAAGAGGGTAAGGCAGTGGAAGCTAAATGGAAAAGTAAATGGAGCTGGGGAAGTGAGACAGGGGGAGAGGAGAGGACAAGGCAAGGCAAGGGCCTGGATAGTTCTCAAATGAGGGGTGATTATACTAAATAATGCACCTCCTACGTAAAATATTCGGATATTAGAAGTCACCTTGAGTTCCGCGCCCTGTTAAAAGGCACTCGGCCTGCGGCCTCGCGACTTTATATGGCACGGAACTCCTCGTGTACTTCTAATATCCTTATAATTTACAGTAGGGGGTGCATTATCCACTATATAATGTGTAACAAACCATTATAATTGAATTCATGCCAATGATAAACTTGAGTGGGGCACACTGGAACATAGAAAACCTTGGCAGAGCCACTTATGGATAAACAGGCAGGTTATTGGTCAATACACATTAGCCTGACATATTGGCTGCACACAGTCTTACAATTGTACGATATTGAGATATCCTATACTTATGAATGGGATTTGGCATGAAAGGGCCCCTTAAGTGACTTCTTCTCTTTTATGAGATACAAAAAAAAGCATCTCCAAAGTGTTATAATTAATGTGACAAATATCACACTATTCACCTACTCATTATAATAACCTCCAGGGGAGGACTCAGACCATTTGGCCTGGGGGGCAAATACAACCAAGTGTTCCTTTAACACGTGCACATCTGTGCACTGCCACTGTTTATCTCCATCGTGGGGGAGGAGGGGCAACAGCACAAGCAGGGGCATTCTAAGTCTGAAAACATCTCCTTTAGAGGAGTGTCTTTGCTGTGATAAATTTTTAGGCTACACCCACAACCAATTAAGTCATGGCCACTAGGTGCAGCCCAGCCTACACAGACTGGTTATATAAGATGCCCCCTTGCCCAGTCCACACAGCCTGGTGCATATAAGAAGCCCAGAACAAGATGCAAATGAGGGAGCACACTGTATTTGTAGATTAACAATTTATTGTGAACAACACCAATGTTTCGGGACTACAATTTCCCTTCCTCAGATACCTGAGGAAGGGACATTGTAGTCCTGAAATTTCGTGTGTTGTTCACATAAATTGTTAATTCTACAAATCGTGTGCTCCCTCGTTTGCATCTTGTTCTTGGATACCTGACTCGTGGAGTAGAGAGCTGGGGGATAGCACCTATCTATTGTCTGGCAGCAAGCCACACGTGTGCTAGAGTATTTCTGAACTGTATTGCATATAAGAAGCCATCATGCTCAGCCCACACAAACTTGTACATAGAAGGTGCCCTCATGTCCAGCACACACAGAATGGTACATATAAGATGCCCCTTTGCCCATTCCACACAGACTGGTGCTTAGTGCTTACTGTATAAGATGCCCCCTTGCCCAGTCCAAGCAACTGGTACATATAGATGCCCCATGCTCATCCCACATATACTGGTACATATAAGATCCCCTGATTCTCAGCACACACAGACTGTACATATAAAATGCCCCCTTGCCCAGTCCATGCAAACTGGTACATATAAGATGCCCCCATACTCAGCCCACACATACTGGTACATATATTGCCCTTATTCCAGCACACACGGACTGGTACACATAAGATGCCCCTTTACCCAGCATGCTCAGTAACATCATTCAGCGACCATGCCATGCATGCCGTGATGTTACCATGTGCAGCTTTTTTTTTGTTGTTGTTGGAGACCAGACTTGGGAGCATTTGCCCCTTAGCCTTCCGGGCTACCCACCCCTGATAACCTTGTTAATCATTTTAACACTGACCCGAGGATATGATAAATATAAAAGAATATGCTACACAGAAATGTACAAATATTCCCATAGCATATATATCATGAGTTATTGTTAATTTGACTGCATTAATATATACTCCAGTTTTACTATGAGCATCTTTATTGTCCATCCTCTACTTAAAGGGACCTATACTGAAAAAATGACTTTGCCTCATCTTAATCAAATTTAATACATGTAAGTAGCACTTACTGTGATGGCGTGTTAATGCATGCCTTCAATCCAGCACACATTTTGTTTAGAATCAGTATCCCCCCCTCCCCCTACTTCCATCCGACCTACTTTTCCCCACAAACCAACTTTCAAAACTCTGTCACCATTCCAGATACAGTAAAACTACTCACAAGAATAATTTTTGAGAGCAAGGAACTTAATTGACATCTGAAATATAGAAGTTTTAGATTGGATATCTAAATAAATAGGGGGCAGGTCAACAAAAAAATATACAATGGTGGTTGGGAAGAATTAAAGTTTCCAGTTATGGTCAATTTAAAATAACCTATTTTTTTTTATGATGCCCTCTAAGTATCTTGTTAAATATATTCTAAACCAAGCGCCATTAAAATCCAGAGAGAAATCAGAAATCCAGTTTTCCTTGGAGAGACGGACAGAAAAACCTACTCACTAAGGCATTTCCACTAACACCTGATAAATAACTATAGATGAATACAGTAAGAAGCATGAATTCCTGTGTAAATGTCATAAAATGGAATTACAATATCCATTAAGAACCGAATAAATCAGATTGTCTTAAAATGAAAGAGTCATGTGTGAAGCCAGAGAACTTGTAACAATATCAAGGATTATCATATTTGCAGAACATATGACATGTACATTTTAAATTGAAGATTTTGCAATGTCTTTACAATTGCTTTGGTTGAAAGCTCTATATAGGTACAGGCAATTTCCTACAATACTAGAAATCCTACCAATGTTATAAAAGCCGTGTTTCCACTCCTGTAAGGATTCTTGTCTGACTGAAGAAAATGTGCTTCCCACATACCTTTAAAATGTACTGTTTGCAATTTAAAAAAATCAACATAATGTCGGATGGCTAATTCTAACAATATAGCAACAGTTGTTTGAAATGGTCCACAAAAAATGAAGATAACAGGGTTATTCCATAAATTTTTCTTATCGTTTAAAATGGTGCTAATTTTGCCCCACCATCAAGATGTTAGTTTTCAAATGTTAAAAAGATCTGGTTGGTTGGGGCAAAATTAGCACCATTTAAACGATAAGAACTTTTATTAAATCTCCCTGAATTTACAGTACTAGCCACATAAGTTACATAACGAACTGTTATTTTTTTTGCAGGATTGACACCAAGACTATTTTTTCATAGAGTTGGACTATTTGAAGTAGTCTTCTTGATTATATCTCACTTTAAACCTTGACAAAATGTAGGGTATCTCCAGGTGTCCAAACCTCCCTGGCCACCTCATGCCAGTAACATATATCCAGGAAACAAAAGAATGAGGCTTTTCCAGTCTTTTAAAGTACAATATGGTGTACTCCATTTATTGTGCACACACGCAAAACACACAACGTTTCGGCACAAAGCCTTTGTCAAGAGTGAGCATCAAAATGGAAGTACTCCATATGCACTGGACTGGACAAGCATCATTTGTTTCGTGGATATATCTCAGTTTACTGAAATCTTAACTGAAAGTTTTTGGCTTGTCAACTTCTATCATGTCTACTTTGTTGGTTGCAGTGAATGTTTTTTTCATCAGGTGATAAATCAGTGCTGTTGGTACTGGATTTTCCATATTGTTAGAAGCAAGATGTAACCTTTAATCTATAAAGGTTAAAAAACGTTTGAACCAATGTAAAGCAGGTAATTGGTAATACATTTCTATTTACCTATATTGAAGTTATATTTATGGATATGAAACAGGCCATAAATGGAAACTAATATACATATTTGAAGGGCATGTCTACCCATAAAACAAAAAACTGATGACTTTGCCTTCCTGTAATCCCAACTGCTATTTGTAGCAGTTTATTACATGCATTTGTAATCAGATTTTAATAATATGTTCTCTTCTGTTCTGGCAAAGGTATCTTCCTCTTCCCTCTGCCAAAGAGCTTTTGAGCATGTGCTTGGAAGCAGCAGGTACAACCGCAATCTTGGAGGGTTGACAGCAGTCATAGCCTTAATTACTCCATGGAGGAAGGAGCATACTTATTCTTCCAGAATGGAGGCAATAATTATCCTTAAATATCTGGTTAGTATACATCTGATAATGTGCTGAATATATCAATGACATGTGACCAGTTTTTTGTAGAGATGGATCCGGTACGACACGTAACCCCTTTGTTCCATCGGACGGATCATTCAGATTTCAGGACTTCTGAGCCAATTTTCTATAATTATTTAACGTTTGAGGATTATCGAAAATAACCTTAAACGTTCGATAATAATCGAAAATTCAGACAGTTTTCGGATTTTCGGATGTTCGGGATCCGGAATCCAAAAATGGAATGAAACTGGTGAGTTTCAGCCCTCTCTGTTTTTTGTTTTGAGGGTGGGCATGCCCTTTAATGGATAAGTACACAGTAAAAGCAAGTTAATTGTAATTGGAAACAGCAGATTAACTTATCACCCCCCCCTTTTTTTTTTCCTAGGTCCTTCCTGAGCCTACCTGTGCTGATGGAAACTTGCTGACATCTTGGATCTGCATTCTTGTCTGCTTAGCTCCGCCCCTCTGGAGTTCCTTGTTCTCCTCTTTCTGAAGTCCCAAAAGCACTGTCTGTGTGCTCCGTGCACATGCGCATGACGTCAGGGTGTGCACATATGACATTATCGTGCCACGCCATGCTTATACAGCACAGCATGATGACATCACGTGCGCACGTGGCAGTGCATGCACTGACACAAGTCATGCATGCATGCACAGAGCACACGAACAGTACTTTGTGGGACTTCAGAAGGTGACCTGCCTCCTCTATAATCAGAATGGCAGTATAAGATGAGGAAAGGAGCTGCAGTACTGTGTACACTAAAAGAACATCCCTATGGTGTTTTGCATGCACTGTACTGCAGCCTTCACTATTTTTTTTAAACCATGCCAGAGCCATCAAAAAAATGTAATGGTCTAAATACAAAAATGTACCCCCTAACACCACACAGCACCACATACTAATCACCCACTCTTCTATTTCCTTGCCAAACTAAACCAATTATAAATAATCAAAATTAATTATGAATGAATGTAGTCTTTCAAGCAAAATTTACTCTTAATTTTCCATTTCGTTGCTGTAGCGGAGGGGGGGGATCCTGAATCACTGCCGTGACAACGTTAGTGATCTCAGGGATTTCCTCCTTTCTCTCTTTAGTTTTGCTCGGTAGGGGGTTTCCGAGCGCTCCTGTAGGGGGCTCAGTATTGGTACATTTATATTGTGGTATTGTACAACCGTGCCCATAAATCTACAACCGCAATGTTAAAAGTTGAAATAACCTTTTGATATTGCGTGTTTAGAAATACAGCCCTAAATTTAAGTTGTTTTTTTTTAAAAATCTGTCTAGTTTCTGCCCTGCACTTTGTGACAAAATAGAGGCAATTACAGTATTTATAGAATATTCATGTTGTTGCTGCCTCATTAACATTTATAGTAAAAAAAAGAAAAGAAATTCAAAGCGTAAAGTACAATTAAAGGTGCATCATTTTTTTTTACAAATTAACCTATACAATTTAGCAAATGTAAATACATATTTCTGTCTGTATAACTACAAATATAACTGTTCCAATTAAAAATGTAGTGTAATGAAGGCAGGTGTACAGATTTTTAAAAAAAACTGCATTATGCAACATAGCACAAACTATTTAAAGGGCATGTCCACCCCGAAATTTAACTTTTGATATGCGGTAGGGCATGCTCCCCCAGCCCCAACCACATTAATATAATTGTTAGAAAGTCCCCTGATTCTTACTTACCTGCCCTCTCTCCTCTGCCGCAGTGTTCCGGCCCTCTGCTTGCATGGAATTGCAAGCAGGGGGCGGGACCGGCAGCCGCGTCCGTGATTGGCTGAGAGGCAGCCAATCACGGTCGCGGCTGCCAGGAGTTCTGAACAGCGGAGGAGAGAGGGAAGGTAAGTAAAGATTGGGGGACTTTTTAACAATTATATTAATGCGGTTGGGGCTGGGGGAGCATGCCCTACCGCGCATACCAAAGGGTTTTGTTAGGGGGAGGAGAGGAGGGGGGGAGGGGGGAGGGCTGCAATGAGATGCCTCAACCTTGACGAGGTTGAGGAAGTCTCAGGCACAGCATGAGTCACACACTGCTCCTACCAGCAGTTTCCTGGACTTGGAGGGGCACAGCAGGGGAACTATTTGAGCAGGAATTAGTAGGAGGTAAGGATTGTTTTAAACTACTTGATGGGGCCAGTAAGGGGTTAAATTCTTAGTGGGTGGGGTGCACATGCCCTTTAATAATTACACTATTTGAACATCTGAAAGTCTGCTACACCCTATTCTGCAGCAAATTATTTTAATTCTCTTCCTCATAAAAAGTTTGCGAGGAAGGAAGAATGGAGACCTGAGAATATTTTAGGAACAATACAAAGACTTTTAAGTTAAAGTAAATCTAGTTCATTTAGGCTGTGTAGTTAACACACAGGTCATTTTTTTTAACCTAATAAACCACCATGACCAATATTTCATTTGGCCCCTTTGCATGGTTGCTAGTAGACCACACAATTGTCAAACAAAAATATTGTCAGTCTCGCTTTAATTCCTCTCAGATTATAGGCCAGGTTTACCTATTATCTAGCTCGAGTTGGCCCTTATGTGTACAGCCTTAAGGTACGTGCACACATTGCACGATTGGGTGCCAAACGGCCTATCTTTTAATGTATGGGTGCTTGGTCGGGTGAAATGGACATAGGATTGGGCGTCATTGATGATCCGCCAGATCAGATCATCAACATGGCCTGACCGAGTGCCCATACATTAAATACTTGTCTGAAATGACTTTCAGAATCATGCGTTTATACCAAGCTTTACATAGGAAGATATGTGCACATTTTTTAGCTTAATACTAAAATCTTGAGGATCTAGCTTAGGAGTTCAATATTTCATAAACACACCTCTGATAGTAATTGGTTAAGTGGATAGATGGTTGTTAATAATGTTACTGAAAGTTCCATGTCTGATTTATGAAAAATCTTAATGCTCATTCAATATAACCATGTGTAATCCATGTCAATTTCTGAAATCCAATGGTAGACCTCATGTAAACTAAGTTATAATAACAATAACAATGCATATCTTCAAAAGCTAGCTTATTTGTCAATGCATAACTAGAACAGAATAATCAGAATATCTTATATTAAAATAAGCACTGCTTACAAGTTTTAAGATTGCTGGTACACGTAAATATTATACATTACATAATTGATTTTAGACTTGAGTCAGGCTAAAATAGATGGCAGACTACTTAAGTGTCTTTACAATACAATGTATCCTTGCCATGTTTTGTAGAAATTCAACTTTTTGATCATTTAGCTTAGTAATTCACTTCTAATAATAATGTGCTGACCAAGGATCTGACCCAAAGTATGAAGAATCTTTTGGACATAATGAGCTAAATATGCAATTGTACCGAAATATTGTATGTGTACAAGATATAAACTATCTTGCTACTCTGATGTTACAGTATATATTCCGTTTTGCTTGTCAAATGTTTATCTTCCCTGTGCAGGAATTGATCATCATTCTTAGCAAAATTCTTGAAATTAAATATGTTCTTTATATAGAGCATGATTAAACCCTGGTGGGTGGAAAAGAGACTAGAACTAGAAGATTCAGACTGCTCTAAAATATTTAATAAAGAGGTATGTCAAATGCACAATTTCTATCCCATTTCCTTTGGCTTGCTATCATGGGATGTGAGAAAGGCAGCTTAATTTCTCTTTGGCTCAAACACTGGAAGACGCAAAATACATTTTAAGTATATAGCAGAAGTCACTGGAATTTTTCTTAATGCCCCTTTTGGAAGTATACACAATGTGCAAAGTTGCAATTACTTTACTGGTTGAGGAGGCATTATAGCCATTTTGGGTTGTATTTTGCCTTCAGAGTCCAATGTGGCATCTTTGCTTTTCTTCCTAGGAGGCTTCTTTATAGGTGTTTTTTTAACAGCTGGTTCACATGCATCCTGCTTTAAACCTGAAATTTGTTCCTGGTGACTAGTGATAGAATTTTGTTTGTCTATAGTCTGCGTGGTGGTGGGAATAGTTTCTGAAACAGGACTAATTATTTTTTGAAGATTTGTTGTAGTTGGAAGATTTGGCTTGCTTGACTTTTGGTTTATTGCTGCCACAGAACGTTTGGCTTTTTGTGGAGGGGTGGGTTTTTCTTTTTGTGATTTAAGTGGCCCAACACCATTTTGATTGTTACTAATCTCAATCCTGTTGAGACTTTGTGTTTTTTCTTTCAACTGAGCAGCCAATAATGAAGCTGCTTCAGAGGATAAATGAGGATGAAGTATCTCAGCGCGAGATTTGTTGTGATCAGGTGTTTTTGGAACCTCTTTGACATCAGCTGTTTTTTTGTCAATATGCAAGTTACCAATCTTTTTAAGGGCATTTTGGACAGTTCCATTGATATTTTCAATAGGATCAATACTCCTTTTATTCTTGTGTTTTGTTTTTGATGGAGATTGAGGTTCTTCAGGGGGTCTTGTGTCTGTATTGCCTATGTGCTTTTGACTCTTGTCTTTATTCCTCATAAGACCCTTTTCTTCATTTTTGCTATTACCAGAAGGACACACATCACTTGGAGTTCTTTTCCTTTGATGGTCTTTAAGACCTGAATTCTGGTCTAATTGTTCGCCTTGACAAACAATCTTATCAGAAGACTTGTTAAAGACTGGTAAGGAATTAGAGTGGCTTGAAGTATACTTTCCATGAATCCACGACACCTTGGGTTTTGTAGATGGATCAGGTGGAGGAGGTTTCAACCGTTCAGGTGATGGAGGCTTCCCACCTATAGTTGAACTCTTATTTTCTGTTGTTAGATCTTCATCATCTTTAGACTGCTTTGATAATCGTGCAACTTTAGCATACAGTGCCCCTCCAGTTGATCCAGACCCACAAGAGGACCTTTCACTATCTGATGATTTGAGCAATGGTGTTTCACTACTGTCAGCCTTAAGTGATTTTGGGGATCCAGTTTCTTTTAGACAGGTATATTCTCCAGCTTCTTCTTCATTAATTTCATTAGTGGTCTTTTCACTAATGCTGACATTTCCCTTTTCTTTACATTCAGTCATAGATTCTAATAGGAAAAAAACAAACATTTTTTAATTTTTGTTATTGGTTATATATACCATATTACTCTAAAGTACTGAGGTTCAGATCTGATACATAACACTGCACATTTTTCATCATAAATAATTACTTGCACAAGTACCCTAAACACTAGTCATTAATACAGGAAAATGAATTAAAAAAAAATAATAATTTGTACATAGTAGATAGAACATATTACTATTAAGTGAGCACACAATGATCACTTGAGCTACTTTAATAAAATGCCTGGGAGCTTTAGTGCATTGTGTAAATGTATTAATTTATCTTTAACATTTAGTCTACTTACTAGTGGCACTTACTTTCAATAAAAACATGAGCCCTCTAAAAATATTTTGACTTTTTTTTTACTGTATTGAATATAATAGGGAATATGACTAAAGTGCCTTGTAGCAAAAAACAAAGGGCAGGCTGTTTCTTTGTGAATTTCCATTAAGGTTATTTTAACCTATCTACTGTGACATAGATAGTGATAGTGTGCACTGGTTATCCTATTGGCGTGTTCCAATATAGTAGGGAAGATTGCTGTTTTTACTAACCTTCATGAGGTACGCAATACACTGGACCATCATCAGTTGTATCAAAAGATGAAAAGGAACCTTGTGAAGACCATGAGGGGGATGGCTGTTCTACAACAGATGGAGGCTCAATGAAGCTACAGTTAAATGTGTTCTCCAAATCATGATGGGCCACTAAAAGAAATATAACATACAGTATTAATTATCTCTACAGATGAACAAAATTTGCTTCTAAAACACTGAATACTTTACAAATTAACTCATTGACTTTAAAGGGTATGTCCACTCTAAAAACTATATCTTGCTTTTATTGTAGTTTCCACCCTCCAAACCCTAACTGCATTGTCGGTTTGTAATAAAAATGAAAAGAAACTTACCAGACCAAGATCCCTTGGCCTCAGCCTCCAATGCAACTTCTTGGAACTTAGTTGCATTGGGGGCTTGGCCAGCAGCCACATCTGTGATTGGCTGAGAGTCAGCCAATCACAGGCGCGGCTGCAGGGTAAATAAGTTTCTTTTAACTTTTTTTTAAAAACAGACAATGCATTTAGGGTTGGGGGGGAACTACAATCATCAAAAGGTGTAAATGTAAAACTTAACGTGCAGCGCATTGGATCTGGATGGAGAGAGGGAGGTGGGAATTGGCTCCACAGAGCATGCCTGAGGACCTCCTGGAGGACAGAGAGGAGGCAGAAACCTTTTCACCTCACAGACAGGCTCCTTCTCTTCACTTTCCTGGACTTTACACAGAGTTACAGAATTTTTTTCGAAAATCTGTGAATCTGCAAGCAGAACTGTTTTCAGTAAGTTTGGCCATCTCTAGTGTTTAATGAAATTAAGATCTGTTTAACGCTAATAACCCTAATGATACTGCGCCTTTATAAATAGGGCCCCTAGATCCTAGATTTGTCTGCCTGATTTCTAATGTAACAAACTTGCCTGCCCCTGCATTATAACGTATTATTTAACCTGTTTATCTCTTCTTTATGATATATTTGCAGTTTCTTGTTCTTACCCCTGAGGACAAGTTATTATTGTTTTTAAAAAGTTCTAAAAGAGAATTTACTTAACATTTATGTAGCTTACTGAATATTTCAGAAACACACCTTTAAAATAAATAAATAAATAAACAAATAAATCTAATGCCATTTATTACATTAAAATACTTCTACATATGACATGTTTGGGTTTTAACTTTTTCACTGATAATGGGATTTATTATTTTTCTATTAACCATTCTCTCTTACCTGCCAAAAATATTTTTAAGGTTCTAAGAATTGGAGCCTGTAGCAACACAATAAAAATAAACATTTGACTCCAATCAAATTCATTTTGGTACAGAAGGGAGAACAATAGAAAGACAGGTCACATTAAAGAACCAAAGGCATTCTTTAACCTCTGATGACTTTACTCAGACTTTTAGCAGTACAATACACTATTCCAAACTTTCCCCCCTAAAATACACTCACTAAATCAGAGCCCAGAGCTTTGCAGTCTGACCTTTAGCTGTTAGTCTGCAAAATTATTCTGTGAAAGACCTGGTGCTAAGCCATCAGTTTTCTTAAATGTTCCAATGCACCTGCAGCTGGCAATCTTGCTGTTTATCTGTATATTTCTTTGGAACAAACAGAAAATTTCAGTCTTTATGCTAAGAGACAAAGTGTCACAATTGCACCACTGTTTCCTCCATTGTAAATTTTTTTTACACGTTAGATATTTGTCAGCCAAGAAATGGCTAACAATCTTATGCATGAGGAGGATCAGGCAGGGTTTGTCCAGCCAGATCGCTAAATGACATCATAGAGCCACAACGAGTTTTGTGATTAGTGTTGCACACACCTGCTAGATTCTGTTACAACTGCCGGTTTGAGAAACAACAGTCTAAACTGGAATTCCATGTCAAAACTGTGAAAAATCTTGGTTGGATGGTCAGAATTTCTGCAGTTTTTTGTTGAAATGTAAGCGTCATCAAACACTCTTTGTCTAACAAATGAACAGGCCCTTAATGAGAAAACTACATCTTGCTGTTTAGAAAATGATACATAAAAAAGTGTAAAACATTAGCATTTGACCCTTAACAGAATTGGCAGAATATTCAAACTACATAATACAATAAATAATAATGAAATGTAATTGTGGTCTTCAATTTTTTCAAATACCGTAAGTTAGTGTTATTTAAAAAGCCTTCAAAATGAACCATAAATCATATTCACTAAATACTCTTCCAGGTTTCACCTTTGTCACCAGCTTGTAGCTATGTTGCCCAGCCTCTGCCTGCATTAATAGGCTCTCCCTATTTTATATCTGTGCAGGTACTTCCTTTTTTCCCTAATATTAAGTCTAACAGAGCATGCTTCTTCCCTAGGGTGGATGGGAGGATCAATCTACTGGTTGATCCTCAACCAACTGGAAGCAGGAAATTTCAATATATATAATTTCTTACCTATGACTAAAGCTAGGTACACACAGTAACGATTTCTGAAAGATGACAGACAGGATCTGCAAGATCCTGTCTGCCATCTTTCAAAGATCTGCATACACACAGTCCCGAGCATTCTCCATTTTCGGCCTTTCCCGAACGAGCGTACGGCCGACCCGATCGTTCGCGGCCGCGCGCTCGTTCGGGAAACGAACGTACACACAGTAACGATAAAGCCCCGATACCGTCGGATCCGACGGTATCGGGGCTTTATCGTTACTGTGTGTACCCAGCTTTAGTCCCACGAGTGGGACGAAACGTGTCAGGGGTCCAACTATGTGTATATTTTTTTATTGATTTTCTTACCTGATCCTCCTCATAAAAAACTAATGAGGGGGACGTAATACAGGTAACCATTCTCTTAATCTTGTTGGTGATTTTTACCTACACACTACTTATCTGGACTATAATCTATGTATGGTTGCTGCTTTTAATAGATGTGATTTTGTACTGTTCTTTAGCTTAGGGACCCAGACTAGGGATTCTTAAGCTGTTAAAGACTAGTAAGAGCACTGAGTGCTCCTAGGGACGCCCATTTATACCCTGTGTTTGCATGTAACTTTAAGCCAGGTGGAGAGGTTTCTCCCACCTGTTACAAACCAGGGCATGTTTTGGTAATTCACTAATTACCTCTCCCTTCTTGATCTGCTGTTTTTGCAGATTTTTCAGTGCACTTATTTAATAAATGTTTTAATTTTTAAATGTGTGATTTTGATTTTTTAATGCATACTCAATAAAGGATTTCTAAGTTTTAATTTTATTAGTGGTCTCTGGACTGTGCCATTAAGTGTGTTAACTCAAGAGGGGGGATACTATCTCTGTCTCTCGTTTTTGTCAATATAATATAATTTCTCACAGGCTGCAGACAGATATGTGAGCCATGGCTCATTTTAAAGGCTGTAGGCTTTTATTTAACCCCAACTTGTTCAGAGACCACATTTGCTCTTTAATATTGACAAAAAGTATGAAAGTTCTTTATAAAGTACATTTCTGTTAGAGTATGGAATGTAGTCAGATTTGTTTTCCAATGCACTTTTGGGACTGAAGAATGAGTAATGTCTATTTTTACAGATTATTGGAATGTACATTCTAGCTGCAGACATTTTACCTTTTCTAGATTCCTGTTTTCATGAACCAACAGATTAATATAATCTATTAATGGTTGATTATAACACAAAAAAATCCCTTTATATAGAATGCACAGTAAATAAACCGTAATAAATGTGTAGGGATTATAGACTGATTGAATGCAGTTTCCTGGGAAAGACCATGGCACAACCTCACATAGACAATGCCCCCCCCCCAAAAAAAATAACAACCAAAAAACGAGTTCACAATGTAGCATAACTGCAACCATATTATTTCTGATACTATTAAAAAAATAAAAATCAACTTAAGCCAATTTATCTTGAACAAATATAGAACATATACTGTACCTTCACTCCTGTTGTGAAAACCTAGCAAAATATCTCCCATATACAATTAGATTTATAAACACAGGTTTCTAGCAGACTCTCACACAAGTCATAGGCTCCTGCTTTCCCCCATGTATAGAGACAGTAAAAGACCAGTAGGCTCATTTTCCCAGAGCCGCAGGGGCAATTATATGGAGTTAAATCATGCTAGCCGGTTCGCTATCAGACTTTAACTCCATATTAGCACTGAAGACACCCGCGATTCAATATCGCTTTTCCACTACTTTTAGCGCTGGGTAAATGAGTCTGCAGATGCTCTCAGACCACAGATCTATTTTTGACAACCTGACCTTACAAACAGTACATGTAGCTTTCTTGAAAACAACATAAAGTGGAAAGCCAGAAGAATTGGGGACCTACCCAATTCTACTTCTCCATTCACTCCAGGGACCCATATACCAGCTTTTACCAAGATGAATAATGGGGGGAAAAAATATACCCTGTGGTTTAACAAGACTTGTGTTTTAGGCTTTGTTCACTCTACAATGGGCTATAAATCACATGATAATGCATATGCACATGTGATGTAGTGTGTATTTTCTTCTGTACATTACTGTGCATATCCCCCCCAACAAAATAATAATAATCAAAAACTAGTAATTTTGGAAACATCGCACACTAACAGTCTAATAAACGTTATGTGATTTTTTTCCCCACAGTCCCATTTACTTCTGGTGGTGTATGCAGCTGTGTGTTATCGCTGCACTATTTAATGCGACACACGGTAGGAACAAGACACAATTGTATAGAAAAATGATGCCTCTGCATTACCGCAAAATCTGCACTGCTCATAAACACGCATATTGTACACAAGCCCTAAATCCAGGTTGATAGTATAGCTTAATATACAAATGGTCTTGTACGTCTACAATAGATTAAGTGCAACTAACAAAAGAGTATTATAAAAAAAGAATATCAATGTGCATTCAATTCAAATTGCTTACATTCTGTTACCATTTTGTTCCTGAGTTATAAAGCTAATTGGAAGCAAAATTTTATATAAAATACTGTATTGTGTTTGTGTGTATGTGAATTTTAATCACTATTTGCACTGTATAAAACCGATGTATAAAACCTCATTCTGTATGATGTGCTATTTGATTTTTTGTGATCATGTGAGGAAGTTATTTACATCCAGATAATCAGGTCAATACTACAGTCAGGGCAAGGCCTTTACAAGGCAGCACACACAAATCACGCAATACAGCGTAATCGGAATGTCATGAGATTCATGCGCACTACCCTGCGTATGCGCTATGATTACTTTGATGTGGTGCTGTTACAACGCATTCAATGCACACCAATCACATGCCCTGTGAAAAGGGTCTGAATCGCAGGGCAGCGGGCATAGTGGGGCCACCCAGATCCACTTCATGCAAAACACAGTCCAGTGGGGCCTAACCCTTAAGATTTGTCTAAAAAAAACCTTTAAACTGTGATTATTTTGAAATGTTTGTTTTACATTGTTTTCATTTATTTATAAAGAAGGCTAGACTACAATGCAGCAATAACATGGTAATACTGAATCATAGCAATCTGGACAGAACGTGCAATATAATATTCTATTTTGTTATGAATTCAGTTTAATTTATTTTAAATAGTTTTATATTATTTTATTATATTTTTCTGTAAAATAACATTTGGCAAATTATCTTGTATAAAAATGTACAGTGTATTATTCTCATAATATTACTATTTTTGGAGAATGCCGTATTCCAAACATCTTAGATAAAATATATTGGGGGGGAAAGCACCGATACCAGAAAAATTATGCTGGCCATATACCGTACCTTTAATAGGTGCTTTCTATAGGCTTGTCCAGTGGTACTACCCGCTGATGTTCCCGCAATTTTAACCACCCTGGACAATTAATTTACGATCCACATCACACCATAATTTTCATTGCAAAATAATTGGCCTTGAAGGTTGTTGGAACATTGTGTTGTGGGAATGCTGGAAAGTATTCCAATTATGAATGATCACCAAAAAGGCACAAAATAATGAATGTTATTTCACCTGATTTGGCAGTAGCACAGAATACCATCAATTTTTGTAGTACCAATGAATTACACAACCCATAATATGTTACACCCTTTCTAATCCAATGGGCCACAAACAATTGGTTCCAAGATAGATAAAAGTCACCCTCATCATTCATTTTAGAGATTAGATAAGTTACTGATGCTAAAAATAATGAAAACTTGTGAACCAAGCATGTCTTCTCAAGGACCAACTTCTATTTTTGTCCACAGAAACAATTATAAAGATGGCACAAACTTTAAAAATAATAAATATAAACTAAAATGCTTATGTAATAAAAGTTCTTATGGTTAAAAACGGTGCTTATTTTGCCCCAAGCAATCAGAAGTTATGTACCATTTGAAAGCTAACATTTGATTGGTTGGGGCAAAATTAGCACTATTTTTAACAACAGACCTGTAAATCTCTAAACTATTGTCCCCACAGTATTACAATTTCCTTTCCAAAAGAAAAAAAATAGTTCTTGTCTTTTAGGTGCACATTCAGTTGATTTATAATAAAACAATTTGGCCCAGTTAACATATTTTTAGAAACCAATTATGCTTTTTTTTTACTGTATGTGTGACTGGCTAGTCAATGATAACAATTATATTGGTTAATGCATGTATAAAAGCCTTTATACAGAATAGATCCATATATAAAAGTTAGAATTATTTACCTTTAGACAAATACTGTATGCATAATAAAACAAAAATGATATAGTCTATTGAGATGATAAATTTCCAGCCAGGGCAAATACAACTATACATAATTCAGTTTTAGTATATTTTTTGGAAAAAAAAAACCTCAAAAGAACATATCTAATAGTTCCCATGCACAGAAAGTTTACTCCACTTTTACCCTCAGAATATCCAATTGAAATCTCTTAATTTGAGGCCAAAACAGACCTCAACTTAGGGAGACTAGAAACACATGTTCAACTCCTAAGGACCTCTGCAAAGACCATACTTGACAGCAAAAAAACTAACTGTATAGCATCAGTATACCCGACCAGGTGATCAGTGTAGTCCTCAACTCCAATTGTGCATGCTATTAACTAAGTAGCTGATGTACAATAGCATAGAGTTTTAAAACGTATTTGAGACCGGGAACAAAAAAAAAAAGAATGTACTGCCTTAGAAAGCTCTGAGGAAGAAAAACACACCATTGGGTTTTAACTTGTGTTTTAAATAATTACTAGCAGCTGTACCTGGCATTGCCCATGTATACATGTGGGTATAGTATTTGTGACTTGCAGGTGTATGTATGGCTTAGATAGAAGAGATGCAGGAAAATAGAAGTGCACAGTTGGTAACTTACGTTCTGTATTTAATATTGATATTGCTTGAGGGACGTATTTAATAGTGATATTGCTTGAGGGACGTATAACAAATAAAACTTTATATATAACGTTATCAGTTTTTACACTTGGAGCATAAAAATTTAAATGTTGTGGTGAACCTACTTGTGAACATGCGACATATAATTTGCCGTGGGAAAAACATGTTGATTGCAACTGAATACCTCAGCACTTGAGTGACTGACTGGCGTCACTCTTTACTTGTGTCTCTGAAGCATGTGACGTGCAGACTCTTTGTCTATGCTGTTAAAATTACTTTCTGGGCCAAATTGAAATTGCCATAATGTCTTTTAGTTGTAACGGTCTGTGAAGTGTGTGACATGCACTTGAAACCATACCCCCCAACCATCCCAGTGTGAGTAGGTGGACGGGGCCTGTCTGCGATGTTGCAGTGGGTGTGGGGATGGCATTCTGGGATGTGGAAGGTCTGGGGGCCAGTCCGTGATGTTTGGGGGAATGGTCATGATGTTTGGAAGTGTTGGTGTGACGTATGGGGGCGTGGGTGCGATGTTTGATGGCCTGATGTTTTAAAACATGGGCATTAAGTTTGGAGGTGTGGGCTTGGTGTTTGGGGGTGTGTCTGTGTTGTTTAGTGGGCCTGGGCATCATGTTTGAGGACGTAATTGGGGGTGTAACTGAGATATTTGGAATCGTGGCCATGATGTTTTTTTTTTTTTGAGGGGGGGTTCTGGCCATGTCTGCAATATCTGGGGGCATGGTCACAACATTAAGGAGCATGGTTGCGATGTTTGGGGGTGTGGCCTTGATGGTTGGGGTGTGGACGTGACCATGATGTATGGGGGCATGTACGCAATGTGTGGGTGGCGTGGGAATGGCCATGACATTTCGGGGCATGCCCATGGTGTTTTGTGACATAGCTGTGATGTTTGGGGCATGGCCATGATGTCTTGGATCATTTTAATTTAATGATCAATTTATTAGCATGACAATAACTGCAAATGTGGTTCATATCACCAATGGCAACATAGTCTTTCCAGAATATACATAATATTATTTTCAAAAAAATATAACAATGGCCTTTGTTGTGCCTTTTAATGACAAAACTATCTTCAAGATGCAGCCTGTTACATCGTAATGTAAAACGAGCTATTTAACTGCAGCTTCTTCTTGCATTGGGTACATTTATGCAGGCTCATTCATGTCCCATTTTACTTCTTTGTAAGTAATGATGTGAGTTTTATTGTTTGCATAAATTTAACCATAGGGTAAGGTAAAGTTTAATAGGCTTCATCTTAGTTTCATCATTAACTTATCCTTTAATTCCATTTTTTAGCTTCATTCAGCTCACCTATGTGGTAAATGAATATACATTTTTTTCCTTAACAGACATGCTGGAAAACATTTATCGGACTGAAAACAATCATCCAATATCTGAATCATATGATTAGTATATTTGCGTGTTTGGCCATCTATAGTCTACCTGATATAAATGATTATATTCCCGAAGTATTTGATTATTCACTATGTATTTTTTATTTGTATTTTTAAAATGGTATAGAAATTCAGTCCTACAAATATTTACCTTACTCTGCCGAGCAAGAGATGGTTCCGTAAATGTGCAGCATTTTTTTTCTAATTTAGAGGATTTTTAGTTACTACATCTTTTTATTACACTGAGGCAAAAAGTTCAAAGGCATATCTTCATTGGGAACTTATTTTAAATATAAACTAGGGAAAATATTTTAAAAAATACAGATATGCTTACAAATTAAAAAAAAATCCCATGGGTTATGCTTTCAGTAATGGAATTCCACAATCAGATGTTATAAAGCATTTAAAATATGTTTTATGATTTCCAACAGATGGGAATATATGCAAGTTTACACAACTACCAGTTCAAGCCACATTTACTTGTTTAACCTTGTGATGGTCATATGATTTTAATGTGCACTCGAATCAAGGAAAATGCTGGGAGCCAACCAAAATAAAATGTAAAATTTTAAAAAAAAAATCTGTTCCAAGAAAAAATGCAGAGAGCCTAAGATATCGGCAATTATGGAACTACTTAAAAATGGTACTTTAGATTTTCTGGAAATAGAAAGTCAGGAGAAATGATATTTTAGTAAAAAAGTTTATATGTGATTAGATATTTTACCCCATACTATTTTTCCTTTCCAGGTTCTATTTTATTTATCACCTACTATCACTGCTTCCTCGAGAGTGATCAGGCCCATATACACATCCCATTTGAGGTCAACTTACATAGCGATTTACAATTGATATTCGAACAGGTTGGGAATTAAAGGAAATAATTGGCTTAAGTGATCATTAGTTGCAAAAAGATTGAGAACAATCAGTTGACTACTAAATTTCCATCTGATCACCAGGCAACCTGATCAGATTAAGTACGGCCGTACTTTTAGCTAACCCGCAGTATCAGAAATTTCCAGTACTGCGGGTTAACAAATATGCCCCAAGGTGAGTTTAAATGTTACCAAGGGAAAATAACAATATAGAACAAAATCTACATTTTTTAAAAAACTAATTGATGTATCTGAGCAGATTTATGTTAACAAGCATATAATCCTTAATCTTGATTGAAAATTATTTTACTTTATTTGGTTTCTGAGTAGAAAATAATCTGTCTCTTTCTATAAATTGAAAGATGAAAGCCTATAATAACCTAGCATACTTGGAAAACACAGATTAAAACACCTACTCTATTCGCTATCTTGGCAAATGGACAATAGAGTAAACTACATGTAAACTTCAAATTTAATAACAAATATACATTTTAAAGTATCTTGGAAATGCCCTAAAATAGTCTCATGTACACAGCACTATAAAGTAGTGTGTCCTGTGTGACTTTAGAAACCTTTAATGAAATCTTCTGTGGCCTACAATAAACAGTGAATCATGAATTACGTAAAGCAAGATGTCTAATGAAAACCAGATGGCAACAGTTGTCACCTCCAGTACAACAGGATTTACGTTACAAAATCCCCCAAAAAATCAGAAGAATGGTTCAATTCATTTCTATTGCCAGTAACTCAAGTTGTGTTTCCTGCCACAAATCTGTCTTCTTCCTTCCTGCCTTCGATCACTTATGAAAACCATAACCATTAAACCAGATATTTACAACAGAACACTACACACACTTATATATTCTGACACAATAAAGTTAATTATAATATATATGCATCTTGCAAATGTAACCTGGGAAAACAATATAGAATGTACATAACTGTGGATGGTACCATGTTCCTATTGTTTTTCAATTATGTTTTGTTCTCTGTGTACATAATGGAATATATATGTGCGGTCCAATGTTAATAGAAATGGGTTTAAGGGCACATTAAATATTTATGTTTAATAATTATTCAATGTTTAATTGATTCTTTAGCTTTATTTTATGCTGCAAATCATTTTAAATGTCTTTATTCACCTTTTTCAGCTCTTTTTGGTTGAGAATTTTTATATACTTCCAGCACCACAAATATGCAATGCTTTAGCCAATCACAGGAGCGAAATGCTGGTTGAGCCCCTCCTGCTTGACTTCCGTGCACGGAAAAGGCAAGGAGGTTAAGCAGAAGGCAGCGGGGGAACAAAGGCTGTTAAGTACATTTGGGGAGATCTTTGAGTGCTGTAAACCTCGTGGGGTTGAGGTTTATAGCAATGTCTTACAAGATATAAAAATTTACTTTGGGGGGTGGACATACCCTTTAAAATACAATCTTTTGATCCAATTTATTATAGCTGAATAGCATGGTTTAAGTTGATGGGTGGCCTAACACTCAACTGGGTAACACGTTGGTTGAGGCGATAGAGCTATCCAAAATAAAGCATTGGAGTCAGATGATACTTATAGCCAATACAGAGAAAGGGGGTTCCAGCAGCTGGAATGCTGACAAGGGCAAACTGGCAATGATTCTCCTTTGGAGTTATCGATAATATTTTTTTATACACTGTCTGGGAGATTCAATATCCAGGATTCGCGTTACTTACCTTTGCGCAATCCCGCGATACAATACTAAACATAAATGAAATTACGTCTGGTATTGCATCGTGGGATCACGTAAAGGTAAGTATCTTCTGTTGAGCTAGGTTAAAGTCCCATAGAGAGCGCCATTAAATTTCTTGATACGAGGTAGCGCTAAACCTAACCATAGGGGTTTTGTATCAGTTGCACAGAGTTATTTCCAAAAACTTTTAGAAATGGCCCTGTTCCCTAAAATCTGTGTAAAACACACATTTACCCAATATTACATCAGGTTAACATGGGTTTTACATGGATTGTGGCAATATTGAATCTCCCTGTATATATTTCTATTGTCCTTTCATAATAATTTCTTTATATTTTTACAAATTTGAATGTCTTGTGGACAACCTTGTTAATTTGTAATAAGCTATGACCAGGTATATCCAATAGCTTGTTTCAGTTATTATTTAGTGAGGGTTGTAAAGGGGGATAAGTAGGGAGCTGGAATTGGGGAGTGGTGGGTAAGGATTGTAGTTTTTATGCAGATTGGCTAGATTTGGTCCTACCATAGTCCAGCAACTTAAACATAAATGACATCAGGGAATATAACTCAGAACATAGGAGAATATGTCCAGGTCCTGAGTTCACCTAACACTGACACCAATGACAATTTTTTTCCCCTGGATTCCTGGATACAAATCTCACTAAGAAGCAGAAGTCTCTACAGCATGCAATATTGATAGAATTGGGTAAGAAAATGTAAATGTAACCATAAAGCCTTTAATCTTAATGCAACATTTTCCCCCTGTGCTTGCATTGGTTTCCTCAGGTTTCCCTCACAATCATAAAGATATAATTATAGGTTCTATGTGTGAAATAAAGTGCCTAGATTGTAAACTCTTTGGGGCAGGGTCAGATGTGTATCAATATCAATCAATGTAATTGTAAACCTCTATTATAATAACAATCTATAAAAATAACAACAATAATAATAATACAAACAAGAGAGCATCCTGATGCGCTTCTTGTTGTACTCGATAATTCTTTAGATTTGCCCGTTACATTCTATAAAAATGTTTTGGACAACCTGTGTACTGTAACTACATTCATTTGGTTGTAAAGTACAGTGCACTTCATACTAAAAATCTGTTTCAGATAACAAAACATAAGTATTTGCATAGATATGTAAGTTTGCATTGTAAATTCCCATTTGGTGGGTTTCTGAATGTTGGAAAAACACAACACAAGCTGGAAATCAGCATCAAGAAATAGCCAAAAGGCCGTACATTGTTTTGGGAGCAAAAAAATGTAGTTGAAAGAAAAATGGGGAAATCTCACTGAAGGATCAGAACTGAACCAATTTTCCATTTTGGACAAAAAATGTTTAGTTCTGCAAAGTAGTTTTTATAGGTTTGAGCTGTAAAATGGCCCAGGTGCTATTAACTTAAAAAATCATGTACATACTATAAAGGTTTGCACAGAGACACACAGATGTAGACACATTGCTGATCAAGCATATACAATATAATTACATTTGCTACATTGCAGTTTTTCTTTTGAAGACTATGGTACATTGGCACAGTGTTTTACATTTGTGTTTATGCATAAACCATATAATAAGACAAACACATGGCAAAGCCTGACTGCCAATGAAAACAAGGCTTCTGACCAAGGGATTTCATTCAAGTCAGATAACAGTTGCCTCTGGCAATAAAAGCAGACATTAGGAATTAAACTGTGTTCATCCTTGCCTTATGTTGTATATGATCTATTTTTTTTAAGATGAGAAATCTATGAAAAAGGATTATGTACATTAAAGTCCAGCTGATTTTACTGTGGATATGTTTGTATAATTATGCATATGAATGCAATGAGACAGGCCTATAATTATTAAAGTTTAAAAAACATGCATCGACTTTATTGTACTAAACTAGATTTTGTACTATAACTTGGCAGTGTAGGTTACATAACAACAGTTTCTGTTGAATGACCATTCCATCCAAACAGTTGTTGTTTCACATTCGCATCTAAATTTGTGTATGTACGGAAAAATTTGCCAACACATTGGAAGTCTGAGCTTATGCCTCTTTACCAATGACATTAGCACGGTTTGTGCAGTAAGTGAAGTAAATAGACTAAGTCTATCCAGTTCAGATACTAAATCAAACGAGAAATGTATTTCTTATCCCATAGTGTGTGTTAATTAAGCTGGCACTGGTATAATACAAACAATGTAACATAATGGCTAGAAAAAGTATAGTTTGTTGTTGGAATTATACTGTAGTATAAGAAGATGCCTAGTAATAATTTGTTTGCTGTATTGTTTAGAAATAATGATATATATATTGGAGAAGGGTATAAAGGTTGACTAGATGGAACTGTGTCTTTATTCTACCTCAATTACTATGTTACTATAATATAAGATGCACATTCTGAATATAGTCCTAATGGCCAGCAATACAGAGGAAAATGAGTAGGAAGAGGGATAGAGACATGGATGGAACTGAGATTAATGATTTAAATGCTCTAAAAAAAAGAGAAAATGTAAGAAGGCACTTAAAAATGAAGGGGTGAAGATGTAAGGTATTAAGGTATTCAATTAGATCAACTGGACTTGAAATGTAGTTCTTGAAGACGTTTCGCTAGTCATCCGACTGGCTTTCTCAATTCAGAATGACTTGTACAAGAATCTGTGGCAATTGTGTACCCTGGAAAATCCCAATTAGCATATCACAGCCAGGTGTTAAGGGTGTGATTAGATAGTGGCTAAGAGGTGTTATAGGAACGCCCAGAGTAAGGTGTTAAAACAGCATTGTACATGGCAGGCAGTTGGTGTCAAACCCCCCCACCTCTATTTAGGCTTGGTTTCTTTATTTTCACATAAATAGGTAGAAAGGAGGAGGAGGTAGAAACACAGGCGCTTAATACCTTTAAGGGCATAGCACCCAGCCACTGGTTCAGATATGTTGATGACACCTGGGTTAAAATCCACCAGAAGGAAGTACAAGCTTTCACAGAACACATTAATGCGGTGGACCAAAACATTAAATTCACAAGGGAAGAGGTACAAAACAACAAACTGGCTTTCTTGGACTGCTTGGTAGAAGTTAAGGAAAATGGTAAACTGGAAGTAGAGGTTTACAGAAAACCAACACACACAGATCAGTATTTGATGTTTGACTCCCACCACCCTTTAGATCACAAGCTGGGGGTCATCAGAACCCTGCAACACAGAGCCGAGAACATCCCCACTAGCACAGAGGCGAAGGCTAAAGAAATGAAACATCTCAGAGGAGCCCTTAAAACTTGTGGATATCCAGACTGGGCCTTTGTCAAAAGAAGTAGAAGGAAAGAAAAGAACACAAATACCAACAGTGAAGGGGAAAAGCAAGACAGGAGAAAGAACATGGTCATCCCATATGTAGCAGGGGTCTCCGAGAAATTAAGAAGAATTTTCAAAAAACATCGTATCCCTGTCTGCTTTAAACCGAACAACACACTGAGGCAGCAATTGGTACATCCGAAAGACCCAATACCAAAACACAAGAAAAGCGACATCATATATGCAGTGCAGTGCAGTGAAGAATGCTCTGATTTGTATGTGGGGGAGACCAAACAGCAACTGCATCAACGTATGGCCCAGCACAGAAGAGACAATTCCTCGGGTCAGGACTCAGCCATGTATCTGCATCTTAAGGATAAAGGACATACCTTTGAAGATTGTAATGTTAACATACTGGCGAAGGAACGTGACTGGTTCAAGAGAGGTGTTAAAGAGGCCATTTATGTGAAAATAAAGAAACCAAGCCTAAATAGAGGTGGGGGGGTTCGACACCAACTGTCTGCCATGTACAATGCTGTTTTAACACCTTACTCTGGGCGTTCCTATAACACCTCTTAGCCACTATCTAATCACACCCTTAACACCTGGCTGTGATATGCTAATAGGGATTTTCCAGGGTACATAATTGCCACAGATTCTTGTACAAGTCATTCTGAATTGAGAAAGCCAGTCGGATGACTAGCGAAACGTCTTCAAGAACTACATTTCAAGTCCAGTTGATCTAATTGAATACAACAGATATACCATGACCTGGATGAATGAGAACCTTCACAAGCATACCAAAGGAAGAGAATTGAATACAATGCAAAAAAGGTTAAATACTGAATATATTTAAGTCAGTATGATGAGATAATTTCAAAATAAGGAAACACAAACAAATGATTTGTTCCATCAGCTGATATTTTGATGGCCAATATATAACTAATTCATACATTCAAATCCACTCTAGATCACATCTTCAATGACTTGTATGGTTTTCCTGTGCCAGTGTGTGTTTCTCCCACAATTATAAAAATATCATAATAGGTAGTGAGTATGTGTAATGGAGCACTTAAATTGTAAACTCCTTGGGCAGAGACTGATTGAAAAAAGAAAATTGTAAAATGCTTTGGAATCTATGATTTAAAAAAGGAAACACACCAAGCAATATACTGTCATCCCTCACCTTCCCACCCCTGTTTCTGAGTCTGTTCTTTGTTTCACCCAGAACTAGAAACCTTATTAATAATGCACCATTTTGTATTTCTTCTCAACAGAACTTTTAAAAAAAAGCAAACAAACAGAAATCTGTTTTGGGAATTAGTTATAGGATCAGAAAGCTATTTACCATAATAAAAAAACAAAAACTTATAAAATCACAAGTCATGATAAAATTAAAACATAAAAGAAAGCAGATGGATAGCAGTGAAGTAAAATAAAGAAGAAAAAAAACCAAGCATTTTATTGACATACATTAAAGTGGCAAGACACATTTTAGTGCTAAATCTGAAGTACTCCACAGTAATTACAGCAGCAATTGCTAAAATATGACAGCTGGAAAAGCTGTGTAAACTTAAATTTGAAAGTAAAAGCCCCAAATATAGGGATTAGTAGGAGTAAGTATTGTATTTGTATTACTAATTACATATGGCAGATAATACCACTAATTTCCATTCAATAAATTAAAACCATTTCAAATGCAAACATTAAGGGGCATATTTATAAAAGTCTACATTTTTCACCTAGTTAATAACGGCGAACATCAAAAACACCAAAAAGCAGAGCATAAAGTACACACCCTGAATGCTAACAATTGGCCTCGCATTGGAAATGTAAGCCTACATTGCGACTGCTAAAACGCCCCAAGAAAAAAGGTGGTGCGGGTGCTTTCACGTGAAAGACAAAATAGCAGACCTCATTTAAAGTCCAAGCTAAAAATGTGATGAAAAAGGCAAAAGAAATGTTACATCACATAAAGTCATTGTGGAAAGTATACTAAAATTTTGCGAAAAATAAAAATCTATACCTTCATAGATGTGTCCAAAAAAACATGTTAAAATAGATAATTTGTATGAATGTGTTGTAATTTTTGGGTGCATTACAAATCATGAAAAACTCCAAAATCGCAGGAAACATTTTCGCCACTCGTTAACGCCACCTTTTTAAATCATGCTAACTGGCTTTTTGGCAAAAAACCATGCGGAAAGCGAAAACTTTTCTCGACTTTTCGCTCTTTTATAAATATGCCCCAAAGAAAATAAACAATACATGCCTCATTTTTTATAATTTAATTAGATTTTTTAAAAAAATCCCCGTCTGGCATAATACTATATCAAATCATTACGTCAAATAACTTTATTTAAAATAACATATTGTAACCTTTTTTTTGTTTATTTAAGTGTTTGAAAAAAGATTATATGGTAAAAAGCAAGCCATGGGATATTTATTTCTACTTCTGAAACATATGGGGTTTTGCATAAAAATAAATTGTGTTCTGTCAAATTTAAAAGCAGATGGCATAACAAAGCAAGCTATAAAGTGAATATATTGCTTGGCAGTATAAAGTTTACATATATTAGAATATCAGTCAATCAATTCTGGTTGACGTGTTCTCATCTATGCCATACCTTCACTAGAACACCAATTAAACTTTCCTGCCATCTTTGCAAGGAACTTATTTTCTTTTTTAAAACTTCAGATATTTTGAAAAGCTAAATGTGTTTAAATGAAACTGAACATCAAAATAAAACCAGATCATAAATGACAGTGACTGTTGTAACATTTACAGCTTTATATGTCCTTGTCTTCATAAACGTATAAACAAAACAACACAAAACAATTGTCAGAACAGCTTGTCTCTTGAAAAGCAAGCTTAAAAAAGTGCCAGCCCTATTGAATACAGTCAACCAAACTTTATAGTCAATATACCAAGAAAGCAATAGGCAAAAAAGTCATAAGCAAAATGAAAAGCTAAAACACAGGACAAGGTTACACAGGTAATTAAATACCAGGATGCCTTTAACCAAATCAAATCTTGTTACCTTGAGGAAGGAATTACTAAACATGCAAATGTTTCTCTGGCCTTATTATTTTATTCTTGGTCATACTATAGATTTTCAATCCCCCAATCTCAGGATACAATGATACAATGATAAAATATAATGATAAAGAATGTGGGGTTATCCTTTAAGTTAAGGGATACTGACATTTTCCAATGGAGGTACATTCATTGTAGGATCCCAAACTAACTTATAATTTGCTCAAATTCTTTTTATCATTCTACTTTAAAATCTAGAACCTGTCACCCTACATTAAAGTTTTTGAAATTAAGTTCATTATTAACCTATTCTTTACCAGTAACCCCACTGTTCACTAATAAAAGTACAGGTGTCATCAAAACACTGGTTACAATTCCACTGTGCAACATAAAATACAGAAGTTAACAAAAGTTTTTTTTTTAATCATATGAATATGCTTGCAGGTACAGTGGACATTTATTGATAGAAGGGGACACCAGGGAGGCATATTTATAACGGTTTGCTAATTTTTTGCCACCATTGCCAACGACATTTTCGTCAAATTTGGATTTAACACAATCATTACTGTTGCAATCAATATTTTGCTTATCGCTGATGTAACCGCTCAGTCATATGTATCAAAGGCGATAAGTGTTCTCTTGCATTAAGTTGCCCATTTAAACAAGTCTGAGTTGGCAAAAACGCAGTGCCCATATATGTAGCCTAACAGTGGGCCCTTGTAGAGTGTTTCTCAATATTAATAAGCTTCCTGGGGGGGATGTTTTAGATCATTTTTGCCATAATACAGGACGCAATGAATACAGCAATGTCATGAGAGCACATTGTCGATACTAGCTTGGTAATACTATTGCTGGCAGAAACGTTTGGCTTTATAAATTTGGCGAAAATAAAGATAATAAAGCCATTTGATGCCCTGTGATAGCGAAATGGCAAAAATAGCAATCGTTTATAAATATTACAACAGGGAGATTCAATAAAAGTTCTTATCGTTAAAAATAGTGCTAATTTTTCCCTAACCAATCAGATCTTATTTAACATTTGAAAGCTTTTGGGGCAAAAGTAGCACCATTTTTAACAATAAGAACTTTTATTGAATTTTTATGCAAGTGTCAATGCATTGAAAGTTTCAATGGGGCACAGAAACTCATGTCACCCTGTCTCATAAGATATTTAGCTGGTTGCATCCCATTTGATATTAGCATCACTCAGCTCCATGACATTTAAAGTTTCCAGCAGTAGAAGTAGGTCATGTGACCAGACAGGGCAATGTAGTTTTCCCTGACTGGTCAAACATTATAAAGTACCAGTACCAAAAGGGAATAGCAAGGACAGTAATAGGAATGATTCCAAGTAAACTCTTAGGCCAGTAGCCCATGGTGTTTTTTCCTTTTAAAAATCTGAGTAATAAAAAGAAGAAACCTACCCACAACTTTTGGAAGCTTTTGTCTACGCAACGGGATTCGAGGCAGCTTCATGCTGATTCTGCTGAACCGACCACAAAACCGACGTGGGTTTTTTTTATTTGTTACCTGTGCTTGGTTTAGTCTGAAAATTCCAAAATATAAATCATACAAGAGGTTGGTCAAACACATTTATATTTGCAATCAATTGCACATATTTATGCACAGATTTAATGCAATGTTATAGTCATTTGATAGCACAATAGATTAAAAATATAGCAGCCTGGGTGCTCATCACATACAAATGTAGTTAACTTCCTGAGATATACAGCAAAAGATCATAATTCCAGTAGTGGCTATAGCAAACCATAAGGAAATTCCACGGATTATATAGAGATATTACTGTATACCATGTATAAATCCTCTCCTTATATTTATAACTTATAGGAGAGGATATAATTTGAGAGACAAATTGGTTAAGAATGACCCAGTACAATGCAACACCTGGTGACTTTCTAGCTAATATTGATGGTTGTTTAATATTAAAATGTTAAACAGGATGATATTTTGTACACCCACATTAAGTTAGCCAAATTACAATAAGACAGGAAATCATGTGTACCATGACCCATGGTACACATGCTTGCCCATGTGGGCTAGCTTATGTAGCCTAGACAGGTCTAGCATTAAGAACTAAGATAGACAGCTTTTAGAGACCAAATAACATTCAAACTCACGGCCAAGCATATTTTAGAACACAATCATAGTTGAGATACCTTTAAATTTATTGCTATAGATCATGTGCCAGCCCATTGTATAAGTAGGAATAGATTCCATATGCTATTACAACGGGAGTTTTAGATTCGATATTTAGATACAGTTGGCCCAAGAAATTTAAATGAGTATTGCTAATTCAGAGGTTTTCTGTACGAGCGCTAATGGGTCTTCTATCTTGTATTTTAAATGTAATCCTTTTTAGTAATAAGCTTTTTAAGTACACTTGAATACTATATATGTTTATATGTTTTTTTTAATTTTTATTATATCTTTGCATTAAATATTTTTATATTTTTTTAATATATATATTTTAGATTTGTAATGAATGTAATTTTAAATTAAACTCTTATGGATCCCATGGTGTAAAGGGTATTTAAGTTTTATGGTACTTGTTAGTTGTTTAGTTGTTAAGAATTGGATGCATTAGACTTGACAAAGGTCCTTAGTCCAGGACATAAAAATTGCTGCAATATGTACCTGTAACACAATACATTTTAATTGGCTAGATCCCTTGTGTGCACCGTTCTTACGTTGGATGAAAGAGAGAAAGATCACCTTTTGTGTCAGTCGCTCTCTTATTTGATATCGGGTGCTTACCAAAGTGTGGTTTATAAAATAGGAATATATAACATAATATATAGGAAAAGAGGGAGCCCTCCAAGGATTATTTACAAAACTTTTATAATATAACAAACATAGCAATCAATTCTACGTGTTTAATCTGTTTAGGTTGGCTTCATTACCTATAAATGTATATATATAGTTTCATACAGGAAATATGGTGCACACAAAGGACTTTTCCAAAAACATGGTGCAACAAAGGCAACGTTTCGGTTGAAAGAACTTCATAAACAAAGGAAAGGGTCTGCTTTAGATGTGAGAACAGCAGTATTTGCAACCACATAATGGTGGGAAGCAGTTTTTATCATCCCCATCATAAGAAAATCAAATTCATGGTAGATACAGCTGTGACACATACTATTGTATTTGCATAATAAAATGTCCATGTGCGTTAGTGCACATTGGAAAAAACATTACCCCAATTAAAATATGCTTTGCAAATCACAAGTTGCAGATTAATGTGTCAAAAGAAAGATTGTTGAATAATACCCTCATAAGGGGACAAGAACCCAGTTGCACTATATTCCGCTAAGGAAACCCATCCCATTAGCCCTCTGAGGGTAATGGCGATTGACCAGGTAGAGGTTCCAAGTGAGGAGGAGTTAGCGGTAAGTTATTACAATGCAGGGATCTACCAGTTGGATACAGAATGTCCCAAAGGACTAAACACAAAATCACTTTTAAATGTTTCTTATAAGGTTTTAAGATATAATACAATATATGTAATATGACTTATGATATAATGTTTTGTGATCTGGGCATGTGTTATGAACTGTTTTTAACATTATATGTCAAATTCAAAGAGTGCACTCACAGGAGTCTTTATTTCAAAATATATATATATAGAGAGAGATATCTTATGCTTAAATATGTAATCAAGGGTATTTTTATTCGATGTGTTACACTCGCCATTTGGTTGTTGTCATCAGGAGGGCCACGTCTGATGGCCACAAGAAGGCCCAGACACATTGAGCACAAGATTCAAGATACTGTTTGCTGTTGCTTTGGATGAGACCTTGAGTATGTTTTCCAAGTGTAATTTATTGGATGTATGTATTTTATTAGACGGACCAAGTTTAGAACAACTTACTCGGTTGAAGTCTCTTTTTTGCGGCACATACAGCAGCAGCACAGTAAGAACAGGAGAAGGATTAAAAGGAATATAACCAATATTGCAGCGCCTATCACTCCCATGCGTTGATTGGCTTCTGTAAAGAAAAATAAAAGTGTGGTAGAAGAAAATCTATCTTGAAAAATAATTTGATACTGTAAAAAGTTTTCAAGATTAATTACAAGTGATCATTTCCCAAGGAAAAATTTGCTGACAGATATCCATGTGATTGACAGTTCTGAATCCCATGCTGCCGCTTCAAATCCCATCTTAAAGACAATGGTGTGTGCAACAGTAGTACAGAAGTGCCTTAGATAGCACAGTGTGCTTCCAATTACCCTTCCATGCTCCTACATATTATGACACAATCCCCAAGCTCAGTTATTTAAGAGTATGTAGCAGGATGAGGTTGGATTATGACCAACCATGACATATTTTTCTTCCAAGCTTCATCTAGTTAGCAAAGTGATCTTAACTTTTAACGGTGGATCAACATTCAATTTACTCCCACATTTCTCTATCTTCAAGCAATTTTTTGCCTGTCTTCTAGCCAAACTTGAATTATACAAAATTTCAGAAATTTAGGTTGAAGGACAACTAAAGGCTCATACACATGCTAGATTTTCGAGCAAGACACGACCCCCGATGGCAGAGCGGTACACCCGATGAATGTAGATCCACCAGGTGGATCAGCAAACGACCCCAACCAAGCACGTACACACGGCAGATTCTCGCCTGAAACGGCCGTTCATTGGGTGCACTGCTCTTCCGTCGGGGGTCGTGCCTCGCTCGAAAATCTTAAGTAGTTTGATTAAATGTATTTCCCCTAAATTTTTTTCAAGTCTTGATCAAGATAAGAAGAGGAATTTTGTAATTTTAAAATAAAATCTAATACAGTTTTAATATGTTTGACTATAACAAGAGTACTGTAACGCTCCGGATCCCCGAGCATTCCTTCAGCCCCAATAACCTCGATCTATAACCACTTTCTTCACAAATAGACAAGCCCCCGTTTGCCGGGAGGCTTGGTGTGCCTCACCAAACATGGTTGCCCCTGGAATTGAAGAGCAAGGTATCCGGGCTAAAGCCAGGAATACTCAAGAAGTCCGGAGTGAAACAAACCAGAACTAGGCACAAGGAAGAGGAGAAAAGGTCAGAGGCCAAAGTTTGAGGTACAGACTAGGCGAGGCAAGAGCGGAGTCTAAAATGGAGCAAAGGGTCAAAAGCACAGAAATCAAGCCGCCAAGCAAGGTACAAAGGGTTGAGCAAAAGAGTAGTCAGGAACGGGCAGAGGTCAGGGCAGGCAGATATGAATCAGAGTCAAAAACAGGCAAGGTCAGTAAGCAGAGAAACAATCAAAAAATCCCACCACCGGCAAGATAGAAACTAACTGCTATATCGGGCAAGGGCCAATGGGCTGAAAGGTTTAAAAAGGCCAGAGAAAACCAATTGAAAAGAAGCCAAGAAGAAGAGAAATGCAGATTGCATAATAGGAAGAATTTGAATTAACAAGAAGACTGTCACTTAAAAACCGGCATGCACCTGCGCAGGGCATAAAAGGAATTAGCCTTGCAAGCTTGTGTATTGCCGGAAATTCCCAAAGGTGGCCAAACCCGAACAGGTAAGTTCTTTCTTACATATACAAGGTCTTCCTTGCTGGCTACTATCCTCCAGGTTCACATCACCTTTAAAGCGGCTCTTTAGAAACAGCCACAAAGGATGTGGTTCTGGTAGCAGCCATTAGTGATTGGCTGTGACTGATGGCTGCTACCAGGAAGTACTGCTAGAATACATGAGCTGCCAGCAAGGTGAGGATGGATTGCTGGCTTTATGTACTGATCATGTGTCATGGACTTGTGGTTTTTGGGTGTCCTGAAGGTAAGTATTTATTTGATTTGTAGGGTTAGTTAAAGGGCATGTCCACCCCCAAAACTAAAATTTACCCTATGCTGGCCCCACTGTGTAGTTTAAAAAAATCCTTACCTTACGTCTCTGCTCCAAATGGTTCTCCTGGCTCTTTTAACATAAGTTAGGTACCTCCTGCCCACCCCGTAACTACCAAAATATCTCTTTAAAAAAAGTTTAGATCGATACTTACAGACCCTCCTCTCCCGCGGCGTCTCCATTGAAAGCAGCCGCGTCTGTGATTGGCTGCCTTTCTTTTGCTGGAGCCTTTCAGCCAATCACAGACACGGCTGCCGGTCCGGCCCCTGTTTGCAACTTCCTGCAAATAGGGAGCCGGGAGGAGATGCCACGAGAGTGTAACGGCTGTAAGTATCGATCTATACATGGCTGCCGGTCCGGCTCCAGTTTGCAACTTCCTGCAAACAGGGAGCCGGGAGGAGACGCCACGGAAGCGTAAGGGTTGTAAGTATCGATCTATACATTCTTTGGAAGAAATATTTTGGCGGTTGGGGGTGGTACCTACCTTATGTTAAAAAAAAAAATTCTGGGTGGACATGCCATTTAATACAGGGGTTGTGTCTTTAAAAAAGTGAGCACTTCTCACTAAGGCTGCTTTCACAGGAATAGCATGCAATCGCTTTGTTTACAGTTCCCAGGAGGCTGCCATTAGCAAAATGCCACCTGATGCCACTGATAGGGAACTATAAACAAAACAGACGCATGTCAGATCTAATGGGATTTGCTGAATATTGGCAAGGTGTGGGGGCCCAAAACAAATGACAACACTGCTGCTGCATCACGTTCCCCACCACAATATCAATCTGTCCCTTGTATATGGTTGCCGCCACATGTTGCCAGCAGATTCCAATGGAATCTGTTAGCTCACATGCAATTGTGAAATCTTCTGGCACAAATACAATTATAATTTCATTTCAGTGGCCACCTTAAGATTTCATGTCATCACATTACAACTACTGGAAGGTGTAGTGAATAACATTGTTTATGTGGCTTGGTGTCAGATACCACAGCATACCTCTAGGGTGGAGCCCATGACTTGATGAGTACCTACCGAATCTTAAGTGGGTGGTCATAGCAATATGTCTGATTGGTGTTTATCAATGCACATATGAAAAAAGATTTGCATACAGTTTAATTAGTTTTTGTACATCTTCAAGGCAAAACTTTAGTGTGTAGTTTCTTCAAGTATCAACTTTTCATTTATCATTCAGCATCCACTGCAGCAATCCTCTTTATTACTTTAATTGATTACTTCTCAGTTCATTCTATTATATTTTATTGGCTTTGTCCAATTTAACAGCATTTAGAAGAACCGTGCTTGAAGGCTTTTGTTAGCAGTTATTATATTATGTTTTTGTATTACAGACATTTTGCTTTTACAGTTTATTACCTTGCTGCAATACTTTTAGTTGAAAGTAATTTTTATTTAAATAGTATTGGCATATCTTTCTTTATAGTTTTTAACACCAAATCTATGGAATAATGTGCTATGGATTACAAAAGGGCTGGCAGTTTACTTGTCTTTTTCCTTTTTTTTTTATTACACAGACAATTCCAAGGAATAGCACAATTACAGGGAGATTCAATAAAAGTTCTTATCGTTAAAAATGGTGCTAATTTTGCCCCAACCAATCAGATTTTTTTTAACATTTGAAAGCTAACATCTGATTGGTTGAGGCAAAATTAGCAACATTTTGAATGATAAGAACTTTTATTGAATAACCCTGTTAGTTTCTGATGGATAAACTGAATGCAATGGGCCCATTAATGAGAAACCATTACCATACGTATAATATGGTAAGTACTATGTAACTATGCAATTAAAAGAAGTTATACAGTATCAACACTCCAACCTTGAGAAACCTGTTATAGCGATAAATTATGGTAATTTGTACTCGTACCCCTGACCATTTCCCTGGGGCCTGATCCATCTACCCTGCCTTTTCTACCCTTATTTTTCTCCTAACTTTCAGATATTTTAGCCCCGTTGACTTCTATGGGTTCGTTGACATCTCCTGTGTGGGGAATTGGCCTGTGCAAATATCAGCTAGGAAGTGCTCTCTTCCTCAACAATCTTGGAACCAGGTATATTATCACAGCACCACTAGTCCACTGGCTTTTTAAAGCATCACTTTTATTCACAATATAATTTAAAAACCTCTATTCATCATGGCAGACAAACGGGAAGATGCACTATAGGAAAGAATAACCCAGATGCAGTCAGAGGAAGCAGAAGAGGATCACAATTGCAGGTATCTTTTAAAGTTTCCTTGTCTGCTCCTGTTGGATACATTGAAGAACAGGTGAACATTTCCTTTAGTGTTTTAAAAGGATTTGCCCATAATTAGGTCAATATAATGGTGCCCAACTTGCCTAGATATTCCACTCTATTTGTGAGATACAATCATCAAGCAAGAAAATAATGTTACGTCAGACCAAGTTCGATGTGGTTACAATTGGCTAATTCTTTACGTTGTCAAAGCAAATATGCTACGGAAGAGACAGCCTCATTAATGTTCTCATTATAAGGGGAATTGCATGCACTTGATTTAGTTTTCATTTATTTATTGTCTTTTAATATAGATTTGCTGAAAATAAATGAAATAATGGACTGTATTGATTGATTTAATGAATTAAATATAACTTTGTCAATTTAAACTACTTGTCAGAAAAGCTACTGTTTCATTTGGAGTCCTAGTAATATATAGTGGTTCAGAAAAAGGTGACCTATAAATATAGGTAAATATAAAATAAAATAAACATTGTACTGTCTATGATACTGTCTATGATACTTCTCATGTGAAACAAAAAATTGTAGGAAGTGTGCATTTGCAGGTTACATTGGTTAGAGCACAATGGTGCCACAGCAGAACCCACAGAACACAGCTCAACCACTTAGACAACTATAATTAGTGAATGACCTATCGGAGGAGCCCTGGTTATAACTAGCTGCACTGAATCAAACAGACCTGTAAGAATTACATGTTACACAGGATTCTCCTAATCTGGTATATCAGAGCAATGTTGATGCATTTCCAAACAGAACATATTTTAAAAGGATGTACTCTAGACAGAAATGATGATAATTAAATGAGAGGCACGTGGATTCCCTATAAGGGTTTAGCATGAGATTAATTTTTATTAGATTAATTGTTATAGCATTGATATACTTCGTAAAAGCTCTGCATAAGCATATATATATTTGGATTTCCCTGTATTAATTCCATCTCTTCATCATAATTCAAACCTTCTTTTTATGTCGGAAAAAACTGTCTACCACATATTCAGCATTGGAAAGAATGCAAGAGCATGACTTCTTTTTTGCTGAATTACCAGTTTAATTCAGAGAGGCTGTCAGGAAATGGCATAAAAAAGAAAAGATTGCTCAAAACAAATCCAATCTATAACAATCTATAAAACCTAAATAATTGGCATAACAAAATCCAGCAAAACAGATTACTGTATTAATAACGCCAGGCAAATTTATCAAAATGCTCTATTAAATAGTATGACTTAATACTTAAAACCAATGCTGCTGAGGTTAAATTAGTAGAGAGTAATTAAAATATGGATTTTCTTCCTTCCCTGCAGATGCTGAGTGACACTTTTGGGAAATAAAACACTGAACAGGCATAATTTCCCCTGTGCTCTGATCTACTGTCAGTATAAGCCTGCACGCAGAATTCTAACTAACTAACTCCTGCATATCCAGTGCAGCTCTTGAACAAAACCATCAATGCTCAAAGGTTTAGTTTTTGTCCATATAAAAATGCTAATTCTTTTTCAGCTATTTATTTAAAGGGTATGTTCACCCTTCAAATGGAAAATCATATATAGATAAATCATTTCCCAAAACTACAATTGTTAGAAAGCTGACAGACGTAGGACTAATCTGTTATCGATAAAAACAATGCTCTCGCCCTTCATTCTTCCTCTCAAAAGTTTCATTGTCATCTGTTACATTGATGACTGTCTGCTAACTGGAAGAACAAGGAAGCAGTAACAGATGTAACAGAACATCAGGCAGCATTTCAGGTTAGAATTACATCTCTCAGATTTTTAACTAAGCAGTTTTGTGGTTTTGAGGTTCAAGGGTATTTTACCCATATTATATACGTTTCATTTGAGGGGTCGAACTTGCCCATCATTTTACCTACATCATTTTGCAAAAAAAAGTGTGTTATATGCCAATCTGTGCATTAGCCGCAGAATATAGATTCCCACAATACCATTTTTGCAAAATACACAGGGTAATAACACACTTGTGATGTAGTGTGATGTTCCCCTGCGTTTGCATATAGCAGTGTCAATTATTTTCGACATCACCACTATGTGGTACTGCACAAAACTGCCACATATAGTGCATTTTTTATATCGCACTACATCACGGCAGCCAAGTGTGACTGATACCATTCACTTTTATTGCCTACCCAGCCTACTGTGAATGAAACCATAATCTATAATTAAATATATGTAAGCATATTTTACTCTGAGGTGTGTGTTGCTGCATAACTTCAATACAGTACTTGTTTTGTCTAGGCTTAGTATCCCCCTTCACTCTCTTTTCCTTTCCTCTAAGCTGACTTTTTTAAAGGGCATGTCCAGCCATAAAATGAAAATGTACCTATAGGTTCAAACCTCCCAAACCTCATTTTTGTTTTGCATACCTTTCCCAAAGATGCCTCTGAATATACTAAATAGATGCGGTCCCTTATCGGATGGGTGCCGCCTCCTGCTGTTGTATCTAACATGCACAGCAACAGTGGGATGCTTTCTAGTCACAGCTGTCAGCTATTGGCTGTAATATCATCAGCGCACCTTAGACTAACAGCTGCAACCAGGAAGCGGTATAGAGGGGCCGGGTCTTGTAAGTATCTTCAGAGGCATCCTTGGGAAAAGTGGTGTTTTGAGGGGGAGGGGTAAACCTATAGGTAAATTTTCATTTTATGGCTGGGCATGCCCTTTAAATTAACATGCACAGTTATCATTATAATCCACACTAAAGCTTTGTACACACGTGCGATCGCAGGTGCCCGACCTGCGATGCAGAGAGTGTGAGAAGTGCTATTTAAGCTGATTATTGGTAAGTGTATGGGTGATCATCAGGCATCGTTGATGATCTAACCCGACAGCCATTTCGGCCGACAGAGCGCCCATACACTTACTTTTTACTTATGAGTGAAATAGATAAGAACATAAGAGAACAAATTTAATCACACAGCAAGCACACCTACCAGGGTAAAGCGCAATCTTTATAAAATTAAATAATTAGCGTGTGAAGAGTGGCAGTTGTTTTTCTCATAAAATCAGTTAATTAAGCAAGAGTCCTGCTAAAATTAGACTTCTAGTTTATAGTTATAATTTAATGGGTGAATCATCAAGTCTTGGGATTCACAGTGCTGCCTTAAACTGGTATGCTAACTGATCATTAAACTAGTATGAATGAATTTGGGGGGAAAAGAATTAAATGTTGTTTTAAAGAAAAGAAACTTAGAAAAGTAAAGATAAGGATGGAGAATTTTGTGCCAGAAAGAAGCTTGAACCAAAAGCATGTCATGGAAAATGTGATGCAAGTGATGCAGTGAGATATATGTTGGTTGTGACATACAGCTGACAGTACTGTATATAAGATTTCTGTTCTAAAATGTGTATTTCAACACAATTTGTACTGCTGGTAAACTCTCAGAATAATGCCACCCTGGAGGATATTTGCTCCAGATACACTTCATCGCCTACATATTCTAACTGATTGTAGTGTTATATTTCATTTTAATTCCAGAGCACAGAGCTGTCTCATTATCATAGTTTATCCAGATATGATATGTGACGTTTCTCGCACAATGCTTAATTTTTTTTAACTGGTTCATGTCATGTTTTGCATGAAAAAAAGAACAGATCCTGTGTGCATCCCACAAAAGATAATATATGGTTGTGACCCTATTTGTGATATATTATATGCTGCAAATCTTTTTAACAGCAGATAACTGATGGAGTACAATCAGTTTATGTCAAAAGCCTGTTGAAGGATAAGTAGCAATACCTGGATGTCTATCGTGGTGTGCAAATACACATCAGAAAACTGCCATATACATTGCTTGTGAAGGTTCTCATTCATCCAGGTCATGGTATATCTGTTGTATTCAATTAGATCAACTGGACTTGAAGTTTAGTTCATGAAGACGTTTCGCTAGTCATCCGACTGGCTTTCTCAATTCAGAATGACAAGAATTATGTACCCTGGAAAATCCCAATTAGCATATGACAGCCAGGTGTTAAGGTGTTAGGTGTAAGGTGTTTCCAGGGTACATAATTGCCACAGATTCGTGTACAAGTCATTCTGAATTGCGAAAGCCAGTCGGATGACTAGCGAAACGTCTTCAAGAACTAAACTTCAAGTGCAGTTGATCTAATTGAACACAACAAATATGTCATATACATTCTCATGTACAATCAGGGATATTCAATAAAAGTTCTTATCATTTAAAATGGTGCTAATTTTGCCCCAACCAATCAGATCTTGTTTAACATTTGAAAGCTAAGATCTGATTGGTTGGGGAAAAATTAGCACCATTTTAAACGATAAGAACTTTTATTGAATAACCCTGAATGTTTTTTATCAAACTTTATTTTTTAAAAGAAACAAGAGTATTGGAAGCAGAAAATCAAATACATACCGTAATTTAACTGCTGCCAATGTCTGTTGCCAATAATTTTACAGACCAACGCTAATTCACTTGAAATATATTTTAAAAATATATAAATAATATGGAAAGCACAAATAAAATATAAAATCAATGCTTTTTTTTTCTCTTTGAGTATATTTCCGTTTCACATTTGGAAATACATTAAAAAGCTGTTCTAATACATCTGACATCCTGTATTTAGCCTTTGCAGTAGTTTATTCCTATTGGCCTGTTTGCTTTCACACTGCTGATATAATATATATAATAATTCACCATTATTCTGCACTGTTTGGTTGTTTTCTTTTACTGTTGTTTTAGCAGTTGAGATAATATCCCTTCTTTGTTATGAAGACTGCCACAGTATTAAGATTGGGAAAATAACTTTATATGGTTTATAAGTTTATACGGCTTTGTGAAATATACAGTATGTGGGCTCTCTCAAAACATGGAGTAAATTAATTACATACAATGTTGTACAGTGACACAAGATTACCAGTTTCTTAAGGTAATAAAGAAATATCATTACCCAACAGGTTATCCACTCAACGGATGTTTTCCGCAAAAATATTCCCAGTTAATGATTAAAGGCAAAGGCTGCGAGCTCTGAGATAGCAAAAAAAAAAATCTGTTTTTTATTAACCCACCTTACGGTCCTGACCACATATTACAAAGGCGGAATGTTTGACACATATGGTAATTCATATGCCTCAGTATTTAGCCAAGAAGCAGCATCCCCTAAGGAGTGCGTAAAATACTTGTCAAGCTGTCTGCTTAGTATAACACTTTCTATTCATAACAACAGCTCAGTGGTCTTTTACAGGTATGACATATTTGCATACTGTTGTACGTGTATACGCTGCACCCTAGAGTTCAGTTGGTAGTTGCTTCAAAATAGGAAAGATATAGGGAGACCATTTAAAAAAAACAGAAATAAATTAAATAATGTAAAGCAGATTAAGTTGAGGTTTGAGCATCCTATGTAATTTGTCCTCTTGTACAGCCAATGTCTTGACAAGCAAACAGGAAAGGGGGATGCTTATAGAATAATCTCTCTTCAAATACCAAAATGCTTCTTATTCTTGCAAGACAACACAAACATTTAACTATATATAAATGAAAATAGTAGAGACTTAATGAACTATATTGGCCCCAATCTGTATACACTGTTTGAGCTGTAGACACTACCTTTCTGTAGTTTAAGTATCCTGCACAGCATATGACTGTCATAGATACAGATTTACTTTTGGGGTCAAGTAGAGAAGCACTGGGAACACACAGTACAGTTGTATTAAAGAATGTCCACTGTTACTGTAAATCCAAGTAACTTTATTCACTTCTCAAATATCACTGTGTGTGTCTCCTATATGATATATTTAACTGCCATTTTTTATCGTAACAACCAATGATTTATACAGGAAAATCATGACGATTAACAAGGTTGCCCAATGCCTAGGCGCTATTATGGTCAATGATGGGTTAATCAAACTGTACATTGTATTGTCTTAATACCCCAGAATATTTCTAAAATGTATATCATTAGTTATGAGTATTCACAATTGATGTATGTATAAGCATGTCCACCCTTAAAACTGTATTTCTTGTACATGTAGAAAACCCTCTCAAATGCTGAAACCGTAATATTTGCACTGCTGTGGTGCTAAAAGGAGTTATTCTGCCCCATCCCTGCACAGGATTTCCTGGCTCTTCTGAGTAGACCCGTCAATCATGGCCATGTCAGATGACGTCACAGCCAATGACTAGCGGCTCTGCCAGGAAATTCCTCTGTCAAGCATCCACAAAAGCTCTTGCAGTGGAGTTGGTGTGTACTGTACAGGGGCAGAACAATATTAATCTACAACACGTTCAAAGTGAATTAAGAAATGAAGAGCTGTTGTATAGCGTAGGCAAAATAGATTATATTAACAACTACAAAGCCCACATTATTATACTTTTGATTATACTACACTTTGACTTTCCACAAAACCTTTTGTTTTTAAAAAGACATTGCTTTGCTTCACCCATATTACATACACACTTACCCATGTGACAGGCTCCAGTGATTGGGTCACATTTACCATCATGGCAGTTGCAAAACTGATCACAATTAACACCAAATTGCCCTGTTGGACATGTCATGTTGCAGCTGTAAATGTAACAAAACAGAATGGTTACACAGACATATACATCTTCATGTAACAAATACAGCAAAGCAATGTGAACAGTGTATTAGTCAACTGTACTGTTGCATATCTCATATCTCCCTTTTTTAGTTCTTAAAGGGGAAGTTCAGTGCAAATACATTTACTTTTCAGAAAAAAAGAGCCGTATTTTTTCATCCCAATGTCCTTAATCTGCCCATTCAGCATTGTGTCTGTGTATAAATAAATGCAACTGAAATACTGACTACCTGTTTGCAGGACCCTTAATAGAGACCGTTATGGTCTTGCCCATGACCCAGTGCCTGGGTTGATACAGTTGCTCAGTAGAGATCTGACCATCTTTGACCCATCCAACAGCCAATCAGTAGAAATTACTGTTAGGAACATTCCAAGGATGTGGTGCATTCTGGGAAGAAGAAGGACCATTGGAACCTGAAATGTCAGCTCACTAATGTCAGCTCACTAACAGCAGGGAATAGCAAAGGGTATAAAATCAACTGATTTTTCAAAATGTGAGAGAATATGTAGAATAACTAAGAAGGCATTACACAAACTAACAATTTAACAAATATTGATAATTTCCACTGAACTGTGCCTTTAAAGACGCTTCACTGGTCATCCTACTGGCTTTCTCAATTTGGCCATTCTGAATTGAGAATTGGCTTTACGTCCAGTTGATCTAAGTGAAATAATGACTTCGGAAAATACTACCATCACTCTGATGGTATGACTTGTATTTTGATGTCATGATTAATTGATAAAAAATTACTATTTTTTAAAAACAAAATTAAAGTAGAAATACAGCGTAAATATAGGAAATACAACTTGGAGAGACAATGTAATAAACCAGCACCATTGTTTACTGAAATAGCGAATGCAAATGGAATTGGAAAGATGGCATCAACTCTGTTTATGGTCAGGCAGCATTGTCATAAATTTGAATTAAAATTAAAACTTCATGAATAAGACAGAAATCAAGAGTTATGGATTACTGCCGTATCTATTTAATTTTAAATTGTATATTTAACCCTATGTTCTCTTTTAAAATAAAAATAATGTTTTTTCCAACACTGATCTTTAAAAAGTATAATTTTTCATAAGGTAGTTTCATATTGAATATATATCTAGAACTATCTCTCCATATCTACTATATATATATGACTATCTCTTTATATCTATGATATAACTTTCACTATCTCTCCATATCTAATATATGTATTGCTATCTCTTCACATCTATTATGTATCTTACACTATCTCTCCATATCTACTATATATATAGCACTATCTCTTTATATATTTTATATCTTTCACTATCTCTCCATATCTACTACATATATCACTATCTCTCCATATCTAATATATGTATTGCTATCTCTTCACATCTATTATGTATCTTACACTATCTCTCCGTATCTACTATATATATAGCACTATCTCTTTATATATTTTATATCTTTCACTATCTCTCCATATCTACTACATATCACTATCTCTCCATATCTATAATAAATATCACTAACTCGCCATATCTTTTATATATAACACTATCTCTTCATACCTGTCATATTTATATCACTATCTCTCCATATCTATTATATATATTAGAGATTCGAAAATTTGAAAACAAACCCATAGAAGTCTATGAGAGATAAAAATTTTACAGTTTCCGTCCATTTTGAGGGACAAATAATAATAGTAGGTTACTGTAAATGACACAGAGACCTGGGGGAGGGTTTGGGGAATCCGTAAATATAACCAAAACTTATTTTAAAACTATCCTTCCTCACAATCAGCTGTTTTCGAGCTTCCGCATTCTATTTTAGAGAGATACCGAAATCGAGCGCTACTTTCGAGGGTTACTGATATTAAAAAATCGAGGGTTACTGAAATCGATCATTAGTTTTGAGGGTTACCAAAATTGATCATCACTTTCGTTTCGCGGCCTCGATTTTCGATTTCGATAATCGTCTATTTTCGATAAAAATTAAAAATCCCAAAAATCTGGGTTATGTAAAATCCGGGAGTTCCAAAAGTTTTGTCGGGACTTCAAAGCCCTCAGATTCGATTCGAAACCGGGTTCTATTCGAACCCACATTACACCTCTAATATATAATCACTATCTCTCCATATCTATTATATATCGCTATTTCTCCATATCTATTTTATATATATCACTATCTCTCCATATCTATTTTACAGTATTTTCCACTATCTCTCCATATCAACTATAATTCTACCCTATCCTATCTCCCCATAATGCTATTTTCACTGCCTATATGATAATTTCTAAGGATATAATCGTACTATTGGGTCCCATTGTGATCCATTATGGGGTTGGATTATATCACTATCTCTCCATATCTACTATATCTATCACTATCTCTCCATATCTATTATACAGTTTTTTCCACTATCTCTCCATATCTACTATAATTCTACCATTGTCTCTCCATAATTCTACATATTTTTCCCTGTCTATATGATGACTTGATGATACTTTACATTAAAGGGTAACTGTGGTCCAAAAATTACTTTAGGTAAATTGACAGGAATTGCTTTCCTGAATAGTTTTTTTTCATTATTTTTATTACACAGTTTTGAAGATATTTACATTTTTATGAGTTGGTAGCAGCATTATCTGATCCCCCACACTTCCTGCTTCTGTTTTACAAACACTCCCCCTGCTGTTGGCTGTGCTGTTCTCCCCCCCACCCCACCCTCCTCCTCTTAAATCCTCCTTCAGTCACGTAACTCAATCTCTTCCTGGTTTCTTCTGCTGTCTCCTGCACTGAGCATGTCCCACCCCATACTTTCTGATCAGCGGTTTCTTCATATCTTGGGCTGTGCAGCACGTAGAGAGGTGGTTGATGGCTCATTTTAAAGGTAAGAACCTGGCCTTTCAACTTGTTTGGAGACCATAGTTTCAATTTAATTTTACTAGCAAATAAAAATACAGAAAAATAAATATACAAAAAAAACCACAGTAAATTATTCAGATATTCAGTGTAAGCATGCTGTTTTTTACCAGAATGAACTGCATTTACTTTTAAAGTAAACTGCTACAGATCTGGGCACCTTGCAGTTCACTACAAAGAAAAATTCAATCCACATGCAGAAATGTTGGATTTTGTTTCATATCATCCAACTAAAAGGGATCAAAGTGTTGGTAAGGTGTCATGCACTTCTATTAAATACCAAGCAGCAATAACATGGGGAATAAAGAAACAGCTGCAACCATTAAGAGGCATCATGTGGTTCACTGTTTTATTAAGATGACATTTCCTTTTTGTGGAAAACACAGGTCTAGTATTTTCTCAACTGAAAACGCTTCTTGTAGACAAGTTAGATTTGTATTTCCATTCTTGAAAGGTATATATGACCTAACACTGATTTGTTAAGCTCTGCCCCTTCACACAGTTATATACTGAATGTTTTTCATAAATGTTGTTTTTCTTTGTGGGTTATAACAAAACCAGCTGTCATACATGTGTTTTTATTACAAATAAATACTTGGTTTACTTTTTCAACAAAAAAAATTCTTCTTGCCTCCATCAAATGCTAGATATATAATTCTGGACAGAATTTTTTTTTGTGATGCCAATGGGGGTCCTGATTTTGGGCTGCAGGACTCCAAATAAAGACATTTATCAGTTCCGCAGGGCACTTCTAAGTGCTGGGGAGGGGGGGTACCAGTTTGAGCTGCGGGACACCCTAAGCCTCAAAGGGAACTTGTGAGTGCCACAAGGGCACTTATAAGTGCCGGGGAAGGGGGTCCTAGTTCGAGCTGCGGAACCCCTAAGCCTCAAAAGGTATATGTCAGTGCCACAGTCCTTCCAAGACCCACAAGGGCACTTATAAGTGCCTGGAAAGGTGGTCCCAGTTCGAGCTTTGGGACCCCTTAAGCCCCAAAGAGCCCTTGTAAGGCCCACAATGGTCCTTCTAAGGATCTGGGAAGGGGTCCCGGGTTGAGCCGCGGGACCCCCGAACGACCGGCCGCGGAACTTTTAGCTGTTCAGTAATCCTCAAATGGCCGATTCGAGAATCCTTGAACGTTCGGGGATTCTCGAAAATGGCAGTTCGAGGACTTCCTGTGAGGACATGTTCCTCAGACTATTTCCCAGAGCCATTTACAGTAAGTTACAACTTCTATTTAAGCCCTTTTTTTATGTATACATTTCCTAACTTTTCCCCCCTTTGACTTTAACAGCAAAATTCACGGATTTACAGATTCTAAAACGTTTTTGGAAATCCGTGAATCCACGGGGGGAATGGATTTTTGAAAGTTCGGCCATCTTTAAAAAGGGTTACATGACTCCCTGATATAGCTGTATCATGGTAAATAATGTATGCCCAGTTTTAAAATTTTGGCATAGTAGAAGCCATCCTGGAGTTCCATGACCTGTAAAAAAGCTTATATGGTTATAAAACTCCTCTGTGACTTAAGGTGGCCATACACTATCTTAAACCGACCGATACTTTGATAGACAGATGTACAATGTTAATTGTACCAAGATGTACAATAAATATTGTTCGACATTCAGTTTGTTTTGTGATTAATGTCGAATGTCGTCCATTGTGAGGTTACATTACATTCACATTTAATCGGAACTTTAGAAACACTTCATTCATTTTACCAATCGACTTAAAAACCGACTTTCCCGATCGTAATTACGATCGATTTTACGATCTAATGTCGTGTGATAAGAATGGGAAAATCTACAATTTTTCGGCCAATCGATGGAAATGTCGGACTGTATGTTGGATTGTACATAAAATCGTCCTAATGTATGGTCACCTTTACAGTTCTTTCCCAATCAGTAAACAGCAGTTAACCTTCTGGCCCAAGGCAAGTATTACTGCAAACCAACAGCCAATCATGTGATGCCAAAAGCAGACCCTAATATTTTAAAGAAATACTAGGAGTTTTATTTTGGTAGTACTTGATATTGCCAGGAAATGCAAGAACTATTTAATTGTTGTAAATTCTATTAACCCTTTATTAAATATGCCATTTATTTAATGCTGTGAATCAATATGCTTAATTGTTGAATGAATTTTCCAAATTAATAATCTTATTTATATAAAGTAAAAGTAGACAAACATTAATTGTAGGCCTAGTAAAGTAAATACCATTGCACATTTAAAAAAAAATAAAATAAGCTGATGTTTCAGTGCTAAATTCTTTCTCAAAATTTTTTTTTGTGTCTTGAAAATGGTGCTCTAGAGTTGTTCCATTTATTGTGCAGGCACAGCAGGTCTTTGTCAAGTGTTATGTAGTCCATAAACCACGCCTTTTTGTATAAAAGAGGTGAGGTTTATGGACCTTGTACTGTAGCACTTAACAAAGGCTCAGGAACAAACAGTATCACCCCTGAGCATATTGGAAATCTCTTTATTATTAGATTTGATCTTTGTTTCTATCACAGCCACCATATTATGCATCAAGCACTAGTACCTACTGTATGAATGGTATTCAAGCTTCCATCCTTTCTTTCTATTAATGGTAAATCAATATATTTGAGTGTTTTAAACTATTGAATCCATGTGTACAGTGCTGTATGCATGGAGATATTTGAGCCAGGACAGCATAATACTTGAAACTTTATTTATAAATGGTTTATAGGTAAAAGATAATGGCTGCAAGAATTTCCATTTCCATAGAACCACTACTATACGTTTGATATTCTCATCATACCATTAAGCAATATCTCAGTGTTAGCGTGTGATTTCATAAGATTGTTCTTGTAAAACATCAATAAAGAGAATCTACACTCTTTTTGTGCTTGTGACATTTAAAAAAAATATTAATGGATAAAATTCCGCTAAATTAAAGTCCTACACTGAACCTCCTTTGAATAATAAATCAGCCTTTTCACCTTATTTCCATGTGTCAAGCAATCCAGCATGTACTAAAAAGGATTTAATTGTTTAAGACAAGAAAGAAATAGAGCAATTGACTTCACTCTACATAATCAAGTTCCTCCTCTGAAACATGTAATACAGAATTCAAATTCAGCTGGTGAGCAGCTGTTTGCTGCATATACAGATGTGTGGGGAATGATAGAATAATATTGCCTTGCTGAAAAGGAATTAACTTAAAATGATCTTCATTAAATTACATTTATGGACACCTCAGTTCTCCCATGTACGGTAATGTACTAGTCAAGGGCAGGGATGATCTAATAATGTAGAAAATAACTATCAATAATAGCCAAAAAGTGTACAGGCATAGTGTTACAAAAACATGATTTGTGTTCAATGCATTAAAATATTTTTTGGAATTATATTATACATGAAGATAGGGAGGTAACATTGAAAAATATAATGACTTTCATTCTAAGAATGTTACAAAGGTTACAAAGGACCTAATCTTTCAGGACAGCACCCTCTTGAACAGTTTATGAATGCAGCATTACATTCTCCGTATATGTCATTAACAGCAGTAGTTTCTCTTAATTTACTGCACAGGTAACCAGGTAGCTATTGTGAGAGAGTGGAAGGTAGTGAGGTACCTGTCTACTAAGGAAGGAATATACAGGGGGATTCAATAAAAGTTCTTATTGTTACAAAATGATGCTTATTTTGCCCCAGTCAATTAGATGTTAGTTTTCAAATGTTAAATAAGATCTGATTGGTTGGGGCAAAATTAGCACCATTTCTAATGATAAGAACTTTTATTAAATTACCCTGAATGTTTTTTAAATGTTCAGTGGCAAGAAACTAGGGGGCTAAATTCAAACAAATCAGGTTTTACTTGGCCATAGTTAAGTTAGCCATGGAAACATGGAGCAAAAGATACAAAGTACAGGAGAGAAAGAACCCCCCAAAGTATCTCTATATAGCACTCACACACTTGACATCCAATCAACGCAAAAATACAATTTATTAGCACAGATAAATACACAACCCGTATCACACAGTAGTGCAAAAGGTAATCTGGGCATCTCGAGTACATTTGCCAAAAGATAAAGAACTCGGTCTCAGACAACCTGTGAGATCAAAAGTGGCTCCAGTGCAACAGCTTAAAACAATATTAGTCCTTGCTGGGTTATAAAGTGTCCATCTGCAGCACTGCAGCACTTGCATTAATTGGATGTCAAGTGTGTAAGTACTATATAGGGATACTTTGGGGAGTTCTTTATCTCCTGTACTTTGTGTCTTTTATATGATATGTTGATCTCTAGCACCATCCTAATATGGATAGCACACATCCATTGATAAGATGAAGGCGGTGCACCCATATATATGTTTTATTTTATATGGAAACATTGGCACCCAGCATTGGCACTCAGTGTGCTTTTGATGACCTAACAACCTGGGAATTGGTCATTTGCCAGTTAACAAGGTTGCACTTTTGTCTTAAGACTGGTAATGAGGTACATGGTAATAACGTGTCATATTCATAAAGGCGCGTTATTGATTTTTAGGCTTTAATGTTCAGTTTAACGATCATTAAACTGATTGTTAATTTCTGATCGGTTTAGAGATCGTTAATTTATGTTGCTATTGTAAATTAACGATAACCATCATAAATCTACGATAACGCAATCCCCATAGAATACCATTGTGGTAGTTTACTACCGCATGGTATTCTACGACCGAACGATCGACATAACTGTACAACCATGGTCATACATTTACAGCCGCTGTCGTACATTAATGATAACATGCAAGATCACTTAATTGCAATGCCACACTTCTATAAATATGGCTCTAAGTGACAAGAGCAAGAATGTCCAGTTCGCTTCAATGCCAAATTTGTCAATAGAGCTTCCTGTCTGTAAAGATACCATTGGCTGAGCTTGATTTTCAGCGTGTAATGCATCAAGGGATTCATTTTAAAAAGTGACATAAAGATACGATAATCGTGAAAAAAAATGTTGAGGTGTATGGTTGGCTAATTTCATTATTTTGGGCTGTCTTCATAGTGTATGTAATTTATACAGAGCATTAGGGACGTATTTATACTATCGTGGTGCCAAAAATAAACAAAAGTGGAATGCTCCTGTGCGGAGTTTAAGTCACGACAACCAATCTCATATCAGTTTGTGCGTCTTTAACTCCTGTTGTAGGTTCATGGCTTACAAGTAACAGAAATAACCACCCACTAAGTACCCCACACGGGTGCAACCCAGAAATCCCCAACTGGGAAAAATAACAGAAATCGCTGAGTGCTGAAAACAGCACTCAGGGGTCTCAATATCTACAGATAAATAAAACAACACCACGTGTTCCTAAAAGGACTAAATAGAGTAAATTACCATGAGTAGCATAAAAACCATTTATTCTCTATATAAATAATAAAATAGCTGGCCGGCCAGGAACTCCTTTGAAGTTATACACAATATAGATACATCATAAAGAATAAACCATCTAAAAAGTAAAAATGTTTATATAAATAAGACCCCTGAAATAACAGTCAGACACAATCCACCGGGGATCCAAAGCAGATGATCTCCTTCAGTGTAAAGTAAATAAAAATACAGTCATCCGCAGTCCAGAAATATATAGTTCAAGTGTGCACACTAAAAAACACAGTTGCAGATGAGAATATACATCAATCCTGATAGTTTACCGACACTGTTCCACATAGACACCTGGCCCCCCGTACACTACTACGTGTCCGCGGTCAATCAGTAGTTCATGTCTTTTTATAGGTCTGACATTATTAGTCCGTGTGATAAGGCGCAATATGTGTCGATTCAAGTAAGACTCATAATTAATGTTAGACCTATAAAAAGACATGAACTACAGATTGACGTCACTGCCTGATGAAGCTCTGATTGGAGCAAAACACGTAGCATTCAGTGACGTTACCGGAAGAGGAAAGTCGCAATACAAGACACAGTACAGACGTGGAACCACGCTCCTCCGAGGAAAACAGCCGACTGTTATTGCTGAGCAACGCATACCAGCTTCATAAATATCCGCACAGGACGGATCCCATGAGTCTGAATGACCGCGGACACGTAGTAGTGTACGGGGGGCCAGGTGTCTATGTCAAATGATGAATGTTTGATCTTCTCCTGTGAGCCTCCTAAATTGATCTTCTTGTGTTATCAATGAAAAGCCTTTAATTGTAGGTTTTTTTGTAGGAAAAGAGGAAGAGACCACAACAGTATAACATTTTGGTATGAAATTCAACCATTCTTCAGATCTAACGTGTATCAATTGTATTGAATAACTAGATGAAGGGCCCTTTACACCTGCAAAGTTAGTGTGTGTGGTCTCTTCTTTTTATTTTGCATATCAGAGATTTAGCCATGTGTCCAGAGACCAGCACCTCCAAGGCTTTTTTAACATGTGCAATTGCTAGGTGTAAATGTAAAGTGTGCCTAAATGACTTCCCCATGATAAATAATTGTTCTAAATAATTGTTGTTTTCTAAATAACATTAGTCAATAGCTTTATGTACATATTATTACCGTATATACTCGAGTATAAACCGAGGTTTTCAGGCTTTAAAAAAAGCCTGAAAATCGTACCTCGGTTTATACTCGAGTCAATGTTTCCCCTACCTTGTCCAGCGGCCGCGCGATCCGCATCCTCGCTCCACAGCCGCTGCGCATTCGGATGAAGTCACTACCCGGGATTTAACTCTTCTTGCAGGAGCATAGAAGAGAAGAGTCTCTCTATGCCCATTTCTGAAATACTGGGGAAAATGCCAGCTCTATAGAAAACAAGCATACAGACATGAAAATGTATTTCTGAGATCCATGTGTTGTCTTCTAAATGATCACCATCCAGCCAAAAAACCCTGTCAAAAAACAACCATCTGCATTTCTTTTTATACTAAGCTTTTACCAGCACGTAATATAATCAAGGTGTTCTATTCCAAATGAGTTTATCATTACATTTGGAAGTATTCAATCATGTAAAGCAGTCCCACGTGTTCTAATTGTTAACAGAACTAAATAAAAGTTTTTGGAAACAATATAACAGTGAGATTTTGATTGATATAGCAAAATATATTAAAATATTCAGGTTAGGGGAGAACAAATTAAATAAATATTTTAAAACACACACACAGGAAACACTCTTGATGTGTGTCCATACCAACTGGTGGAACTCACTGAAATGGTTTACAAGAGCAGTTTCAAAATGGTCTCTCTAATGTTTATTCACTAATGCTTTCCCTACACTAGTCAACATACTTTCTTGTTCCTGCTGTGTTTTGATAATGGCTTGGAACAATCATTTTGCAATGACATGGCATGTTATTTAGTTTGCAATTGACATGGCATTGCAAACTAACGGTCCAGCTGAAAAATGCTGACAGGTACATAAACTGGATAGCCTTAATTTAGGCTGAATAGATGGTTTGCGTGGAATTGACTAATATCAGATTCAGTACAGTGTGTGGCCAGCGTTACACAGCCTTCCCCATAGTAACCAATTAAGAAATGATAAAATTGCACCCCCATTTTACAAAGTTGGCACACAGTATAAAGTATAAGGTTTTCTTTCTACAGTGCATAACATCAACAAAAGATTTGAAGAATCTGGAAATCTATATACATAAGGCTAAAACTTATATTGGTTGACTACTCTTTGTATAGCACTGCATTAAACAGACACAATATAACAGATTCCCAACTACTGTATATAAGATACAAAATTTTGCTTGGTTCATTCTAGCACAATAACATAAAGGTTTGTGGATGAAATACATGGGGGGGTTATTCAATAAAAGTCTTATTGTTTAAAATGGTGCTAATTTTGCCCCAACCAATCAGATGTTAGCTTTCAAATGTTACAAAAGTTCTGATTGGTTGGGGCAAAATTAGCACCATTTTAAACGATAAGAATTTTTGAATCTCCCCAATGGTATCATCTTACTCTTCCTTAGCATTAGCATCATTTGCCTTGGTACTCCTACCAGTGTGCAGATGTTGTGGTAACTCTGGGACCCACAATATCTTTTGTAGCTGGTGAAGCAATAGAGGCCATTCATAAATCAGAGTCTCTGATTCTTCATCAACAGAAAGTTTAGGTCACTTTGATCTACAAAGAGGGACTATAGAGAGATACATTTCTGCTTAACTCTGCCAAAAAAAGGTCCTTGAACATCAAAGTTGGAAAGACCAGAAGTTTAGTGAGAGTTACTATATATAGTAGGAAAGGCAAGTAGAGCATGTCCAAATGCATTGTTTTCTATCTGTGAGTAGCACTGAACCAAAACCTTTTAGATGATTGTTGAACCCTGCACACGTTTGATGAACCTTGCAGAAACAAGGAAAAACGAAGGTACATCACCCCCCCCTCTGTGTCAATTTCTTCAATTTCTTGTGCACATTGAGATATCCTGTACAAGAAGCAAAATATTACTTCTTTGCAGGAGCATAGAAGAGAAGAGTCTCTCTATGCCCAGGATTCGAGCTCGCGTCTAGCTATAATGGACATTTTACTTGCGGGATTCGATGTGCGTCTAGGTATAATGGACATTTTACTCTCGGATTCGATGCTCGCGTCTAGCTATAATGGACATTTTACTTGCGGATTCGATGCTCACGTCTAGGTGTAATGCACATTTTACTCCGCGGATTCGATATTTACTCGTGAATAGGGATAATAGACATTTTACTCGCGGATTTGATGCTGCGCATAGGTATAATAGACATTTTAACTCGCATATTCGCTTTCCTCGAACGTTCGAACATTCAATAATTATCGAAAGTCCAGAAAATTCGAAAATCCGGGTCCGGATAGTTCGAGAAATGCGAGTCTGTTCGAACTCGAATATTTTGGCTCGAACTCTGGTTCGAGTTCTAATCCATCTCTAATGTAATGGGTGTTGTTCTAATCCATCTCTAATGTAATTGGGTGTGTTCTAATCATCTCTAATGTAATTGGGTGTACTTTTATGAACATGGGTGTTGCTAAATGAGATATCAGGCATTTACTTTACAAACACTATATAAATGGGCTCACTTCATGATTTTAAATAAGGAAAATATTGTTCCGGTGATGTCGGTATGGGATCTGAGAGGGTAATTGAGCAGGTTAATCAAAGTAATGATCACCAGAAATTTCTGCTTCAGAAATAAGCATTTACCTTGCAATCTATTGCCTCAAGGGTATCGCTGTCATGCTTCTTGTGTAAATTTGACATTTTGTGCACTTATGTAACAAATAGATATTTCTATCAAACACATATTAAACATGTATGTATTTGGTTATATTTACTTTTCTATTAATCTATGTTATGGGATGCAATATTAACCTGCCTTGGGGAGGGGGACCATAAGAGTAGGTATGGTGATGGGTTTTTAATAGGGTACTTTTTTATTGTTTGTACATGTCCTTATAAAGGTGTTTATGTCAGCAAAACATAGGTTAAAGGAGTTAAATAGTATCTTCACCCTGGGTTAAGCTTTAAACTCCTCCACTTACATATTAAACTTCAAATGGATGAAGAAGAGGACAGGCTAAGGTGAGTATAGTTGTCCTTTATAAAAGAATTTAGTGAGACTGAGTTTAAACTGGTAAGCAGTCCGAAGTTCTTACACCTCTTTTCCCTCCTGGCTTTTCCAGGTAACAGCAGTCAGTCATTGCTGTGACAGATGATGATATCGTGGCAAATGACTGACTGCCCTTCCCAGGTCACCTCCTCTGCACATGTGCAAACTGTATTCTCCTTTGTTCATGTAGAATAGAGATGTCCGAAACTTCGCAAAATCCGGAATACGAGAAATCCACAGTTCGGAAGCGGAAAATCCGGAAAAATCCACGTTGTGAACGGGATAAATCCACGGTGGATCCGGGTTTGGATCCGCGAACCAGCCATCCTAATGTAGAATAATCCTTAAAGAATCACCAGCCAGCAAATCGATTACAATGTTTCTGAAATATAAATATTAATGTCTATGATTTAATCAACAATTGCAAGTAATGTTAGGTTATCCATTTTAAACAAATCTTTCTGGTGTTATTAAGCTGAAGATTGAATACATCACATGAAATGCAAAGATAAGACCATGAAACTGAATTTCAAGTTGCCATCCCCAATGGTGGGATGAACAATCCCAGGATTCAAAAGAATTCAGTCCGTTCTCCTGGTAGGTCGATTGTAACTGCGATTAGTTTTTCTCTAGCCACTTTAGTGGACAAGTTCTTGCACCATTAGGCACAAAAATACAATTATTTATTAGCTATACACTCTATTTCCTTGATAGATACAATCAATACAACAATCAAGGAGTAGACATGCTTTATGCCAATGCTTTATGGCTCCGGAGGAAGACTATTAGGCTTATTTATAAACAATCTCTATTTCGCCATGTCGCTATGAGGACTTGCAATGACAGAAGACGCTACTTTCTCCGTATTTATTAAAAAATGCTTATTTCGCTTTCGCGAAAGTAACGCTGCGGCAATGTGTGACGGTATTTTCCCCTTATTCTTGTGTTAAGTGGTATAGCGGCGAAAAGAGAAATTGCTCTTACCATTACCAGACCAGAGAAGGTAAATTTCAGGGCTGTTTTTCTTATTTTATTTAAGCTATTTATAAATAAGTGAATTTTCGCCTTTTTGGCCCTTTTCTCCTTTTGGTGCATTTTTTTGCAGGTTTACCAGAATTTTTGCCAAACATCATCACTTACTGGAATGTTCCATAAACATGAATATTTCTTACACAGCACTATGGTAGTTTCCCATATTAATGAACTGGTTTGGTAATTAGATGCAGTTAGCTGAAAATAAGCAATGCTAAAAAATGTGTCCTATTAATAAAATAGAGAAAATTCACCTGGGTGAGTTTTACACTATTTATCATATTTTTTTGCTGAAAAAAAAACCACACATGTTTTAAGCTATTTTTAAATAACAAAGATAGGTGTTCAGTGTGTATTAACCAATTTTAATCCACCAGTATTACCTTTTACCATCATATATGCTGAATTTAACTTTTTGCCATATTTTCAGCATTTTTAGTGCTAATTTTTGCTACATAATTTTTTCTTTCTGAAAAATCACCTTTTTAATAACTTTTTTTAAAAAGTTAAAAGTTTAAAAAATTGTGGTGAAGTCTGGTGGCCAAAAAAGCAAAAATAATCCCTTTATAAATATGCCCCTTAGACCCATTTCACTTTATTGGTAAATAAAGAAAAATCTGAACCTTTAAAAAGTGTGTGTGTGTATACGTTCAGTCAGGGTCAATCTTTGACCGCCGGCCAAACTAGCACGATTATTGGCCGAAACGCCGGGACAGAATAGTACGTTGTTTGGTGTGTAACCAAACATAATTAACACAATTCAAACAGGAAGATGTAAAATAAGTTCTTATCATAAAAATTATGCTAATTTTGCCCCAACCAATAAATTCTGATGACTTTTGTATAAACATTTTAGGAAGATTTCCCTTTTTCAGGTTCCCGAGATTCATGTTTGTTTTTTTTAATTTTAACTTTTATGAGTAGTAGAAGCAAAGTTGGTTGATGGAAGCATCAGGGATTTATGAAGGAAAGAAGACAGTGAAGACTATAAAAGCAGCATCAGAAACAGTAAAAATGCTAACATGTTAGAAACACTAGCTTATATTAGCATTAATAATGTATGTGTTTTTTTTATTTTTCATTACATTTATCTCCTTGTAATGTGTTCAGTTTTGTGCTTTAATTTAAGGTCAGACTGTATTTGTTAGAAAACATTTTGATGCTTTCAAGCAGTCTCTAAAGTCTTACCTACACCACAGAAGTTTTAAAGACATTGGTTCTTTTTATACCTGCTTTACATTTCCACAATTCATATCCATAATGAGTTATGTTGCACATAAGTACTCATAAGGATTTCTTCTATTGTCATATTGTGGAGTAGGGTAGAGATGTACTGTGGGTTCTAATAGAACCCAGTTTCGAATAGAATCTGAGAGTTTCGAGTCAACGAAACTTTCGGAACTCCCAGAATTAAGAAACCCGAATTTCTGAATTTTCATTTTTATCGAAAATTCAATAATATGGAAATCGAAAGTAGATAATTATCGAATTGAAAGTAGATGATTATCAAAAGTAGATGATTATCAAAATCGAAAGTAGATATTATCGAATACGAAAGTAGATAATTCTCGAAACGTAGACAATTTCCTGAAAATCGAAACTAGTAGACGATTTGAAAATTTTAAATGAAACGAAACCAAACAGTTTCGAACATCTCATTGTGGAGTAGCTCAAAAAGGACAGGTTATGGGGTCTGTTATTGATGGAGCCCTTGTTCATGCTTATTTTAAAGAAAAAAAGTGTAAAACTATGAATATATGCATGAGCACATGCATTTGTGGCCACATGGACCATTTCTTGTCAAGTATACATTGCTCATATATCATATTATCATTTATTCTAAATATTTCCCTATGTCACTTGGTAGATAATAGACCTCTAGGTATTACTGCAATATCTAGTTATATTTTTCAATATTTAAAGGGGAAGTTCAGTGCAAATACATATGCTTTTCAGAAAAAAGAGCAGTATTTTCCATCCCAATGACCTTAATCTGCCCATTCAGCATTTTGTCTGTGTATAAATAACAACCGAAATATGACTCCTGTTTGCCGGACCCCTAGTAGAGACCGTTATGGTCTTGCCCTAGACCTGGGTTGATTCAGTTGCTCAGTAGAGAGTCTGAGCACTCTTGACCCATCCAACAGCCATCAGTAGAAATTACTGGTTAGGAACAAATTAATAAATATGGTATAATTTCCATGAACTGTCCCTTTAAATATATATGGTAATAATTTTATGTCCATGTGCTCTTTCCTCTACTTTCTCTCACATACTTGTAATGTAATATGCAGAGACAAGCAACATGTGTGACCACACTCCAGCGATGCAGAAATCATTGAGCGCCAGTACTGCATAGTGTAAGCTGGTCATGAAGTGCCATGGTTTTTTGTATCAAATATTAAAAGGCGTTGAATTAGCGCTTCATAATACTGCAAAATTCAATGCAAAGGGTTGTGCATTGGGTGCCCGGTGCAATTTTACTAAAAACTACTGGAAAATGCTCAGGTCCAGCAAAACCAATAGAAAACCTTATTAAAAGGTATGAAGGTGATATATTTTAACCCTATAACTATATCTGGGGTAAAGGACAGTTTATGTTTTTACCAAAAGGTTTTTGCTTAGGTAGAAGGATAAGTGCATGTAAAAACAAGATGTCATTTGGAAGCTGCAGTTTTAAAAATACTGTTGCCTTATTTTTTTTATCTATGTCCCTCCAGAGCCTACCTTGGTGCCTTGAAAGTTTGCTGAAATCTTGTTAATGGTTTGCTGAATGTTAAGCTCCGCCCCTCTGAGATTTCTCTCTTCTCTTCTGCTGAGCCTCAAAGGGTAATGACCATGCACGGGAACATCAGGCATTCAAGGACAAAGCTAGGCTCTGGGGGGACATAGGTAAAAAAAAATATGGAAACTGTATTAAAGCTGCAGCTTCAAATAACATTTACAGTGCACTAATCCTTAATCTAACTTAGATTTGTCTGTTTTATGTCCCAGCAGAAACCTGGCAATAAATACACAAGTGGAATTAATCTGGGGGGTTCTTGAATCCTTAATAATATACTCTGAATACTGTATCTAGTTAATGGTTTTCTTTATTTAAAATGTTGTTCCTTCCATTGTGTCCATATAAAATTGCCTAATAACAAAAGAAATTTTTGCAGCGGATTCGATGTTCGCGTCTAGGTATAATGGACATTTTACTCTCGGATTCGATGCTCGCGTCTAGCTATAATGGACATTTTACTTGCGGATTCGATGTTCGCGTCTAGGTATAATGGACATTTTACTCGCGGATTCGATATTTACTCGTGAATAGGTATAATAGACTTTACTCGTCGGATTTGATGCTCGCGCATAGGTATAATAGACATTTTACTCGCATATTTCGCTTTCCTCGAACGTTCGAACATTCATAATTATCGAAAGTCCAGAAAATATCGAAAATCCGGGTCCGGGTAGTTCGAGAAATGCGAGTCTGTTCGAACTCGAATATTTTGGCTCGAACTCTGGTTCGGTTCTAATCCATCTCTAATGTAATGGGGTGTACTTTTATGAACATGGGTGTTGCTAAATGAGATACTCGGCATTTACTTTACAACACCTATATAAATTGGGCTCACTTCATGATTTTAAATAAGGAAAAATATTTGTTCCGTGGATGTCAGGTATGGGATCTGAGAGGGTAATGAGCAGGTTAATCAAAGTAATGATCACCAGAAATTTCTGCTTCAGAAATAAGCATTTACCTTGCAATCTATTGCCTCAAGGGTATCGCGTGTCATGCTTCTTGTGATAAATTTTGACATTTTGTGCACTTATGTAACATAATAGATATTTTTATCAACACATTTTAACATTTATGTATTTGGTTATATTTACTTTTCTATTAATCTATGTATGGGATGCACATATTAACCTGATCCTTTGGGGGAGGGGGACCATAGAGTAGGTATGGTGGTGGGTTTTTAATAGGGTACTTTTTTATTGTTTGTACATGTCCTATAAAGGTGTTTATGTCAGCAAAACATTAGGTTAAAGGATTTAAATAGTACTTCACCCCTGGGTTAAGCTTTAAACTCCTCCACTTACATAAAAACAGTCATTGTACCCGATAGGTGGAACAATATACCTAAGATAATCAACAAACAAAGAGGTGTATAATATAAAAATGCATATATTTTAATACGTCAGAATAACTATAAAGCCGGCCAGCTGTAAATCTACCTAAATCAAAATCAAAAATAATAAGGATATACCCCTCAACAAAAAAGGGGACTGGAGGTCCCAATATCAATGGATATCCGTATCTAATATAGTGATAAAAAAGAGATGTGTATATATAAAAAGATAAATGTCCCGCTCAAAATCCGTACAATCATTAAAAATCCTATAAAAGGGGAGATATTAAAAAAGGAGGTAAAAAACGATGAAAAAATGATGAAAAAACAATCTTCTCGTGTGCGCACACCACAACAAAATTCTCAGGGATGCGGGTCACAACGTACCACGAAACAAACAATACTTCACCACTCCAGAACTTATCAGCAAAGTGGCCAATCGCATCGGTCCCCCGGACTGTAAATCTATGTCCGTGGCTTCTGCAACCGCTCTTGGGATCCGAGTAGGATGCGGTCAGTATATTCCAGACCAATTTTCTTCCAGACACCTGTATGTTTGATATCGACCCACAGTGTTCGTGGTTCCCGTCAACCTCTGAGTAGATACGTAGACGTCACTGCTACGCGTTTCGCTATGCCTGACGAGCTATTGATAGCGAAACGCGTAGCAGTGACTTCTACGTATCTACTCAGAGGTTGACGGGAACCACGAACACGTGGTGGTCGATTCAAACATACAGCGTGTCTGGAAGAAAATTGGTCTGGAATATACTGACCGCCCCTACTCGGATCCCAAGAGCGTGCAAAGCCACGGACATAGATTTACAGTCCGGGGGACCGATGCGATTGGCCACTTTGCTGCATGAAAGCTCTGGAGTGGTGAAGTATTGTTTGTTTCGTTGTACTGTGTGACCCGCATCCCTGAGAATTTGTTGTGGTGTGCGCCCACCGAGAAGATTGTTTTTTCATCATTTTTTTCGTCGTTTTTTACCTCCTTTTTTAATATCTCCCCTTTTATAGATTTTTAATGATTGTACGGATTTTGAGCTGGACATTTATCTCTTTATATATACACATACCATCTCTTTTTTATCACTATAATTAGATACTGGATATCCATTGATATTGGACCTCCAGTCCCCTTTTTTTGTTGAGGGGTATATTCCTTATTATTTTTGATTTTGATTTTAGGTAGATTTACAGCTGGCCGGCTTTATAGTTATTCTGATGTTTAAATATATATCATTTTTATATTATACACTCTTTGTTTGTTTGTATTATCTTAGGTATATTGTTCCACCTATCGGGTACATTGACTGTTTTTATGTTCTGATGGGGTGTGTAACTCTTCTTGAATTACACCACATCGTTTTACCTGATTAGGAGACTCAGGGGTACCTGTCGTCAAGCTTGTTGCTTTATAACTATTTTCTCTGGGCTTTTAGGTGACTTATTCTGACGTGAAGTTTTTCGCGTCTGGGTAGTCCCTAAAATATTTTCTTCTCCTTGTATTTTGCGGGGCTTGACTAGAGGTGGATTGTTTTGTAAATAGTGAAGGTTAATTACTTTCTACTATTTCCATCCCGAACAATTCTTGTATCTCCACTACCTTTGCCATGGATTTTTATATAACGCAATGATGACAAAAAGGTTATTAGATTGGATACTCCATATGAAAAAAGGAGATTCGGAATTTCTGGAAAACATCTTGGGGTCCCTAGAAAAATTATTGACTAAGGAAGCCACCGTGTGGTGGGATAAAATGGCAGTAGAAAAGGAAAGAGAAATAGGGTACCTAGGGGACTTAGATTATTGAAATTACCTACACATGGGTTAGAAGATGTTGTATTCATGAATGAATGGTTTAACGAATTACAGGAGAGTTCGAAGAGATTAATGCAATTGATTATTAAGAAAAGAGAGAAGGAACTAGAAGTTATTACTAAAGAAATACAGGATCTAACAAAGGAAATAGAAAAGGAGGAGGATAAGGAGGGTTTAATAAAGGAATTTGAGGAGAATATGAAAGATAAGTTGGATCATATGAATAGTGAGATAGGATTGACTAAACCCGGAAATTATATAAGAGTAAAATAGATTATGAAATGGATAGGGTGTTTCTCTTGGAAAAGGATTCCCATATAAGGGACACAGGAATTCACCAAGTATTGGGCTCAGTAAAAAGAGGAGACCATTGTCCAATCGGGAAAATATTTAGTTGTCACAATGGACCCTAGAACTCAGGAGATAGGACTGAACATACCAATAATTATTGGATAAAAGAAATATAGGGGATCGAATTTTATCCGGCAAATATGGTAACATATCTCCCTTTGAATCTAAAGAGCAGCGACCCCATTATCACCCTTATAATAAGAATTTAATAGGGACAAGTGAACCATCTTTTTTAGGTCAGTAAGGGAGAAAGAAACGGAGGGGGATTAAAAGATCTGGGAGCAAGACCCAAGATAGGAAGAAATATAGAAGAGGAAGGGTTTTGGACAAGAGGACAAACGAGAGGGAGAGGGAATCCCAGTGGAAAAGGAAAAAAAGAGGGAAGAAAAAGAGTAGAAAACAGGACCAACAGATAGATGTACGGGAAGGTATCATTTCCCAATGAATTAAAACGAAAGGGGATTTTCATTCATTTGTCCATAGAGATATTAAAATGTCTGAGGCCGTATTGCTGGGAAAAGGTCTGAAATTTTGCACCTAAACAATCGGCTGATAAATTTCAGACGTTTATAGGCCTACGAAATTCATGAGATCCCTGAGTTTGAAGAAATATTTTTTAATTGAATAAAAATAAAAAATAAGAAACTAGATAACAGTGCCTGAGTGAATGTGGAATCATACACCCCTCTAGCTTGGAAATAGATACAACGACTTCCCTTAATGGGGTTTGTTGAATGACCCGACTCTCGGAGTATACCCCCTTAAACCTAGGTCAACCTTTAACCCTGTGGGGCTACGAGGTACCCAGTCGAGATATTGGAGCCCTAGTAGAGAGGGACATAAGAAAATTGGGATCAAAAATAATACAACAAAGATAATCTTACGAGAGAAAGAAAGTTTTAAAAAATCTCAAAAATGAAATAGTAAATTATTCGTTCGGCGATAAAGGGGGAGGTATTGTCATTCAAAATAGGATATATATATTAAAGAAGCGATTCGACAATTGGAACGACACAAAAATATATATCAAAGAGTGAGATTTACCCCTATGAAGGATATTAACAGTCTTTAAGGGGGTTCTCCAGACTGCTGTAGACAAATATTATATCAAAAAAAGAATTTGGTTTTTCTGTGGATGTCTAAACTAAATTACCTATATTTTATCATCTACCTAAATACATAAAAGTCTGGACCCCCTGGTATACCTATCATATCGGGATTAATTCCCCTACTGAAATCTCTCCAGTTTGTTGATTTCTTTATTGCCCCATAGTCAAAAGCTCCCCCTATTTGAAGGATACGATGGAGGTTATTAATTATTGGAAACGGTCAATGAACTCTAATTATATACTGGCCACTCTCGATATTACCCCTCGCTGTATTCGGTTATCCCTCATGAAAGGGAAAGTTGGCTTCTAGATACTTCCTTCTTAAAGAGGTAGCTTGAGTGAAGAAATGATAGATTTCTTGACGATATGGTATCGATTTTATTCTCCGCAATAATGCTTTGCTTCACTTTTGAAGGTAACCATTATATCCAACGCACTGGTACTGCGATGAGTACGATTTTCGCACCAGTATGCAGGCTGTTATGTAGGGTACTGGGAGGAGAGATGTGTTTGGGGCAGTATAAGCGTGCTAACTGCTCATGGAAAGAGGTACTAGACGATGTCCTTCTTATATGGAACGGTACCTCGGAGGCACTGAAGAGTATATTATGTTATTAATCATCTAACGAACATTTAAAATTTCAAGGTAACTACCAGTAGGAAAGTATTGTATTCTGGATCTTAAGATGAGGTAGTAAGGTGGAAATCTTATACTAGTACCTCGTTCAAAAAGTTGACAGTAATACATATATTGATTTTAATAGTGCCCACAAACGATCTTGGTTAGAAAATATCCCGACAGGACAAATGCTCAGACTAAGAAGAAATTGCTCTAATTTAAGCAAATATACTGAACAAGCAGAATTTGTGGGGAAAAGGTTTAAGGAGAAGGGGTATCCCTCAGAATGTGTAGATAGTGCTATAAAGAAAGCTAATAACATAAATCGAACTAATTTACTAAAACCCAAAAATAAAAATAAAAATAATGGGAACGATGCAAATAAATTTAAAGATAAACCGGTAGTGATACTGGATTTTAATAAGGACAGTGGTAAAATACGAAATATTTTCAAGAAACATTGGGAGATTCTTCGGAAGGATAAAGACTTAGCGGGGATGATTGGGAAAAATCCAAATATCATCTATAGAAAACCGAATACTCTAAAAAATATATTATCCCCCAGCTTATTACCAAAGTTAGAGATAATGGAGAGTAGAGACATAAGTATGAAGGTCCTTAGAGGTATGTTTAAATGTGGAAAATGCGTGAACTGTCGTCATGTAGGAATAGGTAGAGAATCTATTTCTATCAATGGTACTCTACATAAATGGACCACATTCTATAATTGTCAGTCACAGAATGTGGTGTATGGCATGAGATGTCCGTGCCAAAAATGGTACCTGGGTAAGACATGTAGAAAACTTACAGTAAGAATAGGGGAGCACAGAAGGGCAATTAATTCATATGATAGAAATATAGAGAATTGTAAATATAGGGGACAGATGCCATATATATATGAGCATTTTAAAGTTGAACATGCATCTTCATTTGAGGGGACAATGTTTGTGGCACTGGGAGGTTTAAAAGACAATTTCAAAATAAGGGGAGGGGATCTAGATAGGGAATTGCTGAAATTGGAACAACGGTTTATCTTTTTATATCAGAGTATGCAACCGCACGGTCTAAATGACCAAATGGAATTGGCACCTTTTTTGTAAATGCACATGCACCTACATGTATATAAGTAGATATATGCACATATAACATAAAATATAAAATATAAAAAATAATATAAAAGGTTTTTGAATATAGTTCACAGGGTGATTGTATTTATGTATTTCTAAAATGGATCTTATAACAAGCCTCTCACTATAATTATGTATATGGTGTATATATAGAGTTTGCTGGGTGAGATGACACCTATACTGGCTTTATGCCGTTATGATAGT